>CM034706.1:219667060-219685636 GCA_020142125.1 Phrynosoma platyrhinos
TCCTACTGCCACTTTAGGAGGAGCACCAGTTGCATAGATTTTTGAAAACATGGGAAATGTTCCCGTTATAAAAACAAGTTCATATTCTTCAGACAAAGGCTATCATGTCCCCAATGAAAAGTCCACCTCTCCCTCAATCCTAGGTGGAATGGAATAGTATTGGAGTAAAGCACCACTGTGCCATTCTGGCTTCAACAATGGTAGCTGATGTTCAGTAGGTTAAACATATGTTGCAGCAAATTTAAAATTGTAGCTTATCAAGCACATTTTTGTTTTCTGTCTACGTAAGAAATAGCAGCTGTGCCCATGTGAAGGGCTGCAGTTGGCTGAAAATGGTCCTGAATGTAATTGGAGGTCAGTTCTGGAGGTCACTTCCAGATTTTTTAAAACTGAAAATTAGTTGGTTTTCTTTGGGGCTAAATAAATAATGTCACTCCAGATAGCATTTTATGGGTAACTGGAGTGGGAGGAGGGGATGGGAAAAGGTGGTTGGGAGCCACATGAGGCAGTGACCACACCTTCCCACCCTGGCCTATATAATCTATCAAGAGTAAAGTAGCTTTACAGGTGTCACTTTCCCACTTATTCACTTGTGCCATCCATTGGCCTAACTGTTGGATCATCTATCAAATAGTTATGTCAACTGGTGCAAAAGGGCTTTTGATATTAATCTTGTTTTGAAATAGTATACTAACACCATGGGAGAAAACCATGAAGTTTATGACTGGAAAGCTAGTGCTGTAATAACTAAGTGCATTGTGATATTTCTGAAACGGAGAAAAAAAAAACATGGCAAGGTGTCATGTATGTTTTTAAAAAACAGATTAAAGTTGTGACATATATTATAGAAAGTGATGGGACATGGTTAGGTGTGGTGCATTTTATGGTGGTTGGGTGGCAGGGTGGGTTCTTAATTTTGAATGTAACATGAAACCAGAGCTTGCTAAAATTCATGCTCCCTCTGGGAGACTTTGGGTCTGAATAGATTGCAAGATATAATCCAGTTTGAGGCCACTTTAGCTGTCCTGGCTCTATGCTAGGGAATCATGGGAACTGTAGTTTTTTCTGAGACATTGAGCCTTCTCTGTCAGAGTGCTCTGGTGCCACAATAAACTACATTTCCCATGATTCCCTAGCAATGAGCCAGGGCAGCTAGAGTGGCCTCAAGCTGGATTATTTCTGGCAGTCTGTTCAGGCCTTTCATTGAAGTTCATACAGCTGGTGGATGCTTGCTTGACTTTTCAGACTAAAGATTAAGGGTTATGTTGAAAAATGTTCAGCATAAAAATGGTAATTTTAGATGAATATGTCTTATAACTTTCCTGAGAAGTGGGTGGAGGGAGCAGCCACTAAAGTTCTTTGCAATCCTTACTTCTTTCCATAAAAACCAAATGTATAGAACATAAATTCCAATGGGAGCATGCAAAACACTTTACTGTCAAGAACACATTTTGCAACCACTGCTGGCTGTCTTACAGACCAGAATTTGAGTTCTGAAAACACTGCTTTACATATTATGTCAATCAGCCAGAGGCCATTTGAAACAGCCCAGTTTCTTCCATGCATTATATATTGTTGCACTACTCTTTTTTTGGTCATTTTGACTCATTGTGTTGACAGTTTCCATGCCGCCATTATAGGTATTCCTTGGGATAATGGAGTGGCATCATACTGTTGTGAAATGTTTTGCATGCTGCATGTAACATATGGACTAGTCCTTAAAAGAGAATGTCCATAGAATTTTAAGAAAGTTTCATTATTCAAGAAATTTCTGCAGAGTTTTTCGTTTGGGGGAAAAAAATAAGGAGTGAAACAGACGGCTTCTGGACGCTTTGGAACCATGCTGATTAAATGACATATGCTTCCAAAGCTGCTTTTAGTTAAGATGGATGCCCTTAAGACTGGGGCAAAAAGGAGCTGGGATAATGACTTCTAGTGGTGCTGGTGGGGCCTTGCATCTATGGCCCACCTTGGGAGCAGACCGTGTGGACAGTGCAGTTCCAGCCTCTTTCTGGCCAGAGTGAACCCAGGCTGCTCTTTCATGGCCATCTGCTCTAATCCTAATTCAGCTTCTCAAAAATTGGCTGTGGAGCTTCAAAAGCTTGAGTCACATGGGTTTGTTTTTTTTGGTCCATATTGGTTGGATGAATAAAGGTAGTACTGTCTTATGGATTTTGGATGTCATTGTACTTTGCTATATGGTCAATGTGGCAACACTGAATATGTTTTCTAGGAAAAATAAGTACCATCATATTGGATCAGAGCAAAGTCTTGTTTCATCTAGCCTTCATGAGAAATGCGAGCCCCGACTGGGCACTTGTTATGTTATGTTATGTTATGTTATGTTATGTTATGTTATGTTATGTTATGTTATGTTATGTTCAGAGTATGACTTGGCCAGTAGGATGGCAACAAAAGAGTACAGGACTCCTGCCTCTGCAGTCTGTGTGGAAGAGGAAATTTCCCCAGCATACTGTTGTTGCTGAAATGTCCTCTTCCCTATACCTATCAAAGACACAGGAGTCTTTCCCCTTTTTCTTAAGGCCATTGTAATAGTCTATGGAATCCTGTTTGTAGTTTGATGAGGTAGTATAACTCTCTGGCAGAAAATTCTAAATACCCCCCCCAGCCAAAAAAAAAAAAAAAAAAAAAAAAAAAATCCCTTCAAAGCCCAGGATTTTACAGAGTGGAACCAGGGCAGTTAAAGTGGAATATGGCAGTACAGTCAGCCATCTGTATCTACAGATTCTTTAGCCATGATTCAATCATCCACAACTTGAATATGAATTGAATGGCATAGTAAAATGGTGTCCCTTATATAAAAGGGCAAAATCAAGGTTGCTTTTTAGAATATATATTCTAAAAAGCAAACCTTATTTTGCCTTTATGTAAGGGACACCATTTTACAATGCCATTGTATTTAATGGGACTTGAGCATCCACATTAGTTTATGTCCTACGTTCTTCTTGAATGTCCTACAATTGTGTGGTGCCTTGCCCTCCTTTGCAGTTATAACATCTGGTCACCCTGGAGGTCCTGGAACCAAACCCCAGCTGATACCAAGGACCCACTGCATCATTTTCTAGGATGAATGGGCCCATGGTTAAATAAATAAATAAATAAATAAATAAATAAATAAATAAATAAAGGGTCCTGTATCATTCTACAAACTGAATATTAATTTTCTCTCCTTCACTCACTCAATATATTTTTTAAGTAAAAAATCCTCACACAACTGTTACTGCTGTGAAAATATTTCTTCTTTGTAAACTCTTTCTCTCTCACTCTGGCTTTTCAGTACCTGAAGCTAGATGGCAGTGTTTAACCTTCTTCACTCTTGAATTTTTATGTGCTTTGTATGTTACAAAAATAAGTTGGGGATTAAAATTTTTTTGAGGGATCTCTTATTGCTGATTTAATACTGGCACAATTTAGAAAATAAATATTCCTCGCTGGTTTAGGAAATGCATACAGTAGTAAATCCCACCTATTCAAAGCCAAGCCCACTCAGGAACTAGATTGTGATATTTTTTATCCAGTAAACTTTATTTATATATAACAACAGTACAAAGTGAGTCCTTGGATTGCAAAATAGGAGTGTTTCATATTTACAATAGGTACACAATAATATATTAGAATAATAACAAAAAAACAAAAACCTTTCCCCCCTATGGAACATTTTAAATACTTCAGGTTTCTTACATCCCACCCTCCCTACAACACTTGTAAAAACAACAAAATTCAGACAACCATCTTAAAAAAAATATAATACAGAACTCCAGTGTGTCAAGTATAAAGGAGAAGGAAGATGAGAAAAATGTTTAGGGTAGTCAGGAGAGGTTAAATGGAGACCTTGCCAGCCTCCTGAAGGAATTCAGTTCCAGGATAGGGACAAATTAAGGGGGGAAAAGCCCTTTCTCATGCCCTTCAAATCTTCCTCAACCGGATCATTGTTTAAAAATTCCACAAGATTTGGGTTCTGTATTATTATTATTATTATTGATATTAGTGCATTTGCAGAAGCAAACACTAAATAAGAATTAGGGTTGTCATATTACTGCACTGGACACTATGTCTTCAAGGCTTCTATCCATTTCCACAAGATGTGATGGCAGCTGCTTAGTGGATTCCACCCTAGCAGTCTCAGAACACATTAGATGGTGTGAATAAGTCTCCGTATATGACCAGGCTCAATGAACACTTATGGACAAGACCTGTGTCATGAGTACAATAAATCTGGAAAGCCTTTTGACAAATTCAAAACAAAAAGAACCCATTCACAAAGTGTGCAAAGTTTATTTCCTGTAAACATCGTGAAATCATCTATTGATGTTGCCAGGACATTATCTAAGCAGAATGTTGACACCAATTTTGAAATGTCAACTATTTCTACTTTTTAGAAATGGTAAGTCAAATCTGAGAATAAAAATTGGCAATCACCAAAGTCCCCTCCTATTTTAATTTATGAACAGGTTTTAGAGTCTATCTTTGCATCTCCTTTCAATCTCCCATTTTGTAGCTCAATCCACACACACACACACACACAAAACCCTTGAATTTTGGGTCAAGAGTTTTTTTTAAAAAAATGGCATGAAAATTGGTTTTAAAATGTTGCTGACCTCTCTGGAGCACCATTTATCTTGCACACAAGACAAACAAACAGATATGGAAAGTTTTATGAGTCCACACCTCTGTTTGTTCACTGGGGTAACTGTTTCCCCCCATGTTTTTTCTGTGAAGGGGTGGCTGGCTGGGAATACAGAGAGAAAAAGGCAATATAGACACAACATAAAGGGAGATTCTGGTCAAAAACAACAGACAAACACAAGACACCTTAACAGTAACAACATTCAAAGCAAATGGTATCTCATTTCAGTTAAGTGACTTGTTTTAATTCATATACTATGTTGAGAAACAATGGCATTTTCAAATGGTCATACGAGGTGAACCTCCACTTGTTCACCAATGCCCCATCCCACCCTCATGTTCTATTTGTTGTTAGACAGATATGTACATTCACTCCCTGCCTTACACTTGGGGCAGGACACACACGAACAAAAAAAGGCTTCACTTTTGAGGGGGAAGCCTTTTTGTGCTGCTTCCTTGCGAAAGCTTCTTCTACAGGGTCACCACATATGAACAATTGTTTATGGAGACAAATATAATTAACCCATGGGATTCCAATGTTGTGTTGTAGCCTAATTTGCCTGGAAATAATTTTCCACTGTCATAATTGTTAGGATGGCTTTATAGTAGAAGGAAGCATTGTAGAGAGTTTCTCTTTGTAAATGGAGTTGTCAGACTGAAAACCGGGGACACTTTCTGTACCTCTAACCACTGCATAGAAGCTGGAATTTCAGATGATGTTGTTTGTAAACTTTTTGCATAACAAGTTACAAGCAACACCTACTGATATTCCCTCTTCTACACAACCAATATACTGGAGCCCTCTACACTTTTCAGTCTAGCAACCCTAAATATAATGTGTGAAGGGACTTGGGGGGGGTTGCAGACTGCCAGAAATAGTGCAAATTGAGTCCCCTTTAAGGGTTAGGATTAGGGTGAGGGAATCATGGGAACTGTATTTTATTGTGGCACCAGAGCTCTCTGACAGAGAAGGCTCAATGCCTCAGTAAAAACAAAACAATTCCCATGATTCCCTAGCACTAACCCTAACCCTAAAAGTGGACTCAATTTGCACTATTTCTGGCAGTCTGCAACCCCCCTTAGTATTCTTTCCTCTGGGGATGTACTTATGTCCCAGACATATAAAGAACCTATTCTTCTTATTGTGGGGCAGTTTGAAAAAGTTCCTATTTTCATGTTATATAGGGAGTGCAAAAAGAGTGATGATGGTTCACTTGTATTTTCCCTCTCCATTCTACTTTGTACTGCCAGATAAAATATTGGAGTGAACCTACAGAAAGTATAAAAAAACCCAATGTTTCAAAACACCACCAAATCCTCCAGTGATACATTTACTAGAAATTAAAAAGAAATATTTCCCCTTCTTAAGAAATCTTTCGAAAGAAAATGTTATTCAAAGAGATTTTTTTTTTTTAAAAAAAATCTTTATACTACTGAAACTGAAATGAATTGTATTTAAAATATGGTCTGCTCTCAGCCCACTGGTTTGTGGACTTTGATTTCTTCTAAAAATTTCTAAGGTTGGTTTGTGTTTTGAACCAAATTAAAATCCTTTGATTCACACTGTGGTCTAAGGCATCTGCATTACATTGGCATGGAATGGCTTTAACAGTTATCTTACATAGATACACTGGAAAGGGTGTGTTGTTTTGCTGATAGAGCTAGAAAATTCCAGCAGATATAATGAAAGAGGAGAGATCCTTTGGGTCTTTAACAACTTCCAATGTAGAGTTCATTGGATAGGTCTGGGGCAAATGGGGGAAAAGCCAGGATGGTGAGGTAAAGAAAGTGTCTCTGGAGACACAGTCACTATTCTTAGAAGCTCAGACTGCTCACCTAGTTCTAACTAGCAAGTAAAAAAAGTATATACAGCTTAACCTCTCTCTGTATTATTACTGCTGTGTTGTTTATAAAATAAATGGAATACTAAAATCTGATAAACTCTAGCTGGGCTGGAGTTTAAATGGTTCTTTCATCTTGATTCTTTATCTTTCTCTCACTGTTTCTGTCATTGTCACCTTTTCTCCAAGCGTCTGTCTACACTCAGCTTCTCTTCTCTCCCCCAAAGCTTATTTAGTTTTTTGTTTGTTTCATCTTGAATCCCCCTGACAGGTGAATGTAGATAACACTGAAGCCTAAAAGGAAAACTGTTGAGGAAATCATGGCACTTGAGTGCTGGTAATAGGAAGTGGGAAATGCTCTCATTCCAACATCACATTGAAAAGAGAGCTCATTCCCTCTCCAGCTGCTATAGCATATGAATTGAACAGCTTAACAGAAATTCTCTTTCTGTTAAGTTTTAAAACAGTGAGCCAGAATTTAGAACTAGAATGTCCCTGATTGAGACAAAACTAGCTCTTCAGTATTGAGTTTTTGCTCTCCATATAATAAAACAGTATTGAAGACAGTAAAGCAGATCTTACTATTTATTAATGCTTACTTTAAAAATTATCCAAAGTGCTGCTACAGGCAGTCATTCTGGTAGGTTTCCTATGGTTCCAAATGTGGTCCCAAAAAGCAGAGGTCAACAGTATGGCAGGCAAGTAGAACGCAGGTCCATTATCATGAGTTTTTATGTAGATGATGGGCCAGCTATGCAGGAATGAAGCTGAATATAGGTGACACTAGAGTAGTTCTTGCTTGTGAAGGAGGTCTTCTAAAGAACAGTGAAGCTTTGGCTACCAGGGACATTTCTTGTGAAAACAGAATGCACTGAGATTTTAGAAAGCAAGCCTTTTTTTTAGTTAGTACAACTTTTGAGAAATTTCTTCAGAAGATACAATTTGAAACAATTAAACTGTATTGAACTCAAGTGAACTAATCGGATGTTAGTGAATTTTAGCTGAGTAGTTCTTGCTGAAAAGACATGGCATCCCTTCTACTATTCTGGTAGAGACCTGAGAATAGATGGGCAGTTTTCTAGCTCTGTAACTTAAATAAATAATTTAATTTATAGCAGCATAAAATGGGAGGATACTTTGATGAAAAGATCTACTTTGTGAAAAGGTAACATAGTACACTGGATTTCAACTAGCAAAAACAAAGCATTTTAATTTATGACAGTTTTTTTTAAAAAAATAATTTTTGTTGTTAGTTTAGCTAGGTCACTTAAATTTAACCAGTGTGAATGTGGTGGTTTAGCTATTTACCCTTTCCACTACTTTCCGAGTGTTTGTGGAACTTGCTTAAAGAGAAGTTACACAGACAATGAGGGCACTTGCTCTGGCGACTGAAGTGGCTGCAGAATTTTAGTTCTAAGAGGAGAAAAAGTACAGCAGAAGCAGGCAAGCGTGCTAACAAGATAGAATTTTTGAAATAAAGGCCTTCAAAGGAAAGAAGCATTTGATTAGCACATCACTACCCCTTGCAGTGGGCTCTTTGATGGCTCTGGATAGCACTCATCAGTGGAAGATTAAATGGAATTATTCAAACAGTGGTGCCAGGCACAGAAATTCCAGAAATGACGTCTCTCGCTTTGATGCAAAAGCACCTGAAACAGAGCAGGCTGGGATTCAGACATCAGGGGAAAGAGGTACTGACATGGAGGGAGAATGTCACTTAAGGCAATCGCAATGACTTCTAAATGTTCAAATCCTTCTGGTGTCCAGAGAAACTGGACTCATAACACTTAAGGGTGCTATCCATGAATTAGGCTATTTAGCCACAACTAGGTTGTTTGGTTGTCCTTTGGTGATTTTTTAAAAACAACCACCTCCAAATCAGTAATTGTAGGATAACTTCAATTCCCAGTTTATCTTATAGTAAGATCTATTAACAAGAGTGCAGAAAATACTACATATGCTTCTCTGTCATTGATAAGAAGAGTCAACCAGTTGCCTGCTGGAATGCTATGGGGGTTCAATAAGAACATAGAAAACTGCCATCTGAATGCAAAGGGATCTTGTAGCATCTTTGAGACTGAGAGAAAGAAATTTGTAGAATAAGCCTTTGTAGTCTACTTTGTCAAATACTGCCTTAGCTTGGAAGGCTGAAGCTATAGCCATATAGTCCATCTCACACTGCACTAAAAACTGAAAAGAAAATGAAAGAAAAAATGAGTGCTAAAGGAGACCTAACATGGTCTAATTATGAAGTGCCTGTGAAGTGGAGTGAAGTGGAAATTCCCTTAACAAAAATTGGTTGTTAAACTTACCACCCACATCAATTAGGTTTAGGAACAGAAGAGACAAAACTGCCTTTGCAATCAAACTCACTACATAGCTGAAGGGTATAGAGGTAATTCTCCTGAAACTGGGCTGCCCTTCTGATATGCTTCCTGCATTTGGTTTTTTTGGTCCCTGCCTCTGCCAAGACAATGTAAATCAGAGCTTTCTGGCTGCAAAGCTTTGGCTGCTGTGAATGTCAAAGGCTTTGGCTTATTGTGCAAGGTCAGTCATTAGTATTTCTTTCAGGCTATTAATAGGACCCAGGGAAACTTATGAAAGTGAATTACCAGGGGGAAAGTGGGTTTGGCACAGCTTTAAATGAATTATAATTAAAGCAGCAACTTGCTCCTTTTCTTTATCCTTTTTGCTTGCAGCATTAAGGATAATGATTAGAAAGTAAAAAATAAAATAAAATCTGAGATGCTCACAGAATAGGTAATTTAATGTACAACCTACTCACCCTTGGCCTTTTGTGGAAACAGCCCCCTGTTTTGTTTGAGGGAAATAGAAATGGTGTGTACTTCAAGTGAAAAATATGGGGTTATGGTTGGTTCCATAATGGCTGCACAAGCCATTGGTGCCAAGAAGTCTAATCTGCTAGAGAAGTAACCTCACTGCTAGCCCTTTCTCTGAGGTTGTAAACTACTTTGTTTTTCAACAATATCTGAAAAGGGAAGCCTGTGAATGTAGAACTTTGCATACATTGGCTTTCAAGTGGTCCACAATTCCAACTATGCTTGGTTTCAGATGTCAAACATTTGCACTCAACGCAGTGACAATGTGGTAGAGGCCTAGGAGATGTACAGTTTGGAGTGTGGAGTCTGCAACAGAGAATTACTTCCTGTTAATCACATGGAGTCCTCTTCATGCATATAATGTGTGAAGGACACAGCAGAAATGGTCTCTTCTTAGCTGCCTCTTAAATGTGAACCCTTTAGGTAGATGTCTCTGAATATAGGATGGATACATAGGTGCTGAAGATGCAAGGCAGGAGCAAATGTTATCATCCTCTTCATTCTTGAGATTTCCCTCCACTTCCCTCCAGTTATAGAATACTAAATAATGGTAACTTCTAAACAATATCTATCCCCAAACATCTTTAGTTTTTCTGATAATCTATACTGAAGAGGTGATAGCATTCACTAATTCCATTCAGAACAGACAGATAATTGCAAATGTTATACATTCCAGGAAAACTGTGGCATAGTCTGAATCATCATGCAACTAGTGGTCTAACCATCCCATTCCTAAGCCTCATTTTTTAAACAGACCAATCTGCTTCTCTTAAATCTGACTTAGATTCCAGTCAGGGATTCTAAAATCATGTGGTCGATAGCCTGCCTTCCATTAAACCTAATCACCTTGCCCCCTCATCACCCCTCTCAACTGCAGCCTGCACAAATATCAATTTATTACCAGGAGAAATATTTACAGAATCCCACCTGCTACTTGGCACTTTTGAAAGGGACAAGGAAGCTTTGGTCTTTTTTCTTTCTTTCTTTCTTTCTTTCTTTCTTTCTTTCTTTCTTTCTTTCTTTCTTTCTTTCTTTCTTTTTTTTTTTTTATAAAAGAAGAACAACTCACAGACAACAGCTTTCCACTGATCACTAGAAAATGGGCCGCTAGGGTCAGCTAAGAAATCTAACCCAAGACAAGACACATGGACAAAGACAAAGACAACAGCCATTAACAGGCATATAGAGCATGCCATTTTCCTTTTGTCCAGAGAGAATGTCCCCCTCAGCTGACTCTCCCAGAGGACATAGAAGTTTTATGCTTGACCTTTGTAGGACCTTGCATATGGTGTGAGAAAAATGCAAATGCCATTTGCCCTGATCACATAAGCATCACTGAATCTAAAGAAGGAGAGTAATAAATATCTTGCTTTGCTAGGTCTACACTGTTCAAGTATTGCCTTGCTGTAAACACTTTAAGCTGCAAGAAATCACATAGTGACTAGGAAAAAAATGACAAGAATCCAAAAGCTCAACTGCCCACATTCCAAGAAACTAAGAAAGCCAATTAGTTTTTATACAAATTGTCCACAATACACTAGTTTCAATTTAACCCCCATACAACCTCCTTAGCTTCGAAAGGACAGGACTTTTCTTAGGAACATGGTTGTCAAAAATGGGGAAGAATCTTTGAATGGGGGTGGGGAGAGATTTGTGTTAAAGTAAAAGAGGAATGAAGGACTTCCATACAACCATAGTAACCCTTCAATGGCAAATAAAAAGTATTAAAAAAATATCTGCACTCTATGAATACATTGCTGAATTTAGATTTCAAGACAGATGGGTTGAATGATAGGATAGCTTTTCCACTTCCATACATTTCTCTTAAGTGCCTCTTGCAGTTAGGCTGCTGGGCTTCCCCCCCCCCCCAACTGCACTATATAAAAGGTTTGGTGCAAATCCGTGCTTGTGGGGTTTTCTGTATGTTCCCAGGAAAAGGAATAATGTAATTTTTCAAACAGTCCCAAAAGCTGAGAGTCCACTTGCAAACCATCCATCTGAGCTACAAACAATGGGAACCTCATGAGATGGGAGGGGCAGTGTGTGCAGTGGAATCTTTTCAACGGGATATTTGATGTGGCCACTGTGGTGTTTGTTACATTTCATTTTTTCTTCTTTCTTTTCTTTTTTTTTAAAAAAGAAAATTTTAAATAGTATTTTGTTATCTCCTAATATACATCAAACAACTTTCATGCAAAGCAGCAGTCATGGAGGAAATCTAGGTTTCCCAGGATCTTTCTAGGTTGCAACTTCAGGAGTAGAACCTCTCCGCAAATCCAACTGGTTTTTGAGATGCACTGTTGCTATTGGCTTTCTCCCATACTTTCAACTCAAATCTGATGAAGGAGTTTTGAGCTAAATAGTTGGGCCAACTTCTGCTTCCTTTTGGAGGTTGTCACAGTACTTTGGGTATGTTCTCTGTCACCCTCTTTCCCGTTTACTCTTAATTCCAAGAAGTCTTTGCAATAACCACTTTCTTTTGTTCTAGGAGTTCCTGCTCCTTTCTTCAACTCTCCATGGACATGGCACCAATAAGCTGTTCTACTTTGTATGCCAAGCGCTGCCGGCGCGCCTGCTCATCCTGCTCCAGAGCCCCAATGATCTGGAACCAAAAGTAATACCAACATCTTAGAAAGACCAGACAATAAAATGAGTTAACAAAGTGAGTGAGGCAAAACAGTGAGAGGAATGGTGATTTCTGTGTCTCCAATAGGGATAAAAAAGATTCACTTTTTTTGTCCTTGAAAAGAAAAGATCAAGACATCTTATCAAAAATGGTCACATACTGTAAGATTTTTAAACCCTGCATGACAGTGAACGGAACAATGCTTTCATTATCATAATTGCAGCAGCAGCAGCAGCAGCAACAGCAGCATAAAAAAAAAATGTATTTTAGCCCCAAAACATTGGCCAGCATCCTAAAGTGTATGCATGTGTCCTTTCTTGAATGGGGTGCAAGAGCATATTCACTAATCTTTTGTGCCCTGTCAAAAACTTTCCCTCTGCTCTGTAAGACTGCTGATGTGGAGGAAGTGGAAAGTAAGAAGGAAACTAGACAAATAGAAACTCCCCATCTGTTCCCCTGCAGTTTGCATGTAAGAGAGGCAAAGAAAGGACAGCATAGTTGTTCCTCTGCCTTGTCCCTGTAACAAACTGCAGGGAAATTGAGAGGGAGGCCCAGTCACCTCCCTCTTTCTTTCTCCACAGCTTTTTAACGGCAGGAGCAGTGCTATTATGGGGTTAGTTATTGAAAATGGGGAGGGAAGGCATGAAGCTATGTGCACTGAAGTTAAGCTCCACATGGTCTATGTAGTATCTCAGTCATTGTATTCTGCACCAAAAGTGTGAGGTCTCCCCCCCAAAAGAAATGCTTTGTGAAATTTTCACAAAACAGATTCTGGAATGTGAAAAATCATTTTAAAATATACAAAAACTCTTGTAATCTTGCTCAGTGGGGTGAAAACTTAGAATTTGTCATCTTCACATTTGTGAACAAAATAAGTGAACACTTACATCCTCAGTCTTCACATATAGTGTTAATGATAAAATATGAAATCCATTACACTGATGCTTTGATAATTAAGCCCTGTTTTGTTAATATAGGACCTTTACAGACTGCCAGAAATAATGCAGCTTGAGGCCACTTTAACTGCCCTGGCTCAATGCTAGAGAATCATGGGAATTGTAGGTTTTTCTGGGACATTGAGCCTTCTGGTGCTCTGGTGCCACAATAAACTACAGTTCCCATGATTCCTTAGCACTAAGCCAGGGCAGTTAAAGTGGCCTCAAGCTGCATTATTTCTGGCAGTCTGTAAAGGCCCATAGTTCTGGTAAACCTGTAAAATCTTTTCTATACTTTTCTAGACTGGATGCTGATGCAGAGGTGGTTAGCTTAATCCCAGTCCTTAGGTGTATGTTGTTAGGGAAAATATTAAGGGATGAAAGGAAGGCAAAGCAGAAAGTGCCATTGCATTCATGAGTCCATAACCATTTCTGTGTTATTGTGTTGGTGTACATTACCAGCAAGAAACATAGTCATATTCTGGATTCTACATTTCCTGTATCATTTAGCAGAGAAGTAATAAGGATTTCATGTCTAATCAGCAAATGGCTGTTGCACAGTATCACACACTCATACACACAATTAAATGACAAAAGCCTTGGCTTTAATGGTTGTAATTGCAAAATAGGCTTTTCTTGCACTGCAAATTAAAGGGCTGAACAGATGGTGTGAACTTGGTTTCAAGTGATGCATCCATCAGAAGAGCTCATGCTGCCAGCAACACTTTACAAAATAGATTGTGTTTCAGTTGTGACATGCTATTTGTTTCTGGGGAGATAGGGGATAGTGGGACAACTTTACAGGCCAAAATGGTTTCTGAAAGCATTCAGAGAGGACTGCAGCTCTTCAAGAACAGAGAAAATACACATCCTGTTTTCTCTGAAGGCTATGATCTAATTACATAATGATGAGTAGTCATCACTAATTCACTAATTCAATTCTATTTGAAATAAATTTCAGAGAATGGTAATGATAATGGGTTGGATACAAGATTTCCCTCCAACTAGCAGAAGGGTTCCCCACATGATAGCTGCCTGATTTTCAGAGAAAACATTTTTTTTTTAAAAATCTGAGAGGTGCTATTATCAGTGCCATCACTGGCACATGAATGGATGAAATAGTACCTCAGTCATATGTGTAAGTAGGGTCTACCGCCATAATCTCAGCTATTTAGAAGGCTTGTTCTGCACAAGAATAGCTTCATAGGTGTGATAGACTGAGACCACAATGAAGAATAACTATCAGCTACTAGGATAAAGCCTTCAGGGGAGTAAAAAATAAGTATTTCATTGCTCCATTGGCATATAAAACACCAACTGCCATTGATAATTAAAATATAAGTATAATAATGCCACAAAATCCTTCCTGCCAAGTCGGAGGGGAGAGAATATTTGATAATATTTTTTTAAAAAATGGTCAGATGTGTATCTTGAGTGTTGGGAAATCCTGACCAGTAAACTCTTGGAATGATAACAATCTTTGCAATGTGGTACGTTTACACATAGTTCTCACTTTTTTTTTTTTTTTGGCACTCCCTAACTGGTGCCCTGATGCATAATGGGACTGATGCACATCAGAAACGATGCAGATTGATCTTGATGCACATTGGTTCCATTGTTAATTGGTCCTGTTTTGTATCAGTCCCAATGCACGTCAGTCATTTTCTTGATTCCATTATGTAGTAATGCAATAGCAGCCCCTTGCTGGATACAGATATTAGGGAACTTTCCCATTTCAATTCTTGTAGACGGAAGTCCACTTACAAAGACATAAGTAATGAAAAGGATTCCAACCCACATGCAAATTTTGTGCAGATAAAGTTTCCAAATATAGCATTTTGTGGCTTGGGAGGCAGCATTTTCTCCACAAAAATATTATCTTCTGTTTTTCATGCAGAAAATCCTGGGGGTTTTTTTGTGCAGAAAAAACAACAGGTGCACAGAAATAAGTTCTGAGCTGTGAAAACTGCAGTTTTCAAACTTTTTTCACAGTAGGAAGAAAATTGTTAGAATTACCTGATAATTCCTTTGACAGTAAAATTAGCAAATATTTACATCTCTTTTCCTGACAAGATACTGTGTCTCTCCAAGACCTTGTTATGGTGACAATACTCAAAGAAATATGAGAAAAATGGTCCAAAGTGTCCCTCACCTCCTCACTGTATTTGCTGACATAGGAGTAGATTTCATTGAGAGCGCTCAACATGTTGAAATCAACAGAGTGCAGACGTGACTGTTCTGCGAGGT
This sequence comes from Phrynosoma platyrhinos, assembly GCA_020142125.1. Taxonomy (NCBI): domain Eukaryota; kingdom Metazoa; phylum Chordata; class Lepidosauria; order Squamata; family Phrynosomatidae; genus Phrynosoma; species Phrynosoma platyrhinos. Next base: position 219,682,197 of record CM034706.1, read on the forward strand.
AGGCATTCATGTCCTGGTCACTGATGGCTGGGAGTTTTGCAATGTCTGCATAATACCTACAAAAGACATGGATAGAAATATAAGGTGTGGGTTAGATTTTTTGGCACATGCAATGTTTAGTGGAATGGAATTCCATGCCCTTCTCTACTTGGCAATCCCTCCAGGAAATGTTATGCAGAAGGGTGGAGGATCCTTCTGAATGAAGTGAGTTGTGGTGCAGATGAGGAGAGGTCTTGAAAATCTATGACTTTTGTCCATGGATGGAAGATACCAGATCTGACATGTGCATAATGCTAATGTTTAATAGGAAAGAAAAATAGAAGGCAAGTATGAATCATGCTAATAATGTTCAGTAGAGAAGCTGTGACTCAAAAAGAGTTGAAAATTAAAGAAATGTCAGGCAATTATTATAAGAAACATCATGATACTTAAAACAATATATATATTTTCCTAGTTATATTGGTATCATCACATACCATCTTACAACCGTTATGTGCTTAACTGGCAACAACTATGTACCTCATAAAGGGAAAGCAAACTTGTAAAAATGCTTTTGGAGTTGGAGAACAGGGAGGAATCTCTCATGGTCAAATACTGAAGGACTACTAAATCAAAACCCCTACATTTCATTAGATTTATATTTGACAACTACAGTAACAAAACAGAATGTCTATCCTCCTGTTTCTGCCATAGCTCCAATACTGTGAAATCAAGATGACTGAAATTTGGCACAGATGTTAGGAGGACCCTAGGGATGTGCATCTTGTGAATGGTTGGTTTTAAAAATGGGTTTCTAAATTCTGCAAAGCTGGAAATATCTGCTAGTTAGAAAATGGCATGAAAATAAAATGGCATGAATTTAAATTGTCGTATAAAATGGTAGTGTTGTTATGTAAGGCTAGGCCTGTCTGAAATAAGTTATATAATTTACAATTTAATAGTGGATGATAAAGCTGACCTGACATACATCACAAGAAGTGGGTAGTGCTGACTTCACACAACTGTGGCCACCGGGGTATTTGACAGAGGACCAACACAGGCCAGAGGGGTCAAGGGCTAGAAGTCACTGTGAAACAAAATATCTTGTTCCTTATCAGGAAAACTCTCCCCTATGGCTATGAGGCAACTATAAGTCACCAAGAAGAATTGTTTAGCTTTCAAGACAACTTTAGCTGTTCCAGTCAGGAATGCTCTTGGGTAATACGAGAGGCTGTATGTTTATTAGAACTAGATCAAGGTTGGGCTTGAATACAGCGACAGAAAAGATGAGGGCTAATAAGCTAAATGTTGAGTTATCCAAAATGTGACCCTACCTAAATATCATAAAGGCACCTGCTTGATCTTGGAAGCTAAGCAGGCTCAGCTCTGGTAAATACTTGGGTGAGACAGCCCTAGTAATGAATATAAGGTACTGTAGGTGAATTTTCAGAGGAAGAAATTAGCAGACTACCTCTAAATATTCCTTGCCTAAGAAAACTTTATGAAATTTATTGGGTCACCATAAAATGACAGCCAATCTTAAGATACATACACATATAACACAAATCTTTATGACAGAGGCACATAGACAAATGGTTCATTGGCTCAGAAATTAAGAGAATAAGGATGCCTAGATGGGAGGCATTCCCTCTTAAGGAACAGATTTGCAGTTTGGGGAATGCCCCTGGGTCTATTGCTATAACTCAAGTATCACATGACTTCCATGGGTAGGAGTGCTAACTTCGATCTGTGTTCCAGAATAAATATAATCTGCCACTGTGACCTGTACACTGGGAGCCTCAAGACTGAATTATTGTAGTTATGGAGGAGCTGTGCTAAAACCTGGATTAAAAACTGTGGTTAGGGCAGAGTGTGTTAGAATATCAATGGGTTATACAGTCAAAAGTGAAATGTAGAGATGTGTGTGTGGAATTTTCCTCATGAGAACAACATCTAGAGAAACAAAGTGAATCTAACACCAGATGGCCAAGAAGTCATAAACATGAACTTTCCCAAAGGTACAACTCATGGACACAGATTTTGTTATGAGAAAAGCCTTGATAACAATATATAAACATCATTAGGTCTTGAGAAAATAGTCACGTGGTGGATGATGGACAGCAAGAGGCTGGGTTAATATATATCATACAGGTATTATCCAACCAACATTAGGTTAACACGTAGAAGGTGGAGTATGGGAAGGGCCTAGAGAATACTGTGTTTAAGAATGTTTTTAATTCAAGATGTGAGCTTCTGGCAGTGGATTTTTAACCATGGAGTTAGGAGATGGCTTCTAGTATGTTTATACTGCTTTTACAATGTAACTCCTAGATCTGGAAACATGGATCTGTAACTTCTTTTTAATTTTAATTGATCCAGTTTAATACAGTCTACAGAGTCCCTGGACATCTCTCTCATTGGCTCTGTTATAATGCCCGCCTCCAGATCGACCCTTATCTGATAGATTTTATCTATAAAAAAGTCATTAAAAGCATCACAGCAGGCTTTAGTTAGTTCGAATAGTGAGTTCAGGGTGGGAGGCAATTGTGTTAGTTCTTTTACCACCCTGAACTGCTCTGCTGAACGAGACTTTACAGATCCAGTACGTGCAGCATAGAAGGATTTCTTAGCTGCATCTATTGCCACCCCATAAGAATCCAAAAAGTTGCTATGGAGTGTCTTGTCAGATAAACGTTGATGTTTCTGCCAGCGGCACTCCAGTCATTGCACAGCCCGCTTCATTTGCTAAAGATTTTCCGTGTACCATGGTTTTTTGTTCGAAGCAGGATGGTAAGGATGCTCGGGAGCGATAGTGTCATGGCTGGTGAAATTATTACCCAAAGGAGAGAAATGATAAGCATTTATTCCAACAAAAGTAAAACAGAATACAAGCTCTACATGCTGATAGATGGTCACCTCTTTATTTTCTTATTACTTTAAAAAGCTCAACACATTTCAGCCTTTATCAAAATTGTCCTTCTTCAAGGACTACACTTCAGATAGAAATTTATGGATTTGTATAAGATACTTTCCAAAGAATTGAACCATTAAACAAAGAGCAAATAGAGTAAATTTAAAAGTGACACTTCAGTACGTGCTCACAAGTGCCAACATGAAGACCTTACATACTACAGAACTGAGATCATTTTACAAGCCATTACAAAGAAGGCTTGTATCCATGTACCTGGCAAACATAAAATCTGTAGTCCATGGCACAGAGAATAGAGCCTCTCCAGAAAGTCATAGTGGCCTTGAAAATTGGTATATGGCAGTATTATGGGACTTCAGATATTAATATCTCCCTTTAAATCTGGCTCACAAGCAGAGTTGCAGATCTTTTAGCAAAGGTCCAGTGTTGATCCTTTAACAGAAGTGTAATTTGTGCATGATAAGACAGACTAGTATCAGTACACTCTGTCAGTGTGTGGATGATGGGTGTTGCAGTGATGCTCTTTGACATC
>CM034706.1:219689954-219706939 GCA_020142125.1 Phrynosoma platyrhinos
ATGGTTTGATTTTGAGTTCCTGCATGGCAGGGGGTTGGAATGGATAGCCCTTGTGGTCTCTTCCAATTCTATGATTCTAAGAGAGCAAACATGGCACACTGATTTGAGTGTTGGACTATGACTCTGGAAATTAAGGGTTCGATCCCCCACTTGGCCATGAAACCCACTGGCCACGAAAGTCACATGCTTTCAGTCTCAGGGGAACCTCCTGTGAACAATGGCAAACCTCCCCTGAGCAAATGTTGCCAAGAGAATCCCATGATGAGTTCATCTTAGGGTCATCATAGTGTGAAATAACTTGAAAGCACACAACAACAACAACAACAATTGTTGTAAACCACCTCAGGAACTGTGCATAAAAATGACAACTGTGCAATCCCTTGATTTCTCTAGGATAAAGATATAGTTTATTGTAATTTTGTTCTTGTAAAAGTTCAGTGTATTTCATTAAGAGTGACACACATACAGAGACACACATAAATGAGAGAAACACTGGGGCCTATATTCTTCCAGATTGTTCAAATGTAACAATTATATATCTAGCAATGGGGATGAGGGGAGCACACTTTTCTCTTTATTTTAATTCATTCCAGTTTCTCTCAGTTCATATACTGAACTCAGTTCATATACAGTAGCTTAAAATTTGGGGAAGCATTGAAGGAAGGACAGGGTTGAAAAGTTCCTCATTAATTTCCATACTGACCTTTCTACCCAGCTCTTATAGCTAGGTATGTCCTTGGCATACAGCAGCTTATTGGAGGGGGAGTCCTTGCCTAGTCGGTGCTCTGAAGTAGAACATGAATCCATAAAGGTCTGGGCTACGACTGATAGGCAGGCATCTGTGATACTTCCCTTGTGGATGTCGAAGACAAACTGCGGGTTTTTAATTACATTCACCCAGAAGCGGAGAGGAAGACTGCAGAAAGGGAAAACATACATTAGAAATCTAAGAGGGAAATGGCTATCATTATTGTCCACTTAACTTTTTTGCGTTCTTTCCACAAAATGGCATTTAATGGTCAAAATAATCATAATAGTAATACTATGTGTTTGATTTTTTTTTAAAAAAAAGCTGCAAGTAACGCAATCAGAAAAGAATGAGAGTCAGAGTGTACTTAGTATCCAGCTGCAACCAAATTAAATATTCCTTCTCTCAGTGACATTAGGATAGATACACAGATTCTATGTGGAACTATTTCTTGATCTGAATTAATCAAATACTTTGGTTTATGCTGGATTTTAACTGGAGTGAAAATATCTTAAAGCCATTTTTATTAACCTCATATTATCTGATTGCTTTCCATATTGGTGTATTTTTCTGTTTAACATGTTGATGAGCATCTGTCATGTGCAGTGTGCAAACAGAATCTTTCTGTGGGATAACAGTATGATGTTTCAACCTATAATAGACAGCTATTTAAATCAGAATCTGTTTTACTTTCTTGAGTTCTTTTTAATCTTAGGAGATCCAGTGCTTTTCTCAGCTACTAGGCTGACAGTCACTAGGTGCCACTGTTTGTTGCTTTTGATTGTAAGGGACAATGTTATGTTCTGAGAACAGAAAGAACAATAAACACAAACAAGCAAAAATGCCACCTTTTGCAATCCAATATATGACCATATGAAATCCAGATAGTAAGTGACAAAATGAGAACCAGGCATATTTATTATATAAACCAGGTGTGGACTGCTGTGGCTCTCTCCAGAAACTATTGAATTAAAACCGCATAAACATTCACTACTGGTTGTACTGTGCTGATAAGAGTTGCAGTGCAACAAGAACTGTTGAAGAAGCCAGTGGAGGTTTGATTGCCTGCATCATGTATTTTGTGCATTTTGGTTGGTCGAATAAAGGTATCACTGTGGATTTTGGATGTTATTGAACTTTGATGTAAATGTACTTCTCTGAAATTTGAAAAGCATGGTTGTCTCTGGTAACTTCTACTGTTATTTGTACCCATGGATGAATGGATGAAAATTATAGCCAAAAGCTGAGAAATCAATGCAAACAATTTTCTTAAAGCCCTGTATGATTTGGGTCCAATTTATCTGGAAGACCCATATGGCCCTGCCTAGGAGAGGCAGGACTGTAATGTAAATCTGACTGGGAACCAGAAAGGAGATGTGATAAACCAGCCAAGACCGTCCTTATGAGGCTATGGTGTTAACAATTGTAATAATAGGTACACTGAGCAAAAAAACCCTTTGTCTCACTTCAGCCCACTATTAGTGGGCTGGGGTTTCTGGGTTTATTCCAATTCCATATTAACTTTGGCAAACTCAAGTTGCTCTGAGTCCCAGATCTGGGGGAAACGTAAAACAAAAAGTAAACAATGTTAATGATGGTGGTGGTGGTGGTGATTTTCCCCCTTTTGCATGCATAATCAGATTCTATACTCAGACATGTTTCTGGTGCATTGTACATAAAAGTTTGCTATTGTCCATGCATCTCAAGACTTGGCCCATCCATTTGTCTATCACAAAGTTATTGGCACATCTTGCTGTTATAAGCATTCTTCTTGCTGTTTCACACACATCTTTCACAAAAACCAGGGTATTGGCTGCCTATTACCCAACATCTTGTAAGTTGCATCATAAGGCTTCTTTCTAAATCTCAGGCATCTTCAGTCAAAGAAGAATTATGATTTACTTTTCTCTGTGATGAAATAAAAAAGCTGCATCTTTCAAGGCATCCAGCTTTAATATGGAATTAAAATCATACTTTAAAAAAAATGAATTGCTGAACAGCAGATCCCTCCTTCGTTGTTCCAATTTACCTGGCTGTTGTAACAAGCTTTCCTATCAAAATTACCAGCATTCTTCTCAGAGTCTTCTCCAACAAGAGACATCAGAAGAGTGGCCAGACCCAGAAAAAAACCACAGGAGTGAAGAAAAACAACCATTCAAAGGGAAGGCATTTTTACCATACATCAAAGGAGTCACAGGCAGTATAGGGAAATTGATGAGGAAACACAAGCTGCAAATGATCTACAGACCAACTAAGAAAATCTAGGAAATGCTATGCTCAGTGAAGGATAGGAGAGACCCTCTCACAGCCGCAAGAGTTTACATAGGGACCACAAAATGCAGTGTTCAAACATAAATCAAGGAACATGAGAGACACTGCAGACTGGGCCAGCCTGAAAAATCAGCAGTAGCAGAACATGTTATAAACCAACCTGGACACAAAATGCTACTTGAAAACACTAAAATTCTGGACTATGCCAACAACTATCGGGTCAGAATGAACAGGGAAGCCACTGGAATCCACAAACACCTGGACAAAGAAGAAACCCAGAAAATTAACTGCCAGAAATAGTGCAAATCGAGTCCACTTTAACTGCCCTGACTCAGTGCTAGGGAATCATGGGAACTGTAGTTTATTGTGGCACCAGAGCTCTCTGACAGAGAAGGCTCAATGTCTCAGAAAAAAATACAATTCCCATGATTTCCTAGCACTGAGCCAGGGAAGTTAAAGTGGACTCAATTTGCACTATTTCTAGTAATCTGCAAAGGCCCAAAGTTTGGCTACCAGTCCTCAAAAACACCCAAAAAAACCTCAGCAAATGCAAATGAACTTCACCTAGGGTCAGGGTTTTTTCCAGCAGATAATGGACCATTAATTAAATAGATGCTAATCCTCCTCACATATCCTGCCACCCTGAGGCCTTGCCTCAACAGAACAAGACACAGATTTACATGCTAATCCTTTCAACCAAGGATCTTACAGTATATATACCTCACACACTTCCATGCCACCGTTCTCTGAAGATGCCAGCCACAGATGCAGGTGAAACATCAGGAATACATTCTTCTAGAACATGCCCTCACAGTCCGAAAAATCCACAAAAACCTATGGCTGTGAAAGATATTGGTGCTTTGGATCAACTACTGAACTCTGTAGTTTATGCCATGTATCCCTTTAATCTTGATGAATGGAAATTCCCAGTTATTGCATGGAGGTAACAGTGCCATCCTACCATGCTACATATCTGTTGGACTTAAGTGGATTTAAGAAAGGTGTATTATCAAATCCTACAGAAATGGTGAGGATGAACTAAGGGGCTATGCAGACCAGCCTAAAGAGCCAGCCTGGGGGTGGAGTTGGGGTGTGGTAGCCACATGCCAGCCACCCCAACTCAACCCCGACACTGTCCTGATGCCGTGCGCTCATCCGCATGTCATGTGCATCAGGACTCCCTCCTGGCACGGCATGTACACACACTGCACCAAATGGGCGTGGAAGAGCCACAGCACCAGATCTTAGGGCAGCCTTTTGCTGCCCCTAAAAGGAGTGGCATTTTGCTGCCCTTTTGGGAGTGGCAAAAGGGAGGATTGGGGCCATGGCGTGTGGTTGCCAGGGCCCTGATCTGCCACTCCCAGGGACGGCTCTGTGCTGCCTCTTTAGGCAGGTCTGTAAAGGCCCTAAGTTAATTTTCCTGAACAACCTTAGAGAAAGTGCTTTTCATTCTGTAGCAATTAGATTTTATATGTTTTAACTTTCCGCTCCCAATATTTTTATTTCAGTTACTATCTACCTTCACAGTTCTGAGCAACAACTGCTCACCCATTCTCTTGCTTCGAGGACTCAGCTAGGAACCAGTTCAACTAGTAATGCTTGAGGAAATATTAATTTTAAAATTCTTATATTAATTGTCCTGATTTGCATTTCTTGAGTAGATGTAAACATTTGAACTTTGCTACCTAAAAGATAATACACATCAATGAATGTGGTAATGTCATTTAAACTTACTAAATATGTATTTTCAAAGAAATAAATATTAAATTTGTGGTGAAATATGGATACTGAGCAAAATAAAAATATTTCAGATTAACGTGGAACTGGATTAAAATTATAGAGATGCAAAGCATGCAAAAAAAGTGTAATGGGCTAGAAGGGAATACAGTTGAGGCTCCATCTCCACAGATTCTTTATCCATGGATTCAAGCATCCACAGCTTAAAAATATTCAAACAAATATAAATTCCAAAAAGCATACCTTGATTTTGGCATGTTATATAAGGGACTCCTTTTTACTATGCCACTGTATTTAATGGGACAAGCATCCATGGATTTTTGTATCCACAAGGGGTCCTGGAACCAAGCCCCAATGGAGACCAAAGTCCCACTGTAGATTTAGTAGATGGCTAACCCTAGGCCTGCCTAGTTAAAAGGTTGCATTCAGACTAATTCAACTAAATTTAGGCTCCACTGAAAATCAACAGGCCAAATTTGAATTTGATGGGACTTGGTTTAAGACAAATTGATTTCAACAGGAATTAAGTTCTATTACCTTAGTTTGGATCCAACCCAAAAGAAAGAGGAGGGAGATGTTGCTGGGATTGATGGACTAATGATCTGACACAAGACAACTTTGTGTGTGTGTGTTATTACAATTAAATAGGGAAGACTGAGTGTAGAGGCTTGAGTCCCTTCTTTCAGGATTCTTTTCTAGCATTTGTGTATAGACATCAGCAACAATTGGGGAGATCTTTGTGCAAGAAGCCCATGTTGGTTGGGTAACCACAAGTGGCAGAATTATCTCCTCGTGGGCACTTCTTGTTAGCTTTAACAAGTGTCATTTTATTCTGGATTGTAGCATTTTATTTTAATAACTCTGTCGCTAAAGCTTCTGTTAAATTGTTTTTAGCTTTCTGCAGCCTTAGCAGGGAATCTGGCTTTGGAAGAGAGGATGATTAGAGGCTTTTCAAACCACAAGGGATTGAAGAATGAATGAATGAATGAATGAACAGATACACACACACACATAGAGGTTGGAGTTAGTAATTTGTGTATGTATGAGGTTTTATTCTCCATTCAGTGGTAAATTTTAAACCCAGGGAACTTTTAATCTTAAAATAATAGCCAAGAAAAAGATGTAACAGCAGCAATTGTTATGAAAAGTTAGAATATGATCTGCTCCTTGTAACAACTGTATGTGCTTGGGGGATAAGCGCCTTTCATCAGTTGATCTTCTATGCATGATTATAGTTACAACTAAGATGGGACCCAATCCTCTCAATCCAAGTCTTGTTTTCTTTTTGTAATAGTAGGGTATCTCATGCCCCATCTATCTGTCTATCTATCTATCTATCTATCTATCTATCTATCTATCTATCTAGGGAACCTTGGATGTTTGCTTTTTTAATAAAAGATTTTGAGCATTTGGGTTGTCATAGCCCAGGCTAGGAGAAGGTCACAAAATCAACTAAGTGGGTAGTCTAATTGAAATACCTGTAGTTTATGAAACCCTGCCTTAGCCTTTGTAATCAGTGACAAGTTATCCCAGCCTATCTCTCAATTACAGTTACAGTTGCATAAAGGAAGGATATATAATCAACAAACATTTGGCTAAATCCTAGTTACAACTACATTTGTATATTGCCTTCATGTTTCCCAAGCAGTTCTTCTCTACACTTTTCCAACACTTCGTTTCACTAATGGGAATAGGATGTTGCCTTTACCTTTTAGGTGCTTCTCTGCAGTTCAAGAAACATGAATTACGTTCCTAGTTGTACTGACTGAGTGCATCACTCAATCAGCTCTAGATGTGATAACTCTATTAAGTAATGGAATAATGAATAAGGGTGGAATAATTAATGAGAGAGCAGTATGAATAAATTGCAAAGCACTGTCCAGAAAATACATGATAATAAAGGAAGGGAATTTGAGGTCAAATAATGCTACACATACCTAATGCAAATCTTGTACTTTCCTTGAAGTGTTAGATTTTATCACTGTCAAATTCAGTTTCAGTGAAACAGGGGCATTTGCTGGATAGAAAAATCAGTGTGTCCTATAGAATGGTATTGTCTCTTCTCATTAGTTTAAACAGTAACACCCACCCCTAACTCAACAGCTTCTCCATTTTCAGATTTTTCACATAGGTTGAAGAACAAGATGGTCATTGTAGTTTCAGCTGAACTGAGCTGCCTACCAGACTGAATCTTTGCCAGTTTGCCCTTCAACCAGAATATGGCACTGAGACAGTGAACTGTGAATATTAGCAGAACATCAATAAAGGAAAATTGTACCCTACTATCCTAAAAGAGCTGTCCTGTAGCTTTTATAGCACTGATAAGAAGATGTTGGTGATGTGATAGAAACATATGATTGGTGTTTATAGGACTGCTCTTGAGTAAATCTGATCCAGTCAAGCTGATGTATTATCTTAACATGCCACACAAAAATCTTCACAGGACTGCATAGCCATAATTTGTGTTACTATCTAAGGAAAGCAGATGATACTAACTGTAAAACTGACTAGTTAGGAAATATTACTGAAAACAGTTGAACAGTAAAATCACTAGTAAATATTACCCTAGAAAGGAAGGTGGGCACAATAAAATCCACTTTTTAAAAAAGGAATAACTGAAAAAATATTTTCAGGAATACTTAATATAATAATTTTCACTAATAATATTTTTTTTTTGTTTTGCTAACTTTTGTTTTTATTTTAATCTGGAAAGCCTTTTAGGGAAAATACAGACTAGAACTGGCATCTTTGGAATCACCTTCTCATGGCTAAGGCCTGTTCTCCTGTACTATGACTTTAAATAATGCATTTTAATGCCACCGAGGTTCACTAAGAATTGCCTGATATATCCAGCAGAGCAAATTCTGCCTCAGTTTATCTTCTTATCTCAGACAAACACCAGCGGCAGTCAGTAGTTTCCCTGATGCTACACACTTAGAAAGTAACCAGATGTTAAGAGATTATGATTTTAAATAAGGAGGCAGAAAAGCTTTATGGAATGCTGTGCTATGGGGACATCCACTGTGACAGTGTGTATGCTTTTGCAAGCTGCTGTGCAGCTGTACTGGCATAGCTGTCACCATATCACTGAAACTAAAGAAAACCCATGCTGAAGCATTGCAGCTCAAAGCAGGACTGAATGTACATATGGATGATAGAGCCTAGGATTTAAAGAATGCAGCAGACATGAGGGATAGCAAAGCAGAAACAGCATAATATGGCCAGATCAAAAGCTAGATGATAGTCAAAGCAACTACATGGAAGCTTCATGATTCTCAAAGCAAAGACTGTTAAGATTGCAGAAGTCAGATATTTAAAGGAGAGTTGACACAGTGAATGCAGTGTAAATGTCCAAGGTTCATTGAATTTAAAACATCACATTGTACTTCTGATTTTTTAAAAATAAAATTGACTGCATTAGAGTGTATTTATTTGTTTACCTTCCAAAAGCAAACTTGAAACCATCTTGAAAGTTTCACACTAGGCTTAGTAGGACTTTATTTATACAAACTCCATTCTGAATACAAGACCTTAAATACACATTCCTACATTCAGCTCTTTTTCCACACCCATAAACCCTGACCCATCTCACCAGTTGCTCTTCCACGTGTGCCTCACATCGGTGTCATGGATGCCATGCTTATCTGCTTGTTCATCCAAGAAATCAAACATATATTTGATAGCCAGTGGGAGAGCACTGCCTCGGTGCACAGTGCTGAACAAGGTCTCAAACAAGTCATCCACAAACTTTTGCAGTGTACCCTGATGGAAGCAAGACATGAAAGCATGAATGCATATGGCTACAAAGTCTCTGCAGTGGGAGGGATAGCATCATTTGATTTCAAACAGAGTTGAGAATAGGCTCGATAACATCACAACTGCATTTGCAGACTCTGACATTGGTCTTCTTTTGTTAATACTTTATATAGTGTATGTTATATTTTGTATCTGTATTCTTGTATTTTTATTGTTGTAATCCTGCCTCAATCCGCAGGGAGAGGCGGGAAATATAAATATTATTATTTGAGGAGGAGGAGGAAGGAGATAAACTAAACAAAGTTCACACACTGTGGAGAGCAAAGGAAAAAGTGTCCCTGACATCTTGAATTCCTTTCTGGTGGAAAGATGGAGTTTCAAAGACTTAATACACTCATGAGGGTAACATTCCTTGCTTATCATGCTGCCATTGTTCTTAGTGTGGAAAAGGTAATTCTTTTCAGCTCTATTCAACTTCTGTTATTAACTCAACTGTGGAATGATCTTATTGTTATTTTAAAATTTGTTGTATTTATTATTTCCATATATGTAAGACAGAGCAGTTATAAGTGTCGGTGTGCTCATTGTGGTTGTTATCTACTACTCTGAGCAGAAGAAAGTAGTAGATCAAAGCCCTGACATTACCTTTGTAGCTAGCAGCCTTGTTAGATAAATCTCTGACACCATCTTACTTCCCCGGTCACCTTCTTTCTGGTCACCATGGTCATGGTTCTTGACTAAGTGCCAGACTTTTACCCCACTCTCTAGGTCTGGAGTAATCATAGGTGCTCTGGAACGTAGACTGTCTGGGCTTCCTGTGTACCGAAATGTGGAGTCTGTTCAAAATGAAAATAGGATTGGTTATACCTTTTGTCACTTTATCCACTAGCTCTCTAATGGTGAACACATCTGGAACAGGCTTCAGACTCTTAAGTAGGAGAGGGCCATCAAATTCTACCTGCTGCTACCACCAATAAGTCACTTCCCACTAACCTAGTGGGAGTTACTGAGGGGTTTAAATTGCACTTTAACACTCTCTGCAGATACTTTTCTTCCCCTTTCATGGGAGATGGGAATCCTATACACATGTGCATGCACACACCAAATAAAGAAAAGTGTGCAATGTACAGAGTGTGGATAAGAGAACTTTTAAGGAAAGCTTTTTTTCTAAGTAAGCAATCTTGTTTTAGCAAAAGTGTACCATGTACATGAATACACTTTTATTCAGATGTTACTTGGGAGTACAGTTGGCCCTCCACATTTGTGGGTCAGTAGTGTCACTGGGGGTGCGGGTGCAGGGGTGCGGACTGCACTGGGTTACACCCCAGAGGGGGTGACATCTAGTTGGCTCTCCTGTCCCTGCCATGATCCTGTTCTTCTCAGGAGAATGGGCTGGCTGGAATGAGCCAGTCTGAGTCCACATGTGCTCCTCCTTGCACCTCCTCCAGCACCTCCTTGCCACTGCCTCTTCTCCCCTGAGGAGAAGGGGGTGGTGCTGAGGATTTCTGGGTGGTGTACACATGCTTCTCCTGGTTCCTTGCCACCACTCCTTTCTCCTCTCATGAAAGGAGGCAGCAGTAAGGATTGGGGCTGTGGCAGGGGGGATGTGGGTGCAGGCATGAGTGCATGCTCGGCCTGACCAAGCATATGGCCATGCCTCCTTGTGGAAGCCCCATCCCTTCTGCCTTTCAAGCCCCAACCCCTACACTGGGTGACACCAGTGGCAAGTGACACCAGTGGCAGAGACGCGGCTGGCAGGGGTTAGAGGAACACGACCCCTGCAAACGTGGAAAAACTGTGAATAACCTGCCCCCCACAGAAGCCATTTCCGGGGAGGGAGGGCCTCAAGGAAAAGGAGTGCTCCCTTCCTCCCTTCCCTTTCTAGGGTGGCAAGGGATCGGTGGACATGAGCACTCCCTTCCTCCAGCTCTTGCTGCCCTGGAAAGCCTTGGATAAGCCTCTCTCAAGCCTTTCCAGGGTGACAAGGGATCAGGAGAAGAGTCTGCTCCCTTCCTCCAGCTCTTGCCACCCTGGAAAGGCTTCAGAGAAGCATCTCCCAAGCCTTTCCAGAGTGGTAGGTATTCTGGTTTTAACATTCGCAAATAACCAAAACCGTGAATGTCCAATCTGCGAATGTGGAGGGCTGACTGTAGTTGCAAAGTTATAAAAACAGTCTAAGTCACATTCAGCAGAAGTTAGAAGAAATGTAAACCCTAATAAGACTGGCTGAACATTCCTGTTTTACTTACAATACAGATAGTGTTCTGAGTTTTTGTCTTTTCGTGGGAAGCTGGGAGTCTGGACCCCTTTGTCCAGCCTGTGACCAAGCTTCCCTAGGAATGGTGAGGCAGGTGGAACATCTCCATCAGTACCAAAGTCTGTCATTCTTTTGTGCCTTGTGGTACAATGTTTTATAACCTCTTATCTTGGAAGCATTTCAAAGCTTCCACATTTCTCCCCAAACATTGTCACTGAACAATTCTCTCCTGTGATCTCTATTGCTCCTATCTTATGCCAACCCCCCAATAAATGTAAATTAAAACCATAACGTCATTAACCTTTCGTTCACCTGGTAGAAAATGATACCTCTTAGCTGTGTTAGCAAGATAACGAGGGAGCCCATTAGCATAGCATTTTTAGTAGAGAGTAATGGCATAGGACACACACAATCAAGTCATAGATTATCTCAAACAGTTTCTTTTTAGTCCAATGATTTAATTTTCAGAATGATGCAAAATGGGCTAGGCATGTTCAATACTTTATGATGCATTACTGTGTGATACTGACAATACTATGTGTAAGTATCCTTGATTTCCTAGACACAATGGTTCTTGGATCAAAGCATGGGTCCTGTAGAACACAGTTGACCATCAATTTAGAATGGACAATATGCCATAGAAATGTAAGAAGAAAGAATATTTTGTCCAGTGCCTGCCTATACAAGGTCAGGAGCTTGGTGTTACCTACTGGGGAAGTTGAGCAATCTTTCTTTTAGCATACTCAGACCTGCAATAGACTTTCCATCAATTTGATCCTTCAGCTTTCCCATTCTCAAGCAAATGCTTGTTTTGCTGTGACCAGCTGACTGGTTTCTTAATTTGCCACTCTTCCTTTCTGGGTGACAGTAGGATTAAGGGGATCCCCATAAATTAGTAAGAGAATGAGTGAATCATTACCAATTTTTTTCCACAGCTTCACTCTTGATTAATGCTCAGATAAATATGAATATTCCTGTGGATGTAATTAAAAGGTGAGAGCATTGAATCATTCTATTTTTAATCCAAGCTCTACCCTGATATATAATGCAAATGTAGAGAGTAAATATGCAGCTTCATTTACATGCCATCTGCACAATCAGAGATATCAATATCAATGTTAGCAAGAACTGTGTAGACTCACTGCTGGGAAATGCTCTTTCGTCAACTTCTTCCTATTCTGAACAGAGCTACACAGAAACTGCCTGTTAAAATGGCTGTTTTCTATGTGGAAAATGGGTCTTTGCTTGCAAGAAATTTCAAGGTGGGATAATTCCTAATCAGTTTGCAAATAAAGAGCTGTTGTTGCAGAAAACTGTAATAGAGGTTTCTTTTTTTTTAACAAAGTAAAAGTTATTCTTTGGTGCTTTGATAGAGATGCTTTGAGAATTACAGGAACAGAGTTAGATTGCATATAGATTTCCTTCCCTCACAAACAAGCCTGCACAATGAAAAAGTTAAAATTTCATTCTGCTTGCAACTTCAGCAAAACATCTTGGTGTTTTATTACCAGACATATGGTACAACATTTCTTCTGACTTAATACATTTTTTTACCAATAATAAAACACAAAAATAAACAAGACCCATTTCTCAAATTTGATGTTTGATTTTAATCCCAGTTTGTTTTGTGATAAATTAATTGCACCTAAGCATAGGCCTTTCTTAATTATTATTTGTTTTTAATATTAAAACATCATGAAATAGAAAAAGGAAATACATGATAACAAATGATTCAATTCTATCATCAATCAAAAATGAAAATCAATTACTTTGCAAGAATGATAAACCATGTATGAAGAAATGAAGGGACAATAATGTAATTTAAAACAAATAATTTTACAAAAATGGGTATGGCACTCCCATTTTTACTATAAAATATCTTTTGGTAACATACCTATTTGCAAACCACTTTTGAGATTGGTCCAGTTTGTGTATCATGCTTTAGTGATTTAGTGTTAAGTGGACAAGCCATAGGCAGTCTTGAGGTGATACAATCACCTTTTAACAAATTTGTGAAGTAGAACTCAGAAGCTTCCACTTATATATTAGATCAGGGGTAGGCAACCTTTTTGAGCTGGAGGCCGGGTTGCTGTCCCTCAGACAATTGGGGGGCTGAAGCACCAAAAATAAATAAATAAATAAATAAAAATATATTTTTTAAAAAAACATTAAAAATATGCATGCACACTCTCTCAGCCCCATAAAAGCCATGGCAAAACCCCTGTGGAGATTTTGCCAAGAAAACCCCAAGAACAAGTAATAACAACAATAATCAATATCATCATGGCAGGCGGCGACGGCGGCAGCAACGGCGGCAGGACCGGCCTGGGGCCAGTCCAAAGGCCTCGGGGGGCTGCATACGGCCCCCGGGCCTTAGGTTGCCTACCCCTGTATTAGATTAATTACTAACACAGATGGGCAGATGGGGGTGACTTCCAGTTGCTTCGGGGTCATGGTGTTTACACGACGCACCCCCCAGAGCACCCAAAAGCTGCCTAAGGCAGCCCAAAACCAGTTTTGAAAGGAGTGAAAATGATCTGCTCCTTGCTGTGGTAGGTTTGGGACCACAGCAGGAGGTACCCTTGGGGCTGCCACATGTGTTCACCGTGGGACTGGAACAATGTGGGCCGGGAGTGGCTTCAGGCCACTCCTGGATGCTCATCTCTTTTGCCCCATAGCTATGTTAGTCTGGAATATCAGTAGGGAAAGGGATTTTATAGCACATTTGAGATTAACTGAGTGAAAGATGTTGTAGCATATGCTTGATCTATGATGCATCTGAGGAAGTAGACCAAATTTATGAAAGCTTACATTACAAAGTCTTTCTCTCAGTTAGGGCCTTTGCAGACTGCTAGAAATAGTGCAAATTGAGTCCACTTTAAGGGTTGGGGTTGGGGTTAGGGTTAGGGAATCATGGGAACTGTATTTTATTGTGACACCAGAGATCTCTGACAGAGAAAGCTCAATGTCTCAGAAAAAAAAAACAATTCCCATGATTCCCTAGCACTAACCCTAACCTTTAAGTGGACTCAATTTGCACTATTTCTGGCAGTCTGCAACCCCCCTTAGTCTCAAAGATCTATAAGATCCCTTTGTGACCTTAACTATAGCCAATTTCATAAGCTATGGTTTGAAGATGACCTGTTCCAACTAATCATAGTTAAAATTAACCATGGTTTTTTTGTTCTCTTAATCCAGAAAACTCTCATTTTTTTTTTTAAATGAAAGCAAAACCTGTTGAACTCTCTATTCAGCATGTTGTAGAGGGGGAAGAGACTGTACAAACCTGAGCTCACCTAAGGTCAAAATGTTAAATCAGGTATGAGTTAACTTCTCAATATAGGCACCTTGTCGCCTTAGGAATGTGGGACAATTTTTTTCTATATTTATGTCTCCTCAGACTAAGGAAGGAAAATATATTAGCTGTTATTTGCTCTTTGCCATCATCCCATCAAAATCTGGTCTGGAAATTTAACACAGAGAAAATAATTTTCCATAGTTTTCATTTAGTATTCACACATCCTGCAATGTTTCAGAAAACTATCCTCTGAAGAGGAACATTTGGTAGTTTTGCACAAAAATCATGGCTTTTGTGCAAAAAATAAAATAAAAATGAAATGTTATTCACACATGAAATATTGTTTCCAGAAACAAGTTTTTGTGTAGAACTGGTGTCTTTATACAAACAAAACAAAACAAAAACAAAAAACAACAACAACAACAACAACAAAACAAAACACAAAAACAAAAAACAACAACACACTAGCTTTGCACCAAAAAGTGTGTTTCTAGAAATAATGTCTGACATCTTTATCCTGAATCACGATGGCAGAGATTGGATTTACAGCATTGCAAGCCACCTTTTTCCTTATTACACAACAGCTAAAATACCCTCAAACCTGCACTTGTAAGGAAGGCAGCCTTCCCCTGCACATTTTTTTCTGTACTGTCAAAGAGTGGTGGTATGAGTCTGATAGCCAAAACTACTAGACATAATTATTAGATTAGATGATTAATCTGGAAAGAGAAGGAATTAGAATCTTTAGTTTGTCCCATGTAACTTTGTTTCTTACCGTATCTGCTTATTGAGGTCCGTGATATGCTGGCAGAGGCAGGAATGTTATAGGAAGAGGTCTGCTTGGGAACAAGGGCCACTACAGAGCGATCAGACACCTGGTGGAAGAAAAAAGTGCCCCCCAAAGTAATTAAATGGAACATCGGAAAGAAATCCTATACTTAAATATATTCCTAAAGCCGAGCTAGCTAAAAACACTTTATGTTTTAAATAGAACAATCCTATTTAAAACACTTTATGTTTTAAATAGAACAATCCTATTTGGGCAGAAACACATGAAATGATATGTAGTGCCAGAAGACCATGGAAAATAAAGGGAATATTTCTCTGTTGGCCTGTTCTGTCCCAGAAGCAAAGGACTGGCAAATGAAAAGACATATTGAAAGCATTCTCAGTCATTTTGATTTAGGATAACTTTTGATCCAATAAAAACTGAGATTCCCAAGAATTGTAGCAACCCAATTAAAGTAATAACACACTGGGAATAAAACAGCTATAATAATGTTATGGACCATAAAGCATTCCTATTAAGCATTTTTTATTTTAACCATTTTTATGAACTTTAAAAGTTTGATTTACAGCAGAACAAGTCATAAAATCATCTTTTGGGATTTTAAATGCCCAGTCCCACAACTGCACCAAAAAAGAGGGAGGGAGTTAAATCTGGGGAACTCAAACTATAAATGAACATTAACACTAACAAGATTTTAGTGGTAGTGTTTAATTTTACCCTCCCTATAAATCTGAGAATCACAAAGTTTTTAACTTATCTTCATTAACAGACCTTTATATCTCTGAGATTTTTTTTTTATTAACAACCTCCTAGTATAGAATAGTTGAGGAAATTATAATTGCAAACTCTTCTGGATGAGAAACTTCTCTGACTTATGTTTTACTTAACTGACTTTGCCTGGGTGCTCACCCCTTCAAATCATCCATTGCTGGTGTTAAATTCTTAACAAGCTGTTCATTTTGTAGGTGCACAACATTTAAACCCAGTCTAATAAAGGAGATAAGTGTGCACATAATGCTGAGGACAAAAGTCCCTTCCTTGAAATTAGTAAGCCGAGGGATAGAGTCACATTTTATGGAATCAGGCCAGAACACACATCTTGAAAGAGACAGGCCTTCCAAGTTTACCTTCCAGGGCAATTGTATCAGCAATCCAAAAGGTACATCAACTAGTGATAAAATTGTTCCCTAGGATTTCTTGTACACTTTACTGAATCTTAATGGAATTTGCATCATATGTCTTAATGCAATTTGTATAAAAACAGACTGGGTGTGAGGGAGTGATTTTTTTAAAAGCAGGAGACCAATGGGACCCTGCTTTAAAAAAGTGCTCTTTCAGAATGTCAAACCTTTAGGCTACTTAGGACTCCCCCTAACATGGGCTGATAGGAAGGTATCTTTCTTGATTGGTGGGTGTTGGTAGATTGTGAGTCTCTTCTGTAATTTTGTCTCAACTGAATGTTTTCTGCAGTGAATTCTATTGTATATGCTGTAGTTGTATAACATATAATTATTATAAACTATTATTTGAGATGAACTCCCCTGCACTTCTTTAGTGCGCTACTCACACAGTGCTAAGCTCCTGAATTATTAAATAAAAGAGTTTCCTTAAACCTCTTCAACATTTCTTTCTCTCTTGGAGTTTCACTCCTTTCTCATCATCCTTCCCATTCCTCTTTTCTACCCACTTCACTCGTCACTATGGCTGGTCACTTTGGGGTGATTTGGTAAGGTTGGTGTATCAAAATACATGACATACATGTCTTTCATTTTTTAAAAAAAATCTACTCAAAAGTAAGTTTTCTAAGGTCAGAATAGGATTATTCTGTTCATTTATAATAAGCCCATTCCCCCTAGATAATCAGGCAGATAAATTCTTAGGTCTTTATGGTATATTCATGCCTTTACACAGTTTAGCCTGTCTAGTTTTTAGAGCCAGGATTCATTCATTCAAAAAGTAGAGAACAATAGAGCTTGTTAGATATGTGATTTTTTTAAACTAAAGAGGCCAGAAATTGACTCTGCTAATGATCTTATCCAACCACACTTCTTGATTTGGGAATAGGGAGACAGAAAATATTCACTTGTGTAGAAAAACCTTCTGCATATGCTCTGAGACTTTTAAATCA
>CM034706.1:219710615-219722452 GCA_020142125.1 Phrynosoma platyrhinos
CCTCAGGTGGCCCAAGAGGATATTTCATCACAGATGTAGTGTCCACCACAGATGAGTGTGTGGCTTGCACTCTGTATTGGGGCTGACACTGCCTGACATACAGGATTCTACATGCACATCGTACCTGAATTCAAGAGACTACATCCCATCCCCAAGAGTTTTTTTTAAAAAACACAAATGCCTCCAGCTTGTTTTTACCACTGTGAAATTGTCTCTCATGCTTCCTAGAGGACATTCAGGCATTCTGACTAATGTTTTCCCCCTCAAAATAATAGAGGAGGGACTTACATGTCATCTAGTGATTGTATGTGGTTTATAGACTTCCCTAACCCTGCTTTAGATTCTGAACTGACTGCAGTTTCTGAACAATCTTCAATTTGAGTTCAGGGCTGGCCATGGGATAGAAACAAGTTTGGTCACCTTAGTGGATGACCTAACCTGGGAACCGGATGGGCGTGTGTCCCTGTTGGTTCTGTTGCCCTCTCAGTATCATTCAGCACTGATCATGAGGTTCTTCTGGGCCATGATATGGGACTTGGAGGAACTGTTCTATAGTAGTTCTGTTCCTTTTTGTTTTAACATTCCCAGTAGGTGGTGTGGGGGAAATGTTGTTCATTCTTCTGTCTTTTAGTCTGGGAAAAAGTAATGCGCACTTTTGAGGTTGGGTATCACCAATATGCTGAATCCCCAGGTCTCTCTCTCTTTTTCTGTTACCAAGGAGGCTGTTCCAATCCTAAATAATCATCTTGATGCATGAAGGACTGGGTGTGAGTGAATAAACCAAAGCTTAATTCTCCCTTCCAAGGGAAAGGTTCAATATAAAATACATACACACAAACATATATACAGAGTGTTAGTTTGTGGGAAAGCTAACTTGAAGTTGGGATTACAGCCTTTCCTGGATATGATTGCACTGTGTGGATGAAAATGTTATTCACAAATATTCATAAAATTTTCCAAAATGTGTTTCTCAAGTGTCAGAAAACTGTGATGAGGAGTAACTTGGACTGATGAGAATCTTCAAAGTATGGGACTATTCTGATCAATTTGTTGACACATCATTCAACAAATTCAACAGGTGACCAATATAGTGTGTTATTGTTGCAGAGGTTACTAATGTGAAAGTTACCAAGCCATGTATTGTGGTGATTGGTAGCCTGTTCTAACCTAATTCTGATAACTAAAAATGTTGTCAGGGCATTTAAAAAGAAAATGTGTTGGATAAAAACCTTGCAAACTAGTGACTAATGTGTGGTAGTGTTCCTTAGATGAGAATTCTGTTGAGGAAGGTCAGATGCTCTGTGCAGCTTAAACAATCTTGAGCTGGGCTCTTAAATGATCTGGTGCATACTAGGAAAGGATTGTGCACATTTGGCAGCAAATTATTTCTTCTTCAGGCTCATGAAATGGAAACAGCTATTACTGTCAGTTGGAGCAACAGTCTGATCAATGGAAAGAACAAATGAAAAGCACAGCAAAATACTAGCATCTCTGAAGTTCATGTTCTAGGCAGTTGCTCCTGAATACGTGCATATAACATTACACATGACTCCACATAGGAGTGGGTATTGCATGGCAAAAAAAAAAAAAAAAAAAAAAAAAAAAAAAAAAGACAGCTAAACTCTTTATATGGTACTGGCAGCATTGGTGATAGCCTCAAATATAGACTAACGCAAACACTTTGCACATTACCAAAAGGATTTGGAGGTTCTTATTTCCAATAATTTTAAATGGAAGCTGGGATTTTTGAAGTGAAGGGAATTTGTGCTTTTTAGTCACTTAGCTACTTGTGAAAATCCTTACTTCTCCACTCCCTTTAATAACAGTTGAGATGGATTTGCAAACCTTAGCCTGCATATGTATCATATTATACCAGTCTGTAAACCCAGGACCACATGTCTGCATTTTGATCTGCAGGCAAAACCTGGATTTAGACAGACAGATAGAAGCCCAAACCCTGCTTAGCTGTGAAGATCAAAGGGTGATTGCAGAAAAGTCATGATCTTTCAGCTTTACCCATTTTGCAGAGTAGTTGCAATGATATGCTTTGTACCTTGAAATGTGAAGCACTTTGTGTTTTGAAAAAAATGCTTGATTTTTTTTTTTTTGTCTTCTCAGAAGAATGATATGATGGAACTGCTTCCAATGATATGATTTTTATACCAGAAAATACTTCCAGTACTTTCCCCGGTTATATCAAGAATCAAGGAAGTATCTCAAAACAGTTACATCTGAGATAACAGTTACTAGTTATCAAAAGTGGAAGTCAGGAATGATTTGTGGGAGCATTCCTGATGGTGGTGGTAGTGGGAAAGGTTGTACTATGGACAAGAATTCTTAGGCCATATTTGTACTGTAGCATACTCTCGCCCAAATGCACAAATTATTCTTCCTCAGACCATACTTCATCCAAAACAGAAATGTGACAGCACAAAATAAGAGAACGTTACAAATATAGCCTAAAGTGACTTTTACCATAACCCTATAGTAACCCAAGATCAAATAACAATCAATGATATTTTCTAATTGAACAGATGTTAATGGCATTAGCTTAAGCTAGAGATCTGTGTCACAACTGTAACAAAGATTACTGCACTGACTAAGGATCTTTTCCATTTTATCAAATTATGGCAATCTTCACATATGGGAGTGAATGAGCCCAAACATATCACATCTTTCTTAGCAGCATCCTTGTTGCAGGGATAAAACAATTTTTCCCTTGATAATAGTTGCAACACATTTATTCCTAGAAAATATGCCCCATTTGCTGCATACTGAGTTCTCTGTGGTAGCTATAAGCACCAACTGGAAAGTAGTGATGAACACATTCTATACTGTTTAATGACCTTTTATAAATGGTTCCTTTTTAATACATCTGAACCCCATACTGATTAAAAGACTAGTACTTGCCATGGTGCCATACAAATATGGAAGGCGCAGTGAGCCCTTAACAACAAATCAAATAGTAGTGAAAAGCACAGCTGTCCCCTTATCCACAGAACTGTCCACCACTGGGTAAGTCTTTCAACCTATCTTTTCCCAATATTGATTCTACCCCTCCACCCCAAATCTCTTAAGTATTTTAAAATTTCAAGAACTGTGAACCACTTTTGTTTCCAAAGAAGAAGAAGAAGGTGTTAAGACAAGCTTAATGTTGAACATAAAGAAAAAAAAAATAATGACCACAAAGGACCTTCACAAGTTCAACCTAGACAATGAAGAAACAGAAATAGTAAAATAATGCCCAGCTGAGCTATGACATGAGAGACAAGGGTTGGAGTCTCCTCAGTGCTGTTGACTAGACTCTGGAATTCCCTGTCTAAGGAGGCTCTTTTTGCTCTTTCTTAATGATTTTCTATAAGAGGGGTGGGATGTGTACAGCCCTCAGATGTTGTTGGACTACAGTTGCCAGCATCCCTAGCCAGCACAGCAAATGGTGGGGATTATGAGAGTTGCAGTCAAACAACATCTGTAGGGTAGTACAATTGCGATCTGTTCTATAGTTTGTGGAAAACTTTACTATTGTTTTTTTCACTAGATTTACCACAAAATACATTTTTTCCATGCTAGCACTTATATATACTAGCCCTGAATGTAAGTGTATATGTATTCATAAATGTATATATATCCTTGCTTTTCATCTAAACTAAAAGACACAAAGCAGTGTCTGAAATAACTGATCAATAATTTGAATCCCACAGATTCTGCAGTTGGGACAGAAGAAACATTTCATTTTAATTTAAATGAAAACCATGGAAAATAGCAAGCAGAAGTAGCAGCAGTAGCAATAGTAGTAGTAGTAGTAGTAGTAGTAGTAGTAGTAGTAGTAGTAATAATAATAATAATAATAAGCCAGTAACATATATTGATTCAGCCAGAATAATTTACCATGTTTTTATTTTAATCATCATCATCATCATCATCATCATCATCATCATCATCATCATCTCATGGTAAATGATCCTGGCTGAGTCAAAATATGTTGCTGGCTGAGACTTCAAACAGCATTTAAATTTGGCTTTATGAGTGGATGGGAATCAGTAAAAAGGTTTGCTGGGGAAATTTCCAAGAAGAGTTCTGAGCTAAGTGGGTGGCTAAAAGAGGGTCTGCCACAAGTCTATGCCAGCAACAATAGACGTGAATGAATAAGGCTAGATTTCTAAAGCAGACACTTGCTTCAAAATAAAGAGGGAATGCTGAATGTATTGTGTGTTTTGTTTAGCATACAGACTCTGCCTCACAATGGTAATGTTATGGGGCATATTTTCAGAGTCTTTGGGAAACAGCATTGAGCAGAACTTTCAATAAAGATAGGCTGAAACAGGTATAAAGCCACAGTATAAGGGATTTTCTAACAATACAGCATCAGCATTCCTAGGTACCAACCTTATAGTATTTTGACAAAAGAAGGAGTATACTGACTTCTTTATTATGAAGGAGAGGTTGGGTAGGAGTGAAATAAGTCTAGT
The DNA here is from genome assembly GCA_020142125.1 of Phrynosoma platyrhinos. Taxonomy (NCBI): domain Eukaryota; kingdom Metazoa; phylum Chordata; class Lepidosauria; order Squamata; family Phrynosomatidae; genus Phrynosoma; species Phrynosoma platyrhinos. Next base: position 219,715,085 of record CM034706.1, read on the forward strand.
TGGGGTGGATGGAAAAATGCAGTTACAAGACAATGAATGGATCTGACTGAAAACAAGTCAGATATTTGGACTGGTACTTCATAGCCAATATCTAGCAAAGTTCCTGGATCTATTACTCTCGGATTATGGCCACTAATTTGCAGTGAGAGGGAGGGAAATGGAAATGGGCTCTTCAACATTAACTGCCTCGGCAGATGACTAATAGAGTCGTCTTCCGGGCAGGGAAGAGGAGGGGCAGCCGCACGTTCAGCGCCCCTTCCTCTTCCTGAGGTTGCCCCTGGAAGTGCCGGCCATCCGCACGGCCGGCGCTTCCGGGTTGACCTCACGCCGCGGCGACCGCACTCGCCGTGAAGTTTGAGTCAGGGAAAGTGCGCCCGCCGCTTTTGGGGTGCACTTTCCCTTAAATATAAAAGGAGCGCCAAATTGGCGCTCCTTTTAGATTCGGCGGAGAAGCGCCGCAGTGAGGCTGCCTTGGCCCCACGCCGCTGCGGACCAGGTCGTCTTGGACACCCTCGTCTGCATCCCCCCTTAACAAATTCCAATATCTCTCCTGGAAGGTTCCGTATCTGTGGAAAATGAGCATGTGTTTGAGTGAGCTTTCAGTTAGTTAAATTAAACTAAATAGAAAAGCAAAGCAATGAACAATGTAATGCACATAGCTAGACCTCAGTGCCTTTGGGTGGAACAGTAGAATATTCCCATTTCCTTAGGGGTAAACACATGGGCAAAATAAAGTGGTTTCCAGCCACTTTGAAGGTGGGGCATTCAGATGACGTACACCTAAAAAGTGGCTGGAAACCAAACTAAAGCCGTGCTCTGGGACTAAAACTGGAGCAAAAAGAAGACGGGATGGTCCAACTCAAGGCAGAGAATGTGCATTTTCATAGCTGCATATAAATGCCCTGACATGAGTGTGGAGCTGGAGCACTGCAAAGAAATGAAAGTGTGACAATTCCAATGGATGTAGTGATAATTATTATATTATTAATTGTAATATACGCAAACCAGACAGTCCAACAGGAGGCATGGGGTGAAAGAGGGTGAAAGGGGCATGTAGGGGGCCTCCATGACTGTTCTTTGCCAGTATATTGCTCGCACAACAATGTGCTGATGGTGTACAGGCGGAGCATTGCAAGTGTGACTGTGTGGCCAATCAAAGGGGCAGTATGCAATGGGATAGCATCTGGGTAGGATGTGGGAGGTACTTTGAGGTTGTAGGTGGTGTGTTTGTGTGACAGTGCACATGTATGGTTGGGAGAAAATAAAAAAAATAGCCAGTGACGCAGCTTGATGCCACGCTATGCAATTGGCCCATGTTTCTTTGGTTCACCTTGGGAGCAGGCTGTGTAGGCTCGACCCACATTTGGAAAATATAGGATTGAGCTGCTTTTTTCTGCCTGTCTGTTCCAGCCCTTAGAGATAGTCCATGCTGGAATTAAAGCTAAAATAATTTTTAATATTTGTTTGCCCCATTTGCATCTTTTCGTTCTCATAGGAACTCATGGCAGCATACATGGATTTTCTCAGTCTTCTCTCTCTAATACTGGAAAAGCCAAGTCCTGCTTAGCTTTATGAAATATGACTGTATTATTACAGCACTCTTCTTCCAATCTACTAGAGCAGGGGTAGGCAACCTTTTTGAGCTGGGGGCTGGGTTGCTGCCCCTCAGACAATTGGGGGGCCGAAGAACCAAAAATAAATAAATAAATAAATAAATAAATAAATAAATTTTAAAAAATTTAAAAAATTAAAAAATATGCATGCACACTCTCTCAGCCCCAGAAAAGCCATGGCAAAACCCCTGTGGATATTTTGCCAAGAAAACTCCAAGAACAAGTAATAACAACAATAATCAATATCATCATAGCAGGTGGTGGCGGCGGCGGCAGGACCGGCCTGGGGCTGGTCCAAAGGCCTTGGAGGGCCGCATCTGGCCCCCGGGCCTTAGGTTGCCTACCCCTGTACTAGAGAAACTGGCTAAAGCCAGATGAGAGAGACACATCAACAGATTCCTTCTTAAGAACAGCTTTCTTTTTCTGCAAGAAAACCTGAAACACTTGTGACATGTTCAGCTACCCTCAAGTTTTAATCCACCCCTCACCTGTCAAATATGCCAAAGCATTGGCTCACTGGTGGTAAGTAAGCCCTATCTTGAAAAGGATTAGTTATATAGTCCGTTTTTGTGGGGGATCCATTCTGGATCCACTGTACTTTCCCTCTGGTGCACTCTCGATTTCACCCTAATCAGCTCCTGCAATTGAAAATTCATTGAATTTCTCTGACATGCAATTATTGTCTGGACAATATCATTTGCACATATTACAAGGCTCAGTCTTTTGGGGAAATGAGATTATCAAACAGTGTATTGCCAAGAGCTGCAGAGGATGCCAGGAACTGTATCTAAGAGCCAGGCTTTCTTGCTTGCTGACTGAAGATAAATGAAATAGTGCAAATTGAGTCAACTTTAAGGGTTAGTGTTAGTGCTAGGGAATCATGGGAATTGTTTTTTTCCCTGAGACATTGAGCCTTCTCTGTCAAAGAGCTCTGGTGCCACAATAAAATACAATTCCCATGATTCCCTAACCCTAACCCTTAAAGTGGACTCAATTTGCACTATTTCTAGCAGTCTGCAAAGGCCCAAATAAATGATTTTTATATGTGACATTGATAGTATCTGTGGCCCCAGATATACCTACAATAGGCAGAGAATTAGCACTAAAAGCAAGTAAGCATAGCTTACCTGTAGTAGTAGAATAGTTAAAGTAGGAAAAGCACACATAGGACTACAATGTAAGGAAGTGTCTCATTTAGCTAAATTGAACTTATTACTTCTGAGCAAAACATACTTAAATTTGCACTGGATTCATGCATGCACTTTTGAACCATATCACAATACTTTACATGGATAATCCACATGGACTATGTGTGAAAAATCCAATATCCATTCAGACACCTGGACTAAACAAATTTGGCAAAACTAATAATAAATATTGCTGAATATTGCAGAGTAGCATGTTCCTGTCAGGCCCTTTGTATTACCCAAGTTTAAATCTACATACATATAAACTATATTTAAGTGAACAATACTCCTATTGAAAGGAAAGTGTTAGCAACTTAATTTATGATCCAGAAAAATCCCATACTCCTGCCATGTATCCATCTGTCTGGTTTCCAGGCCACATGGTCATTTCAGAAGCACGGTGTAGTATGGAGTATAATGTCCAATAATAAGAAGAATTAATAGGAAGACTAGTGCCAGCAAAAAGCAAGATGGTAATCTAAGTAAGATGTGTAACTTCACTATGAAAAAGAAGATGTTTTGGGGTTTTGCTTGTTCTCAGAAATTGTTCACAAATAGCAATAATGATAGCTTTCACAAATTATGCAAGGTCGGGGAAGGGGCAATGGGGCAGCCAGTGTGTGTGTTGCTTGCCTTCAGGTTGTTGCTAACTTATGGCGACCCTAAGGCAAACCTATCACGGGATTTTCTTGGCATGTTTCTTCAGAGGGGATTAGCCATTGCCATGCTCTAAGGATGAGCAATTGTGACTTGTGCAAGGTCACCTAGTGTATTTTCATGGCTGAGTGGGGATTCAAATCTTGCTCTCCAGCATCAGTCAAATGCTCAGTCCCTGCTAATTATGCTGAAGACCACTTCACACAGCTAAAAAACACTTCTGATATTTAAAATTTGTTTGCTGGGCTCCCTTTTCTCTTCTTTATGTCTATGTTTTCATGTGCATCAATATCTCCCCACTAACTTTGGTTAATTATACATCTCTCCCACCTGACAAAAGAACTGAAGTGATGCTGTTTACAATGTAGACAGCAGATTACTGACAATCATTGCCAGACTTATTCCAATGGCAGACCACTGTATAGCTGTGTGGTTAACTAAATTTAATAGAAACTAAAATAATGGGTGTGGAGGAATTCAAAAGAAAGAATAGTGAGAAAATCTTTTCTACTCCAGAAGATACTGCCCCCCAACATTTAGAAAGACATATAATTTTGGGCCATGAGGGACTAATAATAATGCCATGAAATGTCTCACATAATGCAAACCTGATAAAAATCAAGATGCTTTTCCTGAATAAAATTCTAAGCATCTGGCTATGCCACTGTTAATCTCTTTTTTTGGGGGGGTGGTGGTGGTGGTGAATAATTAGAAAAATCACTAACTGGGAGGTTTCACTGGATATGAATACAAGGTTCATGATAATATGGATAGGATTTCTCAGACAGGGCATCTGTTCTTTGGAATGCTGTTACACCTAGGACTGGTACAATTCCATCCCAATACACTTATTTTCTATGTTACATTCTAATCTTGGATAAGTGGATGGGCCAGGCTGAGAATTCATAGTGGTGGATCGCCAACTGGTAGATCTGCAATTCATACTGGTAAATCTGTTACCTCTTTTTAAAAAATCAGGTGAAGCCTTTGCTTGCATGGTATAGCAAATGGATTACAGTGTAATACTCTGTTCATTGGCTCTGTGGCAGACTGTTTCTGTGGTAGAGAATGTTGGAATAGAAACAAGATCTATAACTTGAGTCATTATAGGGTTAATGACCATTATAGAGTTAATGGTGATCTACTGAGATAGAGATGGTCTTCAGCTGTGTGTATTGCCCTAATCAGCTGTTGAGCCTTCATAAGGTTAGCTTTAGCTTTGAGTCTCTCTCTCTCTCTTTTACTCACTCTATCCTTAGCCTTCTTTTCTGTTGTATTATATTTGTATTATTTGCTTCAATATAGTTTGTACTATTTACTCCTAGTTATGCAGAAAAATCTAACATACAGGACAAGGATTTTTTTAGAAGAAGTTTATTCAGATTTAGTAGGTCCTATGCCATTATCTGCAGGCAAAAATAAATACTTCCTTACTTTTACCGAATCCAAAAACAAACATAGATTGATTTATATACTTAAAAGTAAAGCTGAAACTCTAGAAAAGATTAAAAGCTATGTGGCTAAAGTTAAAAATCATTTTGTTAGAGCACCTTTAACATTGCAAACTGATGGAGGCGGAATTAAACAATTTTTGGAACAAGAAGGTATAGAGCACAAAGTAACTATATCTTATCCTCCCCAACAAAATGGATGCTGTGAAAAATTAAATCAAACAGTACAGGAAATGTCTAGATCTATATTAATGCAAGAGGACTACCTAACTCCTTATGGGCTGAAGCATAGTTACAGCAACTAAGGGCCTTTGCAGACTGCCAGAAATAGTGCACTTTAAATTGAGGCACTGCCCTGGCTCAGGGCTAGGGAATCATGCAAATTGTATTTTTTCTGAGACATTGAGCCTTCTCTGTCAGAGAGCTCTGGTGCCACGATAAATTACAGTTCCCATGATTCCCTAGCACTGAGCCAGGGCAGTGCCTCAATTTAATGTGCACTATTTCTGGCAGTTTGCAAAGGCCTTTACTTACATATTAGAGTGACTGGTAAAACACCTTCTGAATTATGGTTTGGCAGATATGTTTGTATGGTTTAAAACATACAAAATCTTTTGGTTCCAAAGTATATTCTTATATTTCAAAGGAAAAGAGAGGGAAACTTGACCCTCGAGCTGAAACTGGAGTTATTGTTGGATAGCCATATGGAGGAAAAGGGTATAGAATTCTGGACCCTAAGACCTTTTAAGTCAAATGTTGCAATATTGTGTATGTAGATGAAAGAAATATAATGCAAGAAACTGTTGAGTCAATGATGACAACTGACTTGGAAAGCATAGGTACTTTTCACAAGAACTGTTCAACTGGCTACCTGTAGAGGATGCTGGTCAACCAGTAGTTCCACCTTCAAAGGATGTTACTGAACAGAAGGGGAAGCAGGAACCAGACCATGTGAAACATAAATAGAAAAAACCCCAAACTATAATAAAACAATCTGACAGAATTAACAAAGGCAACCCTCCAGAGAGATATGGATTTTGTGAAAACTTACAAACAATAAAGGAACCATTAGATTGGAAAGAAGTTACTAAGGGGCTATGCAGATGGGTGGCAAAAGGGTGTCCTAAGAGCCAGCGTGTGGCTCTTTAGCGCCCCTTCCAGCGCAGTGTGTAAAAACGCTGCATCGGGAGGATGTCTTGACACCACGCACCATGCATAATGGCACATGGCATCAGGAAGTCGTCGGGCTGGGGTTGGGGCAGCCGGTGTGTGGCTGCCCCTCCCCATCTCTGCCTCCAGGCCGGCCCTAAGTTACCTTCCTTGAAAAGAGAAAAATGGATGGAAGCTATGGATGAGAAATACCAATCTATGGAGAAGGAATATCAATCTGAACAGACTATGAATTGACTAGTGGATACCTATTTTTAGGGCAACAACTTCTACTGAACCAGTAGAAGAGTGTATGTAATGAAATGGAATGAATTAAACCGTCAACTAATAAGGGATTTCTATCAAAAGGGGAATGATAAGCCATTGATGATACATAAATTTATATTTTTTCATGAAATGTTGAATATGTCTAACTTAATAATATTACTGGCTATAAGGACATCTTGAGAAGGGGTGTTGGAATAGAAATAAGATCTATAACTTGAGTCATTATAGGGTTAATCACCAATATAGGATTAATGGTGAGTCAATGAGATATTCAGCTGTGTGTATTGCCCTAACCATCTGTTGAGCCTTCATAAAGCTAGCTTTAATTTGTGAACTCTCTCCCTTTCTCATTCAATCCTTTTCTTAGCCTCTTTTCTGTTGCATTATATTTTATGTTGCTTACTTCAATATGGTTTATATTATTTGATGTATTTGCTATGTTGTGTTATTTTATTTGCCATTATTGCTATGATTCATTTTGTATCTTTTGCATATACTGCTTTTGAATACTGTTGTGATATACATTGCTTTGTTATCTTTTAAGCAGAAACAGATAAAGATTATTTATGGTACCTTTTGCTTTTGGCCTTTTCAATTCCATTGTTTTAACAGAGAATTGAGGTCAGATATTCACAATAGGAATGGATGGGATCAATGGCATACAAAATGGGACAGTCTTCCTAAAAGTGGCGCTGTAGTATAGTTTTGTATTTGAACTGGTAGAAAAAACAGTTGTCCATACAGCCTGATATTCTGGTTATGACTATGACTCTCTCCAGCTGCAGAATCTTCAGTCTACAGCCTCTTTTTTTGACAACATACTCCTCTGTTACATTTCAGACCTAGTTTTCTAGCATGTCAACAACTGTATTGGCCTCTACATCCTTAGTGCTGAGAGCTCAGCAATATGCTGTCTGTTTTATGAGCACAGTTAGCATTTTTAATTTGGTCAATTTTCAGCTCTGCTTGTTGCTGTAAGACAGAGGTAGGCAACCTTTTTGAGCCGGGGGCCGGGTTGCTGTC
>CM034706.1:219727557-219757823 GCA_020142125.1 Phrynosoma platyrhinos
CTATGATTCTATGATTCTATGATTCTATTTCTGCCAAATTGGGGCAACTGAAGAATATGTTGACAATTAGAATGGGCATTTGTATTCTCCACCCATCTGAATTAACCATAGGCGTGTATCCAATTGTTAGTCCTAACTAGAGAAGACCCAGTGATTCAATCCTTATGTAAATTATACTGATACAGCGGATCCACTCTAAGTGAGACTAACAATTTGACTGAGGTCATAAACTACACCTTATGTGCAAATGAAAAAGAAATATTTAGTTGTGGAGAATGCTCTGGAAAGCACATGAGGTGGGAATTTAACTCAGCAGGCTTGGGAAAGCAGTATAATATTTTTTCCTCTTGTCTTTTCCACTTTTAATCTTTTATATATGTTTCACTTGATGTTGTTTTATATCTGTTTCTCTTGTTTACTACTGTGTGAAATTTACTATTGTGTGAAATTTTAGATTTATAATGTAATCTAGAAGACCAATGGTAATGGAATAATTGTTCACTTATCTTATAACATCCTAGCTCCCCATCAGGAGGTCGAGAAAGAGTATTAATATTATTTTACAGAATTCTGACTACCACCATCAATAACCCAGAATCCATTGCTGCAGAACAATCAGGAAAGACTCACACTTCAAAATCGAAGAGAGGCAAAAAACTAAAGCTGCGTCTGTACACTTTTTTTGTGATCTGGTTTCTCTTCATACTTCCCTGGCTGGTACTCTTTATCTGTTGCTTTGGCTTGCAGCAGTGACTTAACAAGTTAAAATAGAGTTCAAACCTAAACCCAGAAATATGGAACAATGGAAATGGGCTGAGGGATGAAGTAAGTGGTCCTTTACCTTTAGGAATTTGTGGAGAAGAAAAGCAAACCAATTAGTCAACATCTTCTCAGCCACTGATTCAGTCCTGCAAAGAGATTAGAATGTGTTTTAGAGATTAAATCAGTATTAAATATAACAGAGGTTTACTCTTTCCTCAGTTATCACTGCATATTTGAATGCATAGTATAAAGTGAGAGCAGTTCTAAAGTGATCATTTAACACTGACTAGTTTAATTTATCTTGCATAAATTGAGAAAAATATCTGATTGTCAAGAGTTTGTTCCTTTCAGATTGGTTGTCAAGGCACAATGCAATTCAAAATAACTATAACATGAAGAGAAGTAAATGGAGATGGCATTCCATCATACTGAATGTTTGTGCATCTTTTCTTTTTTTATTAACCAAGAACAAAAAAAATCACACATTTGGCTTCTTGAGACAACTAACAAGAATTAGAACAAGCAGACAATGTACTAAGAGAAAGCCATTTGTTTCATAAAAATAGTTTACACAGAAATAAATATATCTCCCACCAGGTAGAATCATAGAACCATAGAATTGGAAGAGACCTCAAGGGCCAACCAGTCCATCCCCCTGCCATGTAGGAACACACAATAAAGCACTCCCGACAGATGGCCATCCAGCCTCTGTTTAAAGACCTCCAAAGAAGAAGACTCTACCACACTCTGAGGGAGTGTGTTCCACTGTCAAACAGCTTTTACTGCCAGGAACTTCTTCCTAATGTTGAGGAGGAATCCCTTTTCTTGTAGTTTGCATCCATTGCTCCATGTCCTAGTCCCTGGAACAGCAGAAAACAAGCTTGCTCCATCCTCAATATGACATCCCTTCAAATATTTAAACAAGGCTAGCATATCACTTCGTAACCTTCTCTTCTCCAGGCTAAACATACCCACCTCCCTAAGTCAATCCTGACAGGGCATGGTTTCTAGACTTTCACCATTTTGGCAATCCTCCTCTGGACACACTCCAGCTTGTCAACATCCCATTTGAATTGTGGTGCCCAGAACTGGATGTAGTAATATGAGGGCAAACTCAAATTTGGGCTATAATGGGAACCTTGTTGAAAAACAACATTCCCTAGCAAGATGCACATTTCAGACTTAAATCCAATTGTTAATCCATGCTAAAATAGATCCAGTGCATCAATAGCTGAACTATATACACCAACACATAGTCCCATTACTTCAATAGCTTTTCTGTAGTTGTGACTGAATTTAGAAAGTGTCCACAGGATTTAACCATCAATCAGTGAACCAGCTGGACATACTTATATAGCATGATCATATATATGCTACTGCCTTGCTGCTGTCCAGAAAGTAGCCTAGTTGGCCGTGCTATAACTGGCTCCTTGGATGGTTGGCTAATGTCTGAACTTTCTGATAAAGTCCTGCATCAAGTTACAAATAGGGAAATAGCATGTTTCCCGTTTCCAAAAGTTGCTCAAAATCTCAGTGTAGTCTCCCAGTTTCTCTCTCCTCCTTCCACTTTCCCCCCTCCTTTCCCTCAGCTTACTTCAACTAATGCAAACTGAGTTCAAAGTGCAAAAGTAGTTTGCACCCAGTTAATTCAGTGTGGGCAGCAGACAGAAAGGGGCAGAATCTTACCCTTCCTAGTAGGCTCAGGCAAAAGAAGTGTTGCAATCTCTCCTAGCTTGTTTATCCTCATTGATAACTTTTGCCATCTTGATCACACTCTGATGTTACTTGGCCACATGTGCCCCAGTTATTATCCTTGAAATGCTGGAGGGCATGTTATTATGTGTGCATGGGAGCAGGAAAGCTTGCAGTTTTAATCTAATTTTAACTGGATGAGTGATAACATGTACATCCAATACCTGATAAATACACACAGTTTAATTCCTCTTACCAATGTCTGGATATGGAAAAACTGTATACCAAAGAATGATAAGCCTCAGGGTATTTTGTGAATCTGGAATTATTTTTAAGGGCTAGTGCTTAAAATAGATGTGTGTGTGTATTTATTCACTATTCAGTATCAAAAATGATGCAAATAATATTCATAATTGTTTCCTACTCTTGATGAGAAAGCATTTCTCAACACAATGAAGAAATCGTTAATCTCCAGAAGTGCTTTCACATTTCTAGTGGTTTTTTTTTTAAATTATGTGCTGAAAACAGTGAGGCTAGCACAAAATGCAACATTTTTGGGGAGACAACAGCATGTTTTGTGCACAGCATATTTTCACATAAAATGGGTGTGGGTGTGGGTGTGTGTTACCAAACAAAATTTTCATAATAAATCCAGAAGCAAATTTTGAAATTTGGTGACGGAAAAAGAGAGCATTGATTAATATCCCTAATAGAAAGGAGCAACTAGAATGTTTCTGAGGCTCAATCTGGAGGAAGCCAGACTCAGATTCCTGTTCAGCTGAGTAGCCTTTGTACAAGTCAAACTTTCTCAAGTAAACCTAATCCACAAGGGTTGTTGTAATGCTAAAATGCCACAATGAGTTCCTTGGGAGACAAACAGAATACATCATCATAATAATTATTAGGAAATGTCTATTTCCTGCCCCCCCATCTCTGAAAATGTAACTGCCATGTATTCTAAAAAGAACAAGGAGAGAATAGTTTTAACGTTATAGTTAATAAATGCTGCATGGTCCCACTCTTGATTTTTTTTCAACTAGAACTGGGAAGTCAATCTGGTGCTTTGGCCTCTGTCCTGCTCCTCCCACACTTTCAAGGAGAGAAGCAAATGTGATTTTTCATGGACTGAAAGTAACAAAGCCCAGCTGACAGCCCATCACCAGCCCCTCTGAAGGGAGGATGCTTGGTGGAGCTGTAACTCCCCACACGCAGTGTAAATTATATCCTGAAGTTCAGTAAATCACTGGAATTTGTGGCTGATGGCAATCAAGGACAGCAGAGTGACAATGGTAGAGGAAATTGCAGCTTTTCTCAAGGGCCACACCCAGAGCTAGCTCCCTACATTGTACCCAAGATTATCTCTAATTTAAATACAATGGTTCTTAATCATAGTTTTTAATGCCTGCTCTACTGGAGTGCTGACTCCTTCCTAAGAGGGATACAGCTTCATTCCCAGGAAGGGAGAAAGATTTTGAAAAATATATCAATGAAAGGCATACAGCTCTTGTTTCTATTCAGTGCTGAGACAGGGTGTCCATATGCTCACAGAGCAGCTGCAGCACTGAGCCAGCCAAAAACAAATGAACCTTTTACAAGGCCCACTGATGATATCCTCTATACTGTAACTTCTGTAGACTTTCTTCCATAGGAGAAGCAGTGCTTTCCCCATCTCGTTCTACCATCTCATTAAAAAAACCAACCTACCAATACTGCTATGCATCATTCAGCTGCACATTATTCTAAGATACACAGTGAAATGGTATGTTAGGACACATTGTTCTCAAATGACAAAAAAGGATGCAGTGATGTACTAGGAATCCTTCCTGGCAGATTAGCTGCTCACCAGACAACCAAACCACTATTCCCTTTTCCCAAGCTGATTTTATATCATTTACAACAAGTGATATATGCATTTTTCAAGCAGTTTCATGTACAATTCCTTGTAATATGACTGAATATTTGAAGGAGTCAATTTATTTACAGAATATTTAGAAACTTGTCTTATTTATTTTAGAAAATGTTAACATGTGTTTAAAAATTGGAAAGCAGTTTGCAAAAATAAAATCATAATAAAATATAGCACAATAAATTAGTAAAATACAACAATAAAATGGTAAAATAAATAATTTAAAATGACAGGGGGATGCTGGCAGCACTAGCAGATAGGGAAAGGCCTCTTCAAACAGACATGTTTTCACTTGCTTACAGAAACATTTCACATTAAGAGCCAGTCTGGAGGCTTTCAATCTACACAATTATAGTGTAGGAGCATCTACTTTGGTATCTGCCTACCCAGATCATAAGATTATCTTCAGGAGTCCTTTCATAAGATTATCTTCAGGAGTCCTTTCAACACTATAAGTCCTCTTTAACTGCCATGGCTGTGTCCTATGGAATCCTGGGACTGTACTTTGGGGAGGCACTAAAGCTGTCTGGTGAAGATTCTAAATACCCTTCTCTAAATTGCAAATCCCAGTTAAAGTGGATTCCTAGCACTATAGTTGTGTACTGTGAAAGGGCTCTTGGTCTCAAGAGAAAGATAATTCCGCTTTATATATACCACAGTGGAGAAGGACCCACTTCCACAACCAAACAAGCATCAATAGGCCATGATACAACAATCAAGCCAAATCCACCATGATTGTAAAGTGTAAAGAGCATAAAAGTCAGAGAGATTTGTAAGTGAGAAGACCTGGTTCCATATCCTCCAACATTCCTGATTTGGTAGAGAAAGTTCTGATTAATTCTTTGTTTCTACACCTTTTCAGCTGCTCTTAAGTTTCTCTCTCTTTCTCCCACTTCCCCTTTCATTCTCAATTTACATCAGTGCAAAGTGAGCCCAAACTTCAAAAGTACTTTGTTCTCAATTAATTTAGTTGTAGGAGTGGTAAGGGTGGAGTCTTGCTCATCTCAATAGGCTCCAGCAAAACCAAACTGCTGCGGACTCTTGTGAGTTCCAGCCATCAATAACTTTTGCCATCTTGATCACACTCTGTTCTTGCCTTGCCATATGCCCTGGTTTTCATCTGTGATATCTTGAAGGTTATGTGATTCTGAATGAACTACTGTGGTGTAATGGTTTGAGCATTGGACTGTGACTCTGGAGACCAGGGTTCAAATCCCTGCTCATGGAACCTTGGGTGAGTAACATTCTCTTAGCCTCAGAGGATGGCAAAGGCAATTCCCTTCCCCTCAGAATGAAGCTTGCCAAGAAAACCCTGTGGTAGATTTGCCTTACAGTCACTTAAGTCAGAAATGACCTGAAGGCATACAACAACAGATGTGATTCTGAATTCTATAGGACCTCGGAAACTAATAATAACATTAATTAATTAATAATATCATTAATAATATTATTAACAATTAATAACAACATTATTAGTGGTTTCTGAGGTCCTAAAGAGTTCAGAATCACATTTGGTGTTGTGTACTTTCATGTTGTTTCTGGCTTGTGGTGAATTTGAACATGACTAATGGTGAATCCAGAACAGGGCTAGATGAAGCAAGGCTTGTTAGTTGCATTTCCTCTGGTCTGTTTTTATAGCCCTGTTTTAGAATATACTTATCATGTGATCGCTGCCTTTGCTGGACAGTGAGTGATCTTAACCATTCCTTGAATTCCTCACTCACAACAAACAATGCATGTGTGCATATATATATATATATATTCTATTTATATATACAGTGATATGTCTGGTGTATGAAGGAAACACCATACATCCAAGTGTAACTATCCTTCTATGATTCCTGCATTCATGGCTGTAACTGTTGCACATTCTTGTATGATAATATGTTTGTGGTGTATCTTCTCTGTTCACCCCTCTGTCCAGGACTGTCATAGCTACATCGATTATGCTGTAGGTTCTCTTTGCCAACAACTTACAGACCTGCAAAATAACTGCTACAGCTTTGCAGTGCCATATGGGACAGACATTTGTAAAGTTTATGGACTTGTGGACACAGAAAAATCTCTGAACTGAAGCAGCTGCTATTGAAAAGTTCCCTGTCTGAATACACCTTCCTAACTTCTTCTCTGTTTAAATCTGTTTTCTATTATCCAATCAATAAAGTAAAAAGCAATGTAAAATTTAAGTAATGACACATCATGAATGAGCAACTAACAGATAAACATGCCCATAAAAGAACGTTTATTTATCCAGAACTCTGAGCAAGGGCTTTAGAAACATGTTAAGAGACAGTTGGACTCAACCTGCCAAAGGTTTGATTCCTGTAGGTCAAATTTAACTGAAATCTCAGGAGCCAGGGAGGATAAAACAATATGAAAGAGAATGAAAAGAGGTTATTATCCTGGACAGAGTCAGGAACAAGCTGGATATGTAGGGGAGGGCTTTCTCTCAGTCCCACCACCTCTGCATGTGCTCCCAGGCATTTGTGGTAAAAAAGAAGATAAAATATATCAGTAACTTTTCCTTCATAAGTTTTTTTAAAAAAATCAGCTGGGGCAAAGGAGAATGACAAAATGCCCAGAAGGGTAAAAGATTCCTTTGTTCAAATTTACAAAGCCTCTTCAGGCTACTATTGGTTTCAAACACTGGGAAGAGATCCACATGATTTCACTTAATTTGGACCTAAGAAAGGTGTCAGCTGCCAAACACCTAATAGTTCAGATCACTTTCAATCAAGTGTTCTTCAATAAATATTGATGTTTTTCTCACAGTCAACAGGAAGTAACCATGCAGGTATATGACAGACTCCTAGCTGTTCATCTTTGCAGAACATGCTGTTGCACTTGCTGACTCTGAACCATCCAAAAAGAATGTTTCTTAAAGTACTGCAGGTCTAGGAATACTTTGCATCTCTCCATACCTGCAATAACTGTAATGTATGACTTGCTGAAAACTTACTGATGGTGAGGAAAGTTGAGCTCTAGCTCTAGAGCTAGGGTTAACAAATTGCAAGGAAATACAAGGAAAACAGTGGGGAGTTTAAAGTTTTAAGCTTTCTTGGTCTGATCATATGACATAGGTATGGCTCATCCTTCTCCCCCTCCCAGTATACTCGTTGCTGTTGTGTACTTTCAAATCATTTCTGACTTTTTGTGACCATAAGTCAAACCTGTAACAAGATTTTTCTTAGTGTAACAACATGTCCACACTGCCTGACCATGAACATGGTTGATTCTCTTGCACACATATAATTTTGGGAAATAGCAAAAAGTACTAAAGCAGTTTTTTTAAAGAAGCAAAGCAGTACCTGTTTACTCAGCCTTTGGGTTTCAACTGTCTGTTGTAGAAGGTCTTTTAACTGGAATGTGTTGTAACTTGCATTTGTAGTATTATATTTCAACTGCTTTTTAAAGATTACATTTGAATAATTTTTAACACAAACAATCTAATTTTCGATCAAAATTATACACAATCAAAGATAAAGAAATGGGGGGGGGGAGAAGAAAAAGAAAAGAAAGAAAAGAAAGAGAAAATAAAAGAGGGATGGGGAAAAAAACTACAACACAGTAGGTCTCTGACACCCCTGCATTCTGACTGTAATGAAAGTAAAATAAAAAGAGAATAAATATTATTTTACCTTTACAGTCCTGACTAAATAATCCTACTAAAATTACTAATAACCATAACTACAGATTATTACATCATTAGACTGCTTATTGCTGAAAAGGTTCATAAACGGTTTCCAGTCTTTCAAAAAGTCTTCAGTTGGTTTATTTTTTAGAACCCACATTAAATTTGGCCATTAGGGTTAACTTAGCAACCTTAACAACCCATTCTTCCATTGTAAGTGCTTCATTTCAACTGCTTTTTAAAATTTATCTTAATTTAATGCTTTAATGTAATTTAATTGTGAGTTCCTTGTGCCCCATACAGAGAGAAGGGCAGTATAATAAAATAAAATAAAATAAAATAAAATAAAATAAATACCTGCATTTCTGCCTCTGCATCCTACCCTAGATTCACTTCAGGAAACAACCTGGGCCTGCTTACTTGCCTTATTTCCTTGCTCAACCTGTCTCTGCTTCTGAGGGACGTATGTGCTTTTGTGCCAGACTGGGGTTGGTCACCTTGCTTGTGCTTCTGGAGGTTAATCTATCAGAACTCCTCCAACTCCAACTATGTGTTTGGATTTCTCTCCCAGATCAGTGGGTGTGGGACAAGGGTTAAATCTCTCATGCAGCAGATCCCTAAACCAAGTTTCAGGGTTTCAACTCACAATGCCTTCTGTTCTAGGTAGATGAATGGGCCTGAAAGTGAGATTTGAGAAGTAGCACTACCATTGGTAGTGAACTATTTCACTGCTTCCAAAGGAGGAGGAGGAGGCAAGCAAGGAGGCAAGCAAGCAAGCAAACCAAGCAATATTAACTGTTTCCATAAGCTACTTTTTCACCCTGGTTGTCATCCTGCCAACCTAATCAATATATTGTGGCTATCTTTTTAAAAACTAAAATCTGTTCTGCTTTTCAGCAGGATTTAAAGACATATTGGGCACTAACTCTTTTTCCCCATCTTGTTTCCTTTTGTATTCAGCACATCTTCCCTAATTCTCTTGTCTTTTAGATTATAAGTCTAAGAGCAGTGTCTGCCTTTATTTTAAACTTTAATGTATAGCTTATGCAGTTTGGTCTTATTTAACTTTACTCAGAAGTAAATCCCTGCTGTGTCCAATGAGGCTTATATAGTGAACATAATTGCAGCTGCATATTGGATAGCACTTTAGAATCTATCAATATTAGTAATCCCCCCAACTCATGAAATATATTTTGTGAATGCAATGGAGGCTTTCTTGTACACCCCCTCACCCATTCTGCAAAAGGAAACTGCTTTGGTAATAAAGGCCAAAGCCTTTCTAAAACAGCATGTTTTGTCTGATGGGGAGAGTATCAACCATCCAAAATTTGACTGGGCTAAACAAGCCTCTTGAGCAGGTCTAAGCTGATCTCTGAGGACTGGACATTTGAATGAATAGACAGACAGACAGACATGTTTGTGCTATTATCACCAATAAATTATAATAAGTAGCACTTAAATCTGTGCTCTTTCTCCAGTTCAAACAATGGATATATACCCATCATTCAACACAGCTCCATAACTTTACATCAGTTCCTGTGGCATGTTTTAATCCACTGTGTATCATTTTGCCACCTGCATCTCGTTGTGGTTAACTGTCTCTGAAATTGTGCCTGCATGGGAGGTCCCATAAGTCACCTCTTAACAGTTGCCTGCTGCACTCCCAAGGGACATCTGCTATTCTTTCCCCTGCTAAAGAGGGTTTTCTGATCTGCAAAGATAGCACAGGGTTTTGCTCCACAGCATGTATGCTTTTTGCTCCAGAGATGCTGAAAAGACTGCTACAGATTTGCCTCTAAAAATATTAAGTAAGCTCCCAAAGATTAAAGCAGCAGGGGACTATCCCCAGACTCAATGAAAATCCTTTTCATATTGACCACATAATGAGGGCAAAGCACACTCCAGAGATGAGCCAGCTTTCCAGAAAGAGAGAGAAAGACAGAGGAACAGGAGGCTGACGCCAGAAACCAAAGCCTTCTGGCTGGATACATGCAAGGGGAATAAAACTAAGCCAAACAAAGGGGTTTAAGAGATCCCTGGGGAAAAATATCAATACGTATTTTATTAATTTTTCTTGGGGCTTGTCTGTAGCTCTGAACAGCCTGCCTGATTCTTGTTCTATTGAGAACAGGGGCCATTTCATTTAATATCAACTTTCCCCCAGATCCCCAAAAAGGAAAGCATAAGATGAGAGACAGAAAGGAGGAAATAGGAGGAAAGAGAGTGCCAACTAGAAAGTGTTTCCATGTGAGATATCAAAAATAAAATAATTTTTCTTTGTGCCTGCTCATTCATTATTAACTTAGAACAAAATGTTCCACCTCACAATATTTTGCATATTAAATAAAACTCAAGGAGTCTGCTGATCCACAGAGTTGGAACAGAACTTTATTTTTAGCTTTCTGTCTAAAATGTTTGATCTTCACACAGAGAATCAGGCTTTCAAGTTGTTTTGCTCTTCTCTTGGGTTCTCTCCTTGCATCTTTGCTTTGCCTTATGAATTAATGCTACTTCTGATTAACCCTTCTGAGGCTACTACTGTGGTTTGATCACCCCACATCATTACCCTCTTTCAACTTCTGCAGTGTAGCCTCTTTCAAAGTCAATAATAGAGTAATAATATGTGGAAGAGTGCAAGAGTTACATTTTGAGAGCAGAGCACAGGATCAGAAGTGTAAAATGCAATATATTGTGTGCTGGAGTGCAGGACAAGGAGGACTATATGGAATGTACAGCAATTTGAAAAAGCGACCATCAAGGATCACCTAGGGCTTGTTAGCCAAAGTGCATTTTTTCTGAATTTTGTGTATGTGTGATAGTCCACATAACCCCAGATCTACCTTGCAGCAGGTCATAACAAGGTCACTTGGAAGACTGGAAAAAAATCCCAAAGACAGGCAGATACTGTGGGAGGTGCAAATGGACCATCATCACCTCCATAATCAGAAGAATGGGTGATAATTGCCTAGATGTATCACCTGATGGGCCAGCTAATGATTTAATCCTTTTCCCATTCACCTTGAATATTGCCAGACTGGATTACCCCACCCATGCAATCTCACACCTTTGCCCTGCAGCTAGTTGTAGCCCTTAAAAACCCCTGGATTTCCCCCTTCAGTGTTGCTAGTTTGGAGTTCATGGGGACACTATGTCACTGTGGGCTCTAGTCTAGTTACTGGCACTTCCGTTCAAACCAACACTCTTGGAATGGCTGTGTCCCACACCACTTCACCCAATAGGACCCCTATGAAAGCCTCATCTGTAGTAAGTATCACCCATAGTTGTGCCTCAAGATCTTTTCCAAGCCAACCCTTGATTTCCTGAGCCTTGAATAAGTGTATGAGTGTGAATTGCTGTGTGATTTTCCCTTTTAAGAAACTAATACTTTAATTGGAGAATTCTTTCTCTGCATCAGTTCTTAGATCCACCGGCCTCTTGTTATACAAGTGGGCGATGGTCTTGAAGGGTCTTTGTAGCAGATCTCCTCTCAGTTTAATCTAAATAAAATTCCCCATACCAGACTTTTGCCTACAGGCTGCTGTACTGAGGAATCTGCATTCCTCATGGATGCTGCATTCTGCAGCCAAAGAAACCCTGACAGTAGAACAATTCTCTAGCACAGTGACAATTATACTCTACTAATTTCTTTATGGGAAACTGGAATCCACTGCAAAAGTCAAATGTAGCATATTTGCCCACAGGGAAGATCTCAAGTTCTTAACAACAGAGGTTCATATCTAGGACCTTATGTTCTTGGTAGTACTCTGGTTTTGCCAAATGCATGCAAAACAAAAGAATGTAAAATGATTACTTTCAACACAAAAACTACTTGAATCCAATGAGACTTCTCATTAAATTTCAGGTCTCTATGGTATCACATGAATATCTCCAGTGTAAAACAGTGAGAACTGTACACACAATTCTGATAAAGAAGGTTTTTTAAAAAATCATTATTGCAGTATTTAGAATTTTGTCAGGTTAAGTCTTGACCCCTTTATTTTTGGACTAACAAATCTTATAAGTTTTTTTTGAAAAACAAATTTGTCAACGTTTAGGTTTATATGTTAGAAAATGCTTTTGATTTTCCTCCATGATATAACCTTAAATATCTCTTCCGCACTGTTACTGTGTATGGGTAGAAAAGAACCCTGCTAATCTTATTTTTGCAACAAGAGAATGTATGTATTTTAACAAAATAAAAATTAAGATAACCTGAAACTTGCATAGCAGAAGAAAAAGTATGGAAAATTGTAGGGACTGATGCCTAAGAAATGCATTGTGTAAGCTTGACCTCCTGTCTCTCAATCTGTTTTCAAGTGAAAACAGATGTCTCAGGACTGGCAGATGAGCTTAAATCTGAACAGAGCCCTTGTTTTCTGATGATAACTTCTTGCTCAATCTTTTTATATGCTACAGTTTTCACATGTATCTTAAGAGGGAACTGCACACTGTGATAAAGTATGAAAAATTTGCTTTACATTTGCTCATGAATGACATTTAGTATAATTTACCTGTGTCCTGACATAGGCTGTGAGGGTTCTCTAAGTCCCCCCTCCTTTCTCTTGACTGAACTGGATGGGACCCCTTGAGACCATCTTTTATTTAAAGAACTCACCACCCAATGACTGGACTCTTCCCTCTTTAGCAATGGACTGAGATGTTGCTGGGGATTCCACTGGCACTTTCATTGAAGAGATGCTTCCCTTTCTCTTCCCCCTTTTGGAGAAGAACTAGGTCTTGCCAAGCTAAGGCATGTGAAAGAGGCAGTGTAAGAGTAAGAGTACTTTTAAAGAAAAGCTTTATTCCAAGTAAGGAAATTCTACAGCAAAAGGATATCACTCTTCATGAAGAACAATCTTGTTCTTCAGTCACAGACAGAATAGGTACTTTCAGCCAAATCAAGAAAATAATCAAAATATCCTAACACAATTGGCTAGTACATTCTCCTAATCTTATAGTTTTGATGGGATTTGTAGTCATTGATGTCCATTGGATAGCTGGGAGCCAGGACACCATTTTCTGGCTTCCAGTTCTCCATGGTCTGTTTTGGGAGGGCCTGAGACAAAGTGGCCTTGGGCTCTTTATAGCCCTTGCTCAGAATCATCTTGAAGGTCCATGCTTCTACCCAGCAGGTCTTCTCATTGGACAATTGCTATCTCATCAATTCTAAAACCTCCTTCCACATTTAACCCTTTGTTATCAGAGGAGAAGACTCTGATAATGAGAGGACTCCTTATATCTTGCATTTTACTACTTCAGCATCACATCTTTACATATCACCAGCAGAGAAGCAAACATACATAATGGAGCAACCCTAAGTGGCAGTTGTATCATTATTATTTTTTGACAACTTTCTTATATATCACATCACCCATTACTACAACTGGGTATATCAGGAGGGCTAAACTGTTTATAGCAACTTTTTCCAAGGTGGCATTTTACAGATGTGTAATAATTTGACTAGATCTGATATATTTTATGTAAATGAACAACAAAACAATGACTAAAAGTACCAAGTACACATTATATGTTCTCTATCTGGGCAAACAGTTCTGACCACCGTAGGGCACAGAAGGGTCAGGCAAATGAAGCAGCTGAGTACTTCTTTGTTAGGTTGAGGACTGTTGCTTTGTCCCAGTATATCAGTTCTTATTTCCTTTGAGCAGCAGTACTGTTGTTCTCAATAGTATAAATCTGAGTTTGGTTTTTCCTAGAAAGGCTGTCAAGAGTCCCCTCCCCCTGCTCTATACATTATATGGGCAGCAAGACATCTGCTTCTGGCTTAATTCCTCTCCCCTTTCAGCTCAAAGACGCCTTCCCAGATCATAACTGGATACATTAAAAACTCTGGGTTTGGCAAAGAAAAGTCAAATAAAATATGTCATGTACACTTGAAGCAAGCAAGAGAAAACAAGAACACCACCACAGCTTGGCACACACAGCTTCTCTAGGTTTGTTTTTCTTGCCTCTTCCTCCCTCTCTCTAGGAATCAGGCTGTTGTTCTGCCAGGCTAGCTCTGATGTGGTGCACTGGATTATGCAGAAAATCTGGTGCTGATGCTGGTGGTAAGACATGGGGAAATAGCAAGATCATGTTTTCTATGTTCCTTTCTCTGGCCTGGCAGACATTAGTTTCAGCTCTATGTAAGATCCTTTTCTGCAGCAGAAAAAAATTGTCAGTTGGAGATAATAGAGCAATTGGATTACAGAGTGGAGTTTGTGCCTCTATGAAAATGACCAGATATATACTAGTTTCATGCCAAGTCTATCCTCTGTTCCTATTCAGACAATCATCTGTCTGGATAGGTAGGTAGGTGGGAATGAATAGTAAGAAGGCTTGGGCTTGGATACTTTTCCTGCCTTCTTATCCTTCTTTGCATGCAACAGAAGAAAAGTCAAAGTCTCCTGTCATACACAGAGTAAAGTCATCTGCTTATATGCAGAGATGACATACCTAACCATGATATAGGTCACCTCTCTCCAGGCCTAGTGCCCTCTATATATTTTGGACTAATGAAACCATGCCAGCATCTGCCAGCAAATCTAATGGTTAGGAATTGTTCGGACTATAGTCCAAAACATCTGGAGTATAGCAGTTTGGGGAAAGTTGGCTTGGGTAATAGTCTGAATCAGGTCACTGAGTCTAGTTAACCTAAAAACAATGGGAGTTTCTAACAATCACCTCAGTGAATTGCTATCTGGATATTTTAATTACTAAAGTTTAGAATAAAGTGATTCCCAAATATTTTAATGGGTTGGCTGCTACTCATAATCATCCCTTTACTCTTTGATCTGGTATTTCAGACATTCTGTATTGTTGAATGTTCTTCATAACTCTTTTATTATGCTGAACCAGCCCATTATACCTTATACTGGAGTATAATCATATTATATTCATATTGAAGTAGGTTTCTGAATAGAAACAGTTCATTTTTCATTTTTAAAAATGATGTTGCTGTCTTCAAGTGAGTATGAACATTCAGAAGTCAATTTAAAAAAAAAATATGAATCATTTAGAACATCCTTAATCTACAACATTAAAAAAACACTTATATAAACTGGACTTTGGTAACCATGGGCAAAAAGCAAAAAAGATAATGACTTGCCTCACATAACAGGGCTATTTCAGACAGAATCATTCAATTCCAGATACATAGATTCCAGCATCTAAGGAAATTCATCCTGTAAAACTTGCAGCAACAATCATAGTTAGAAGTGTGACATTATTGGAGTTATGCACTAGATACAATAGGAGTGGGAATTATTTCCCAGTTACAGGAGCTGTTGAGGACCAAACAAAATCCTTTGAGTTTGTCTAGTTATAACATACGAACTCCAAGCACCAACACAGTCTAGTATTGTGCTCTACCACTAAAAATTAAACCTGCCTGATTATTTATGCTATTTCATCTCTTTATTGTTTGATCAGGAAGCCTGCAGAGCCAGAGAGAGGAACACAGGAAAACAGATTTTAAAAACCCAAAGTTATGTGTGATGGTCCATACATTTATTTCTACTCTGTGTCATTTCAGGAACCTGTGTGTTTTGTCCAAGGCAAAAGAGATCTTAGCTGTGGCCGGCCTTTAGTATTCAAAAAATGGGATAAGACATTGCTTTTTTGCTCCAGAATGCATTGCTAGGTATAACTTAACACATTCAACATCAGCCAGTGCCTAATTCATTCAATTTTTAAATCTGTGATGAGATGGAGTTGCATCCCCACTGAACAATTATAGCAAATTGATACCAGTTCAGTTGACGTGGCTCTGTCCTATGAAATCCTGAGGTTTGAAGAACAATTTCTGCTGGAGAGTTCTAGCCACTCATCTGAATGACACTATAGCTTTCTGGCAGAGAATTTTAAATACTTAACCAAACTGAACATCCCAGGATCCCACAGGATGAAGTTATGGTAATTAAAGTGGTACAGAACTGTTATAACTGTGTAGTGTGGGTACCGTCCTGGTCATGGCTTATTTTCCTTCCCCATCTATACCTTTAAATGCTACCTAGCCTAGAGAATGGAAAAGCTTGCACAGTTTTGTAATATTTTGGATAGTCCTAATAAAAATACAGCCCAGAGACAGAAAGAAATCAAGAAACTTGGAATATGGTTATTCAAATTAAATACACAGAAGGAAACTGAGCTTCAGGCATTTGTCTAAAACTGTATCACTTTGCTGACTTTACCAGGCATTTAAAATCCAAATAAATGTGAATCCGAGGGCTTTCTTATTCTGTTTTGAAATGGATTAATGGTATTAGGAATGGTCTTGACGAAGAACTGAAACAAGCAGCACTGTTAATGCAACCAGCAAGAGCACTGGTCACTTGATCTTAAAATTAATGTCACCCCTTTAAAAACATTTATGCCATATGGATATAATGGCCGGAATTCTAAAACTTACATCCAATTGTTTGCTCCAACTAATGTCATGCTCCAGTTTGACATATTAAATCAATTGGAATTTGGTAAATCAACACTTACGTTGATTCAATGCATGTACTCAAGGTAGGGATTAACAAGTAGCTTTGGGCCAGAAATATATGACACCCAAATTATGTTGTTTGGATTCTTGCATAATGTATAGTTCTTTGGGAACCTCAGAACAGAACTTGTTCTGCACTCATTTTGTGTATCCAATACCTGCCATTTACACTTCTATGAATGATCTGGTTTTGTGTCCTATGCATTTACATATGGTTGAGTCAACAGAACATGTCAGTAGGGGCATAGAGCAGGAGTAATGCCAGGGTGAGACTACCTAATTTGGCTACACTGGTATTGTTTTCCTCAGAGACTATCTCTACAATGTAAGGTTTAGTATAAAGCACCACATCTTGTACAAGAAGCACTTTTGTAAAGCACAATGTAAAGTATCCATTATCTCCACAAAGAAAGCTACACAGAAATCAGTCTAAAGTACAGCACACAAAACCAGACCATTCATAGAAGTGTAAATGGCAGGTATTGGATACACAAAATGAGTGCAGAACAAGTTCTGTTCTGAGGTTCTGAGGATACTGGATATACAGTCAGGCATAGTAAGTGTATGTTCACAAATGCTGTTGTGCTGTCTCAGAATGTGGTGTCTGATTTAATTTGTGATGTACAGTCACCCCTTCATTTTTGCGGACTCCAAATCCACGTCCCGCACCTATCTGCAGTGGGAAATGGAGGGGGACACAATGAAGCATGCACCCACGGGCATGCACTGCCTTTCAAGCTAGTGGGGCTTGAATAATGGTGAGTTTCCATTTTCGGGTTGTGGGGGGTCTGTGAAAACAGAAGACCAACTGTACAGCTTTTTTTGTAACATGCACAAGACATATCTTTAAAACTGCTGTTCAGATCTGCATAGCCTAACTGAAAAATTAATACTCTCCCATCTTACTCAAGTTCTAATTGTTCAGAGTTGTATCTGCAATTCACAGATCAACACATCTTTGGCAATGCACTAACACTACTAAGATTAGGAATGGGTGGAACTGACCTTCATTTAGGGATTTTTGAATTTGTAATGATACTGGGCA
The DNA here is from genome assembly GCA_020142125.1 of Phrynosoma platyrhinos. Taxonomy (NCBI): domain Eukaryota; kingdom Metazoa; phylum Chordata; class Lepidosauria; order Squamata; family Phrynosomatidae; genus Phrynosoma; species Phrynosoma platyrhinos. The sequence continues at coordinate 219,745,082 of CM034706.1, forward strand.
AACAGAACTTAAAGGACTCCTATTTGAGGAAAACATGAAGTGCAATGCCACTTAGAAATCTTGCTGTCATAGAGCAGTTGCCATGGAGAAAATAACAATGTATTCACAGAAGGCCTTTTTACCTTTGTGGAGGCTCCCCTTGTACTAAACTGTATTAATATATCATTGCATAATATTATTAAATGGTATAAAACAAAGCTTGCTTTTGAAGCTGTTATATTTGGATAGACTGACATAAGATCATTGTTGAAGGGGAAAATTATCTCTGTGCTACAGTTCTATGTTAAACAGGCAAAGCAAACTTAATACCAGCTAGTTTTGCCATAATGACTATGTTCCTTCAGAGAGTCAGATAAATTTGGTGTATTGAATCCTTGACTTGTCTGTCCCCTCTGATTAATCTCCTCTCTGTGTCTAACTCCTGAGAGGACAAATATTCCTGTATGGTTGCCTTCCATCTTGTTTCTTTCCTTTTGACACTTACTCCCTCACCAGTCCAAAAGAAGATGAAATTGGTTGGAGAAGGGTGGAGTACAAGACAGGAAATGATTAGGTACCTGACACCTCAGGCTCTGTATAACTTCATGATACCAGTGAGAATGATGTTTCTGTAGTGATTGGAGACCATGGAAATAAAGTCTTGTATATTGGAAAGCAGACTTCATTGAGTTAAGTCTGACCTCTCCCCATCCCAAATATATCATTAAACTGTTTAAAGCTCAGCAGTTGGTGTACTACAATGTCCCAGTTGTACCAAATAAGGCTGGTGGTGTGAAGGAAAATACTATACCCCATCAGGGGCTGTGATCAGATAATTTATTTCTCTTTCCTGACTCCAGTAATATGAACTTAATTCTATCATATGATTTCATGGATGGCTGTGCAAGGTCTTAAATTGGATAGAAGAGAATGATTGTCTACATAAATCCTCTCTCATGACATAGGGAAACTACCTTATACTGAGTGTTCTATCTAGGCCCGCATTGTGAACACGGATTGGCAGGACTGTTCGCTTTCCAACAGGATTCCTTCCTGGATACACTTACATCACCTGGTAGACTCTTACCCCACAATAACCAGACCCAACCTTGTCAATTTCCAAAATTAAAGGACATCAGGTATGCTTGGGGTTGTATGGTAGTCTCACATTATTTATTTGTTTCTATCCATTCTATATCAAAAAGCTCTCAGGACAGCTTAAAATAACATTTATCAACAGGTTAAACAGTTTAAAACAATAAAATAATCCAAGTAAGTTAAAACATATTAAACACAATAGGTTTAAAACATTTTAAAAGATTTATACATTTTAAAAAACTATTCACATCAATTTTGAGATGAACAGGCATGTTTTCACTTGGCATCTAAATGAAATGAGTGTTGATGCCAAGGAGGACTCCCAAGGAGAGGGAATGCCACAGTTGCAGTATCACAGCTGAGAATGGCCAAAACTAATATCCCAACATAATGTAGGACAAGAGATAGGCTTCCTCAGCAGACCTCAATTCTCAGGCAGGCACATATAGGGAGAGGGGCTATCTCTCCCAAGGGTCCCAAGATGTTTAGGGCTTTAAGTGTCATCACAAGGACCTTGAATTCAGACCAGAAGGGTATTGGCATCTGGTTGAATTCTATTAAGACTGGATTATACGCTGCTTATATGGCACTCCAATCAGTTGACCTGCTGCATTTTACACCACCTGTACTTTCTGAACCTTCTTCAAGAGCATTCCTACATAGAATACAATTGTTGTTGTGTGCCTTCAAATCATTTTTTACTGATGGTGACCCTATCAAAAGATTTTCTTGGCAAGATTTATTCAGAGGGAGTTAGCCAGTGCCTTTTCCTGAGGCTGAGAGAATGTGACTTTTCCAGGGTCATCCATTCTATTTCCATGGCTCAGTGGGGATCTGAACTCTGGTCTCCAAAGTCATCATCTAACTGAAATTGCTACACCATGCTGGGTGTCTTAGAGTGTATTACAGTAGTCTAATTAGGAACTCTGGTGCTTCACCAAACTGTAAAGCCCAGGATTTCATGGGATGCAACCTTATAGCAGTTAAAGTGGAATCATGGTGCTATAATTGTGTGCATGGATGACTGAGGCTAGGTTATCTCTGTCCAGGAAAAACCATAGTTGCAGCACCAGGCAAAGCTGGCAGCAAACACTCTGAGCAACAGAGTCCTCTTGAGCCTCAACTGACAGGGTAATAGTACTCCCAAGCTACACACCTGCTCCTCCAGGGGTACTGCAACCCCATCCTGGATAGGGTGCTTACCCAGTTCCTGGACTTGAGAATCAACAGTCCACAGAGGCTCCATCTTATCAGGATTCAGGGTCTCATCCACCCCATTACAGCATCCAGGTACACCTGCTAGGCCAGCACCTGCACAGCCACAGCTGACTCTGATGACAAGGAGAAATAGCATACTGATAGCACTCCACCCCAAATCTCCTTATGACCTCACCCAGCAGCTTCATATAGATATTAAACATCATGAGGGATGAATTCAGAGACATAGCCATGTTGGGAGCTTATCACTCTGCTAAATAAAGCATCTTACCTCTTCCAAATTCAATTCTAATTCAGGCAGCATCTGGATACTATCACAGGGATTTTGCTGCCAAATCTACTACCTGAATATAGCTCGGGTCTAGCCCTGGTCCCAGGAACTATCTGGTGACCATTTTCTTAAGGTGGAAAACTCCCGGTTTGGAAAAGAGTTGTGCTCAGTGCACCAGGGACCTGGGTTTGACCTGAGTTGTATTCAGGTGGCAGATCCAGTGGCAAAATCCCTGCGATAGTATCCAGATGCTGTCTGAATTGGAATTGCATTCAGGAGAGATAAGACACTTTATTTGAGTGGAGTTATAAGCTCCTTAGTCTGGAATATCAGTATGCAGAGGGATCTTGTAGCACCTTTGAAACTAAGGGCCTAAGCAGACTGGCAGAAATAGTGCACATTAAATTGAGGCACTGCCCTGGCTCAGTGCTAGGGAATCATGAGAATTGTATTTTTTTTCTGGGACATTGAGCCTTCTCTGTCAGAGAGCTCTGGTGCCACAATAAATTACAGTTCCCATGATTCCCTAGCACTGAGCCAGGGCAGTGCCTCAATTTAATGTGCACTATTTCTGCCAGTCTGCTTAGGCCTTAACTGTGTGACAGAAGTTGTAGCATAAGCTTTTGTAGACTTTGTCTACTTCCTTAGATGCATGGAGTGAACTGGTGTCCAAGAAGAACTGGTGCCCAAGAAAGACTGGATGGATAAAATGGAATCCTGTGGTACTCCACAGCTTCACAGCCATGTAGCTGAACAGCCTAACTTTAGTATTCAGTGATATATTTTTACACTTCAGGACCTTGTCTAGTTCCTTGACAGCTTTCCTTCTAAGTCCAAATCTTCTGATTTCTTGGCTGTAGTCTCTGCTCTGATTGACGACAGCCCAAGTATGGAAAATTGTAAACTATTTCAATATTTTCATTGAAATCCCTGGTCAGACATCACAACTCACTGGGTGACCTTGGGCAAGTCACTTTTTTTGTCCTTTTGCTGGACATAGATAAGGGTCTGTTACCTGCATTACCTCCTTGGCCTTAGAGCAGGGGTAGGCAACCTTTCCCCTTTAAGGGCCGAGGGACTTCAGCTCCCAGAGTCCCAGGAGCTATTGGCCAACATGGGACTCTTGGCCAACATGGCTGAGGCTTCTGGGAGCTGAAGTCCCTCGGTCCTTAAAGGGGAAAGGTTGCCTACCCCTGCCTTAGAGGGAGAAAGGCAGGCCAGCTCCATCGGGCCTAGCCTAGACTAAGAAGGAGAGCCATTCCTCTAGTCCAGGGGTAGGCAACCTTTTTGAGCTGGGGGCCGGGTTGCTGTCCCTCAGACAACTGGGGGGCCAAAACACCAAAAATAAATAAGTAAATAAATAAATAAATAAATATAAAAATTAAAACGAACTAACTAAATAAATAAAAATATGCATGCACACTCTCCCAGCCCCAGAAAAGCCATGGCAAAACCCCTGTGGAGATTTTGCCAAGAAAACCCAAGAACAAGTAATAACAACAATAATCAATATCATCATTGGTGGTGGCGGCAGGACCGACCTGGGGCCGATCCAAAGGCCTCGGGGGGCTGCATCTGGCCCCCGGGCCTTCGGTTGCCTACCCCTGCTCTAGTCCATCTGCCATGGTCCAGTCCTCAGAGGGAGAGAAGAACTGCTGGACCTGATCCCCTTCCTCACTACCATTCCCTTCTCCTTTTGTGTCATTTTTTTAAGATTGTAAGCCTGAGGGCAGGGAGCCATCTAATTAACTGTTTGTAAGCTGCTCTGAGACCCTTTGTAGCTGAAGAGTGGGGTATAAATACTCCAAATAAAATAAAAATGAATAAATAAATCCCCCAATACTATGGAATTGAACTAACACTGAGCGACAGTGTCTTCTACTTCAATCTCACAAAACCAGTCCAGTAAGATACCATGGTCAATTGTATCAAAAGCCACTGAAAGATCCAGGAAGATCAACAGGGTGGAGGCCATCAATCAGATCAACTAACACCATTTCAGGTCATATTCTGGCCTGAACTAGACTGAAATAGATCAAATAATCTGCTTCCTCCAAGAATGTGTGAAATTGCCCAGCAACCACACATTGAAGCACCTTGCCCCAGAAAGAGATATTTCTAATGGGTCTGTAGTTCTAATAAACTTCTGGGTCTGGTGAGGTCTCCAGGAACAGGTGCACTACTGCTTCCTTCAAGGCAGATTTTGGTATCCAGAGGAGGTCCTGGAATCAAACCCCCATGAATACCAAGGCCCACTGAATGTAATGAGGCATTTACTGCCCCATGGACCTATACAGTCAAACCGTTAGATTTTAACAGCCAAGACAGATACAGGTCAAGCTGGCATGTGGTGGACCAAAGTACTGTGTTTTCGCCTTATTATGAAGCCTCAGTTATTAAAAGTGATCCCTTAAAAATTGGCCAGAGGTAGCACTGGACACCTCCCTCGGCTCTGTAATAAGTGTGGTGTCAAGTTTTGAGTGAATGTGAGGAACTCTTTCCTCAAAGTATCAAGCAAATTTTTCACGGTAGCTGTGGATTCCATATTTGACCTCTCTGGGTACATATCCAAAAGACTTCTCACCACTTGAAATAATCCTACTGGGTGAGAAATTGGAGATGCAATTCTAGTAGTGTGATGTGATTTTTTTTTTTGGCCTGCCTCACTGCTGCCTAGTAGGCAAATATTTCCTGTTCCACTCTCCTCTTCCTGCTTTAACAGAAAAGACAACACAATAACATTCATAGGATTTGCTACCGGTAAGACTTTGGAGAAAGCCAACAATATTAAGAATGAAGATTCTCTAAAGGGAATCTAGCAGTGAGTTGAATACTCCCTACTCAGTATATTCAGAGAGAAAGTAGAGGGGACATTTTCTTGAAGAGACATAGTATGTCAACACAGACACTACATCTTTCATGTTAGACAGTTTTCCACCCACAGTATTTCTACTTACATTTTTCAATAATTTCAATAAAAAGGGAATCTGCACTAAGGCCTCTTTCGTGTTACACAATTATATCATTATGGTTCTACTTTAACTGCTATAAGGTTGCATCTCATTGAATCCTGAGCTTTATAGTCTGGTGAAGCACCAAAGTTATCTGGCAGAGAATTATAAAGACCCATCCCTAAACTGCAAACTCCATGACTCCATAGGATGGAATCATGGCAGTTATAGTGGAATGATAACACTGTAATTGTGAAAGGCCTCAAACTTCAGAACAGTTGCTCAGAGGCTTGCAATAACTGCCTGTGCTAATACAGAGACATCTGAGCCCACATAAAACCCCCATGTGGCTTAATCAAATAACTAGATTTTTGTGGGGTGGGAGAGGGAAATTAGGTACATAGGATAGAAATGGTGGGCCTGAAAGAAAAACCTGACATCTGGAAAATGTAGAATAACTGGCTAATGTCCCTGTAGGTCAGGGTCACATTGCTGGTGCTGAGCAATGCATTTAAACTGTCAAGTTGTCAAAACTTCCATGGCATATTCTTACTTATTACTGTCACCTAGGGTCACTGCGTATGGAGTTGCTCCTTGACAATACATAGACCTCCAAGCACTCCTAGTGCAGGTCAGGTGAAAAGCTTAGGCAAGGATCTCGGCTCAGTTTCACAGAAACTAAAGGCAGCATGAAAAAGTAATTAGTAGAAGATTCAAAAAGTTTCATGGGGTTTTGCTCTGTTTTTGATACCTCTTAGCAGGCTGGGAGTTCCTTGCTCCTTACTGTTAGATCCCAGATACATGGGAATGCTATCTGTTTGTTGACCAAACACAAGTTAAAGTTCCAAATTTGTAGACCACTAGTGTCAACTGCTCTGTATTCTACTTTTCAAGCATCCAACTAGAAAGAACAGTGACAAGAAGCTGAGATATTACACGTTCTTACTGAGATGCCAAATTTTCTATGACAAGACAAGAATGGTATTGCAAAACTTTTTGAAAGGGTTCTTCCAAGACTTAGTTCTATTCACAAGTCCAGTGAATTAATCTGGTGACCTCAACAGCACTAGGAACCAAACATCTACTCTTCAAATTTGCCCAGCTGGGCAGTTTCATTCTTGAACCACACACAAAGCACCAGCCTCCATTAAATCATTTTTCTTCTCCAATCCTACCTGCGTAAAAGGAGTTTTGGATGATTTTTGTTTTCCAGGTTCTTTTCAATCAGGTCAGACAACAGCTGCTTCAGAACATCAGTGGCATATTCCAGCTTGCCTTGAAGACCTGTCATAATGAGGGAAGCCACATTGCCCCGATCACGCATGGAGAAACTTCGCTGCATCTCAAGGGTACGGATGAATGTTAGCAGAAAGACCTTGTTGTTTATCAGCTGGGCAAAGAGTTTCAGGGCCTTTTCAACATTCTGCTGTCCATTCCCTTGGACCTGTAAGAATCAAAGAATATCCAGCAAATCAAGTATAGGAGTCGGTGTCCTTTATTTCCAGGCTTCCTTGGGCTATGTGAAGACTCAGGAGTGGCAGGCCATATATATATATATATATATATATATATATATATATATATATATATATGAGGTTAAAAGCCAGTTAAATAACATTTGAATTTTATGTCTGGCAAATTAATTACTAATTTAGGATAGGACTCTACAGTTGGCCCTCCATATTAACAGATTTTTTTTATCCATGGATTCAACCTTCCACAGCTTGAAAATATTTTTTAAAAAACAGAAATTACAAAAGCAAACCTTGATTTTGCCATTTTATATAAGGGACTCCATTTTACTATGCCATTGTATGTAATAAAATATGAGCATCCACAGATTTTGGTATCCAGAGGAGGTCCTGGAATCAAACCCCCATGAATACCAAGGGCCCACTGAATTTTATGCAGCAGTTAACAAACAAACAAATCCAAAACATCCATGCAGTTTTATTAGTTTTGGTGTAAGTAATTTTATATGAATCAAAATGATAAAGCACTGAGTGTACAATTTTTGATCAAACTTATTAGTGACTTAATACATTCTCTTTAGTGATCCCAATAGTTTTCTGAAGTAGGAGGGGGGGATGATAAATTAAATAAGTATCAGATGTCAATATTTTGTTGCTATTTCATGACAAAAAGCATGACATAGAGCAAAGAGTGACTGGCTACTTAAATGTCAGTTTCCACAACTATAATTCCAACAGCAGAGCATCCATGTAAATAGCTCATTGGCTCTCAGTGTGAGAGGCAGGAAAGTTGGAATAGATGTAAACTTCAAATCAGTCATTGTGCAATATAAAACTGATTGTTAAGTTTTCAATCCTTTTATTTCTTTAAAAGAAGACTTTTAAAAACAAACAAACCCACAAACCCCACACAGCAACAAACAAAAAAACAAAAACAAACAAACAAACAAACCCAGCAACAATATCTAACTGGGAAAGATCTTGATGATTAGGTAATGTAGAAAAGATATTCTAAGATATTTCAGATGGCATGGTGTATCACTGAAGTGTGACATAACATACATTTTAGTCTTTCATACATTGGGTTTTGCAACATTTTTGTGAATTTGGAGAAAAGAACTTCCCCCATTTGGATGGAGAAGGAAATTCAAACTAATAGTCACTAAAACTTGGGGCCTTTGCAGACTGTTAGAAATAGTGCAAATTGAGTCCACTTTAAGGGTTAGGGTTAGGGAATCATAGGAACTGTATTTTATTGTGGCACCAGAGCTCTCTGACAGAGAAGGCTCAATGTCTCAGAAAAAAACAATTCCCATGATTCCCTAGCACTAACCCTAACCCTTAAAGTGGACTCAATTTGAACTATTTCTGGCAGTCTGCAAAGGCCCTTGGTTTGTCTTAAGCACTGTGGTGTAGGTAACATTTACTTAGACCAACATAGGAAATATTCTGCCCCCAAATGTTTTGAACCTCAGCCCTCAAAAATTCCAGACAGCATGGCCAATGATAATAGGTTATGGGTTTTGTGGTCAAAAACATCAGAAGGACTAAAGTTCCTTCACATCTGTTTTGGACTATTAATGGAAATATGCAGTCTAGCTGCCTTACATGAGATAGCTTTTTTAAAGACATGAGGGTCTGGATAAGGCATGTATGTAGGCTTGCACTCCTGCCAGCCTCTTCAAAGTTACATTGTCCTCTTGTTCTGTACTCAGAAGACTATTAGCAAAATTACATCAAGGTACTAAGAGTTTTCCATATAATACTGTGTATTATTGCATAAACAGAACAATGTCTGCATTGATAAAGAATACAAATGAAGTCACATACATAACTGCCCGTATTAGTACAATGTTTGCTTGGGTGAGTCTGCAACCAGCCTGCTTCAGCTCTGTGCATGTTTTTGACATTTTATACTAGTTTGCAACTCTACTCCTGCATGGTGAGAAGACTGGTATTCATGTAGCTTGACTGAGAAGTAAAACAAGAATTATGGTGCATTATTCTTCAAGAACATTTCTTAGAGGCAGGCCCACCAAAACGAAAGGTGAGTTATACAAAACAGCACTTTGATGTTCTCAGGCATTGCAAAAATGTTTGTTTGTAACAGAAATATCAAAAATGATCCCAAACTTAAGTTAGATTTGGCCTTCCAGCCCTGGCATCCAAAGTACAGCTACTTGAGCTTCAAACGGTAGCTGCCAGGTTTGTTTTAATTAGAGCCCTAGAGAAGAAGCCCAAATCTTGATCAATAAATTACATAGCTATTGGCAGAATATCACAGTTGTGTATACTATGCAGCAGGACAGAACTGTTTTTAGTCCCCCCTACAGGCAGACCTTGGCTTCTTTCTGACATCATGTGCCACCTCTTTGTAAGCTGTATTGTGCAGAGGCATGGATTGCAGTTTCTTACCTTTTACAGCAGGAGATGATTAGAAAGAAAACAGAAAAAGACAAATGTTTGCATATTAGCCACCAGGGATAAAAATGGAATTTAAACTATATCACAGGGTATCCCTGTGGCCTGCTGAGCCATGGATATGTCCACGTTATTATTCCCACACTGCCAGCATATATAAATAATGCACAGAAATGCCACTGATGGTGTAATCCTATCTTATGTTTTTGTTTGGTGAAATGCCAACAACAGCATTTTCATATTGGAGAATGGGTCCCATCTGCTCCTGCTGTTGTTTGAACTATATGAGAGCTTCCTCAAAAATGGAATGACACAGTTGGTAAGCTCAGCAGGCAGTGCAGACGAAGCTGAAGTGATGTGACCAAGGTCTCTCTCACAAAAGCTTTGCCAAGCAGAGGAAAAGATGAAGACTACTTAGCAAGCTTCCTTGCAAAATGAGAAGCTTGTTCCCCTTGGGGCAGCTGAGTGCAATTTTCTCAACTCTACCCCCCTCCCTTTCCCCAAGTAGTTTTCATTTTCACAAAGAGAGAATTCAAGGCACATTTCAACAGTTGCTAGTAGTAAATGCAGCTGCTTTGTTGCTGGACATGCAGGCCCTGTCACTGAGTGTTAGCAAGAGATAGAGGGTTAAAAAGATGGTATAAATTAAGAAGAAGCAAACTACGTGTAAAATACATAAAATACAAGGCTTTTGTTATAATGAACTTCAGCATTCATTGTGTTTAGCACAGCACTTCTAATAAGATTCAGCGTGGGAGGCAGAAAGGTACTTTCACAGCTGTGTGGGTTTTAATCTTAGCTTCCCAGAAGGGACCTAGGAATCAACAGCAGCAGCTACTTGATGAGACAGAGATGGAGAAAAGTTGCAGCTACCCTTTTACCTCTAGTTCACGTAGGACAGGGTGATCTTCAATGCCAGGAAAGAGGACTCTCATTGCATATGTGCGATAATCAAGGTATGGGATCCCAGAGCGATCTAGGTCACTGGTTAACTCATTGATGTCTGTCTGGAGCTCTGCAAAAGCTATTAGAGAAAAGGAGGGTGAAAGACAGACAATCAGAGAAAAGTACAGGAAACAGAGGTGGTGGTACAAGCAATCAAGGACTGCAAATGACCCAACTCAGGGAAGCTCATTTATTTTAGACCTCTCTGTATCACTCCGATATGCCCTCAAGCTGGGAGCCACTTCCCCAGCATCCTAGAGAGAGAGGCGTGAGAGAGAAAGAGCACACACAATGCAAAGAACAGATGCCAAGAACAAAACATACTTGCTAATTTGTATGCTGTTCACACCTTGTGTGTAAGCACTGAAAATCCCTTGAAAGGCACTAGATAAAAATAAAGATCCTATTTTTAAATCACTGTGCCATGCAGCTTTTTCTCTCACACACCAATTCTACCCCTTCCATTCTCTGTGCTCTTTTGCTGTGGCTAGTACAAGGAATCAGATCTAGTTTAATCTGATAATGGTTTAAATGGCATTATCCAAGATCTAGGAAGACAATGATGCTTTCAGGTAGGAGTACAAAATTTCATCAAAATTCATGTGGCCACCAGAATGGGCTCTTGATGTACATGGTGGGTGAGGATGAAAATTTACAGAACCCGCCATAGTTGTTAACAAACAGTGTACTGAGCACTGTAGAGATAACAGACCATTTGTCACCTTTTGCATAGAGAAAGGATTCCATGAACATTAAAGTAATACAATAGCATCCTATGTCATGTCTCCAACACACTGTGTAAGAGGCATTGTGGCACAGTCCAGTTGTTCATGCTACATAACATACATACTGGAGATTTGTTCTTATGAACGAACAAATTGACCATAAGACACCTGACCATGCATTTGTTTGCAAATGCACCAGTCAGTCCAGATTAGATTTGTGAGATCTAGCTCTCTATATGGCACTTGTACATAAGCCCCACTTTCTGCTCCAGCAACATTCCAACAGCATCAGTGAAAGAGACACTGTCAACCAGCTTAATTAACCTGATGCTAAAATGTGCTATGGTAATGGACAACTTTGACCTTTAGGCTGGACAATTTATATACCCAATAAAATGTTAGAAAATCTAGAGCTGAAATCCTGATGCTTGTCACTTTCAAGACTCAGAAAAGTTACTTGACTCCGACTCCAGGAAATTCCTACTCAGCATGTGGCCATTTTGACTAGAGGATTCTGGTAGTTTGTTTGCAAAGTAATCTTTACAAGCTCCTGTCAGCTTTCAGCCCAGTGACTTTGCACTCACTGCAACTCTGCACGATAGAAGTAGGAGCTTATGTTTCTGTTCAGTCTCTGTAACCCTGCTTTGAAGACCACATCAAACCTATCTTACTTATGAAGAACATCCACATACTACAGTGAAAAAATAGTGGATGATTACATGAACTAGTTTTGAGAAACCAAGGTCCCAAATGCATTTTAGAGAAAGGCCTCTAGGTCCTGGCTTGCTTATGACTACTACAGGGAAAATTTTATTTTTGATCTGCTGTTGCACTGCCAGAAGAAAACTGTCTTGATTTTTAATTGTGCTTTTTATCCAACATAACTGCTCTGGTTCTGAGTCCTTTTTGCTTTTACTGTTTTTGACCCCTCAACCTCCAAAAGCAAGTCACACATTTCACAAATCCACTTTGGAGTGTGACATTCCCAGATGTATATGTGTCCTGAGTACACAGTTACAATACTTCCCTTTATTCCTAAGGATGCAAAATCATGCTGCTGCTCACCTTGAAAGGGGTCAAGTCTTCAAACACTTTAAAAAGCTTGAGCTTTAAAAAATGTCTGTAGCAATGGTTGAGAGGGGAGAGTTCTCTAGGGTTTACAAAGCAAATTCTGTCACTGCCCTCTGTTCTATTGCTCCCCAGCATCAACTTTCCTGCATTATAATAGAGCAGGAGAAGGTGGCCAAAGAGGGAATGCCTGTCAGTCCTTACTTACAACAACCCTCCATACACTAAACACCTGCCATTAATGTTTTCCCCTCCCCATATCCATTCAATTTTAACACAGCTACCCTTAAAACAAGTGGAACATACAGCTATATACTCCAACCCATTTCCTTCTCCCAGGATATAAACATTTAACATTTGTTAGGTACTCCTTTATACACCTCAAGCACTTTGGTATGCTCACACAATGAGTGGATACAGGTGACAATTTACCAAATGGTAAAATTTTCTTGGTAGGCATTAAAGAGCCAATGTGGTGTAATGCTTTGAGCATTGGACTACAATTCTGGAGACCAGGGTTAGAATTCTGGTTGGCTGAGTGACCTTGGGCAAGTCTCACTCTCTCAGCCTCAGAGGAAGGCAAAAGCATGCCCC
>CM034706.1:219774909-219795570 GCA_020142125.1 Phrynosoma platyrhinos
TATTATTATTATTATTATTATTATTATTATTATTATTATTTCCAGGGAGGGGTTTTTGGTTATTTGTTTACTTATTTGTTTATTTATTTACTGCTAAAATTGTTGATAATTATTATTTTGCCACAGGATGTGAAGGACCACCCTTAGGTGGATATACCTTCACTTACACCCGTGGCAAAGATGTTATAATAATAATTTAATTATTTGGTTTGACCCTGTACAATTTAATAAAAGTTGTGGCCTGTTTTAAACCCATAAAAGGAGTCTTGTGTCTTTTGTGCCAGTGCAACAGATTGTTCTAGGAGTGGTTTGACTGTTTTGCTGCTTTATTTGTACAGGTGATTATCCAAAAGGTACTTGCCTAAACAAACAGAAGAGCAGCAAAGAATGACTTGATAGCAACATTGGCAAAGTCACAGATAAGATGGCCCCATTGTGCATGCCTCTCAACACATACTGGCTTATTTACATGTGCTTCTTTTCTCAAACCTGAAAGGATGCCTTGAGAAATCACCTGTTGAAAAGGTACAGCCCATATTACTCATTGGCTTGTCTGTAGAGCCAGGCACTGCACTGAGGAAAGTAGTCATAGATACAGTGAGCCCAGGCCAGGAGGCAAGCACTAGCAATGTGATGTTATAACAGTGGCAGAGCATTCTGCATGACAAAATAAAATAAAATAAAATAAATAAACTGAAACCTGGCTTGGAGCCAAAAAATATTTGGAAAGCCACAGATTTATCACTCCAGCTCTAAGAGAAATGCTTCCAATTAAAAACTACCCTAAAAGTCTTCCTATTGTCCCTTATCCTCTATCCCTTTTGAAAGTTACAGTAATTGTTTTTACATGGGAAAACAATTGGGAAGTAGCAAAGACTAACAACAGGGGAGTGTTTCATCTAATGGGTCTTTTCAAAGGATGTATGCACACTGGAAAATTAAAATGAGTTTGACACCACAACTCAATCCTGTAGAACCCTGGGATTTGTAGTTTGGTGAGGTATTCAGTTTGGTCTGTCAGAGAGCTTTGTTACTTCACAAAACAAATCCCAGGATTCCACATAATAGAGCAATTGCAATCAAAGTGGTTTCAAACTGCTTTAATACTGCAGTGTGGCTACATCCAGGCTTTCCCTAAGGATATATATATTTTAAAAAACTATATCAACATGCTTATTTTTTTTTTAAAAATAATTTTTTTAAAAAAAATAATTTTAAGGTAAACCAAAAAACAAAAAGAAAAAAACAAGACTCAGATTTCTAGAAAGGAATCTGTAAATATTTTTTGTATTCATATTTTACCATTTTGAACATACACTTAAAACCTCTTGGGTCTTCCTCTTTAAAAACATTAGACATAGGGATGTTTCTCTAATGAGCCCAAGATTTTACATATATTACAGTGCTGTCCTAGAAGATGATTACTCCAAATAAACTGGGTTTGTGAACCCAAATAAATTACTTGTTCTTACCTTCAGGATAATGGGTGACCCTGGCTTCTGATCCAAGATACCACTAGCACTGAGAAGCTCAAAGGTTGGGTTTGGATAGTAGATAAACTTGGTGTCATTATAAATCAGCAAGGACTGAACATTGTTAAAGATGAAGCCAAACTCATCAGGCCGTTCAACAGCATCCAAGCCAGGTCGGTATTCTGGTGTGAGAGAGGGAGCCAGGCAAGTCAAGGTGGTTGCGTTCACAACTTTACAGACCTGCAAGCAGACAAAGATGGGTTATACTTTGAATAAAATGTATCCTTCTGTGGGTAGGACACAGATGTTCATGCAATGCTTCACCAAGGTCACTGAGCTTGGGAATGTCAAAGTAATGACTGTTTCCCAATTCATGTACTTCCCTGCACTGGCAGTCTTTAGATGCAAATGATGTACGTATATGTGCATGTGTCTGGGTGATTTTAGCTATGAAAGTGAACCATTTTATGTTCTAGATTTGTTAACAGTTTATTTAATGTCCCTGAAAGACTTGAGAAGCTAACAGAGATGTGTGATGCTGGAAAGTTTGACATAACTTCAGAATATGGAAAATAGTGCAAAAATGGTTTCTATATCACATACCTGGTTTATATCTACCTCTTTCTCCATTCTATTATGTAAGGGGATTTAGCAAAATAATATCAGTTTAGTTCTCTTCATACAAAGATACAATAATATGAGATAAATAAGAGAATATACTACAAAAATAAAATGCATGTTAAAGATTCCATGGAAGCTCTAAACTAAAGCAGTGGATCTTTTTGCATTCCTCATGTTGGTCACTCAAGAAAGAGAAATAAACAAATAAACAAACAAAAAACTTAATGAAATTATTTTAAAAATTACTACATATTCTGAAGCTTATAACCCCCTCTTCCCACTAACAATTCCTAACACCTTTTTTGTTCTTCTTAAAAGTGCACACAACTGCATCTCACTTGGGACCTAGCATTTTGCTAGCATGTACCAAGCTTTGATGTTTCAAAGTTCTAACATAAAAGACAAAATCAGACAAGCTGAGAGTTTGCAAAGAATTTTAGATAGGTCTATCTAATGTATATATTTGGCATGGAATAAAGGCTGCAGCAAAACAACAATAGGTTAAACTCATAATTAGCAAGTGTAAATCTTTTTTAATAGATATCCTTAGCATCTTAGAAAATAATGTGTGGAAGAAAAATCTTCAGTTGTTGAAGCAAACCTGTTTGGAACACATTAATACTGTTAGTTCAAATTTGCATCATTCTAGTTTCCCTTTATTCTCTCAAGCATTGGGGCATTAGATAGAACCCCAAATAGAAAATAACAACAGAATATGAATTCATAACCAGATCCCCATATAGCTATAGTCTACTTTCATGCTGTGTTGTTGTCTACCAAATATACTTTCAGGTGAATTTGTAATTAATGTCTGGTTCTTGTGACAAATCTAAGCAATTTTCCCATTCCAGCTGTATAAAACAATCAGTTGGTCACAAGGGATCTGGAGTAAAATGAAGGCTACATGTTACTGGTAAAACGTTGGCTCCCCAGCTTCTTTATCCCCTGAGAGAAGAGTTAGTTAGAAAGCACAGTATGGTTTCTACTGTGATAGTTTTATTTAGAAACAAGGTCCTATAAACCACCAGGAGACATTTAATTTGGCCTCACTCAGAAAATGGGAAATTTAATTTTCACACACATTTGTGCATTAAGAAAACCTTTTCAGTAGTTATAGAATAAAAATATTATTTTAAACCCAGAAAAATGAAAAGTGGCAGCAAGAAAGACAACTGCTAGGTGCTGATGACCTTCAAAGGCAGATTTATAAGGGGCTTGCATCTTCAGAATGGGACTTTTGAATTTACTACTTAAAAAAACAAAAACAAAACAGCCTTCTATCATAAAATGCCAATGTGCACTGAATCTATGGGCCTATCTAATTTAATGGCAATAGTAACCTATCAGAATAAAAATGGGATTCAGATTTACAAATGAGCGCTCAGCCATAGAAGATAAGAAATCTATAGCTTAAATCCAATTGTTGTTCCTCAAATAAAGTAGATTCATTGAATCCATGTAAATTATATACCGTAATTGCTGTTTTACCAAGTTTCAATGGTTCTACTTTGATATGGACTAACAATTAAATTTAGGTGCACATCTTCCACTTCTTTACCTACTGAACCAAGGGGTAGAAAATGGGCACTAGTGAAGTTGCTATATCTTGAGTAGACAGACATGAGGTTGCAGCACTTCTTATTCCTGTGCTCCAATTCATCTCCCCCCTTTCCCCCCTACATGCTATGACAACTACACAGCAGATTGATTCACTCCTTCACAACTATAAAACCCAGAGATACAAATCACAGACATAGACTACTTGCCTAGCTAGTTCATACTTGCTGATTATGGTATTAGCAGGGAATATTTATGCAACATATAATTTAAGGAGGGTCTGGTCAGTGTCAAGCAGGGAAGCAACAGATATCCAGCTTAGCCTATAAAGCGCATACATACTGGGTTATTTCCTGATTTTGGTTGTATGAGACAGAGGGTTGTTTTTAATCTCTTCACTAGGATTTCCACTTCGTATAGTCAGAGTCATTTTCAAACTGTGTGTGAGAAGCAGTGTGTGCATGCATGTACATTTGAGCTACAGCCTTTGACTATAGAAATTTACATAATTATCAAATATAGGGCAGAATCCTGTGTGGTCCAATGTAGCATGGTAGTTCTGCATGTGTAACTATGCTGGAGCTGGACACTGACTGATCCCTGGACTCACCATGGAGCTGCTAAAGCCCCCATCCCATGCCTGATGGAATGCCATTCCATGCCTGGTGGAATCCTCTGGAGGTTTCATGAATTATGTAATCATTTGGCATTCGGTTATGGCGATATAGCCAGATACTTCTCTGATCATCCCCAGGACTGGGAAGCTATGGAAGGGGCTGCAGTGGATCCACAGTAACTGGGGGTGGAGTTGATTGCTACAGAGGGGAGAAAGGGAATACCAGCCAGCACACTGACCAAAACAACAACATAGGCCTGTGCATGCAGTTAACAAGATGCCAACAATGATGTCCAATTGGACTATTGAAAAGGCAACAACATTCCCTATGAAGCTGAGAGCATCTGGAGTCTTCTGCTCCTACCTGGACTTTTAACTGTGGCAGAAGTTGGTATTACAGATTAAAGAAGGGTGGTAATCAAGCAGCCCTCCAGATGCTGTTGGACTCTTAAGCTCCATTGGTCGTAACCAGCAATGGTGAGGAGAGATGGGAGTTGCAGTTCAACAATATCTGGAGGGCTGCATGATTCCTACCCCTTAGTTAGAGGATTTGATCAAAATAAGACATATTTCTAATGCTGTTTTGTTGCAAGTTGACAGCAATGGAGAGGGCTTGGGAGAAGGAAGCATGCCAATTCTGCTTTCCTGTTCATATTCAGAAGTATTCATACTGAGAACTGTTTTTTGACCTTTCACAGCATCCCTAATGAGAACAAATGAGGAAGAAAGAAAGCTCTGCCAGCGAACATCAGACCATTTCAGAATATTGTTCTGTAGCTGCCATTTGTTTTAAATTTGCACCAACTGGAGTCATGAGAATCTCAGCTGCAATGTTGTGTACAGTTAAGTGCACTTAAATTTCATTTATATTAATGGGATTTGAGTGCAAATAACTGTGTGCAGGAATTCACCCATCAGTTTTATGGTTCAGAATCCTGACAGTTGCAGAGGACTGCCTCGATAGTGAATTTTAAAAGGCAAGTAATCAGAAGCTACATTTTCTCAGATTTATGTGGTTTCTTCCTGCAAAATGGCAGGCATAATAAAAGCACACAGCTCATTTATACAGTATCCCAGGAATGCATATCTACATGCCCTTCATCAATCTGACAGCTTGTTTAGACTTTCTCCTGACTTCAATAGTCAATATCCAATCCTGTCTAAGGATCTTTTTATCAGTTCCAAACTCAGAGTGCTGCACAACAACAAAGTCATGTAGCCATGTTGTAAAATGATGGTGTTTCCTTGCAGAACAACTCCCGAAAGTCACTAAAAGGTACTGATAAATTTGATTAGTGTATGTTATTTCAGTATCCTTGCAAAACAACAATATTCAACAACATAAAATATCCAATAGAATCACAATTTAGGGAGGTAGAAGGTGTGTGTGTATGCGCCTGCGAGGGACAGAGATAGACAGATGGGGACAGAGAGACATAGAAAGACACAAAGAACAAAACACAGATATCAGATGAATGCTTGGTGCTAGTCAATTTCTGCAGTTTTGCATTAGGCTTCTGACAGCGTCAACACAAGTTTAATATTAGTTTTGAGATTGAAAGTTCTGAGTGTAAAGACAAAACAAGCATGTATAAAAACTGCATCCCAGTGGACAGTATCTATGCCACAGTGTATTCAGTGATCACATTCCATGCCAACTTCTTGTTGTCATTGTTGTGAATCTTAAAGTCATTTCTGACTTATAGTTACCCTAAGGTGCCCCTAACATGGGGTTTTCTAGGGCTGAAATTGGGTGACTCACTGAAGATCAGTCAGTGAGTTTCCATAGCCAAATGGGGAATCAAATCCTGATCTCCAGAGTCACAGTCCAATGCTCAAACCACTACACTATGTTGCCTACTTGTACTACTCTTCAATGATCCCTCCCTCAATATTGTAAAACACAAAGATTAAACACCATTTCTTTTAAAATACAGACTAAAAACAATATGTGGAATTAAAATTGTATCCAAAATTGTATCCTAGGAAATCCTTGCAATGTCCTATTCCAATCATCTATCTTCTTCATTTTGCACTACAATCTAATCTAATCTAATCTAATCTAATCTAATCTAATCTAATATAATTAATCAAGTCTATTTAATTGTTACTGAATCATAGTTAATCTTTGACAGTCTATCTGGAATCAACTATCATCTGTACATCATCTTATAATAGTTTTCTCTTAAATTATAGCTCAAAGTAAATTTCAAACTCCAATTATTGTGGAATCATAGTCCAACACACAAACTACTATGCTACACTGGCTCTCAACTCTATTGTCTTTAATTATTTGTGGTTATTTATAAAATGAGGATTGATGGTTTGAAAGGTAAGATAACATAATTAAAGTTGAAGAATTAAATTATGGTGAGTGTCAGAACTATGCCTGCGTGCATGAGTTCTGCCAGATGTCTGTTGGAAATGTTATATGCTTAGTTGCTTTAAGGGGATGATAGGTGGGTTAGTAGTTAAGGTTGACAGTTAGCTGGCATAGTAAGCTGTTGCGAGTTGTAGGCTGTTAGAGGTGGGGGATGGGATTAGATAGTGCAGTGTGTAGTTTTGAGAAAGTAAGTTCTCTGGAATGCAAGGCCAAGGGAGCAGGATGGTACGGTTGGGGATGCTTTGCTTGTGGAAGGGGGGCTGCTAGGTGAGAGCTGTGGAAATGATATCTGGTGTGAGAACGTGTAGGAAGGGGGGGGGTTGAAGAATTCAATAAACTCTTAATTGCTTCAATTGGCTGGTTTAATGGTTACACAGAGTTATTGAATTCAGCCAGGTCTGACAGTAAGCCAAAAACTCCCTTAGTGTCCAAAGCGATGAAACTCCATTCGAGCCTGGACGATACAACACTTTCAGTGAAGCAGGAGGAAGAAGCAAAGGCAGAGGCAGCAAGGCCAGAGGAGCCCACAAAGCAAACTGTCCTAAGGTCTTGAGGGCTGCAGGGGAGGACACTCCTGGGTGCCCGGCAGAGGATGTGTGGTTCCACCCAATGGCCCTTACCTAGGGGAAAGAATGCGAGAGGTGTTGAGTGTCTACCTGGGATGTGGGGGTGGCTGGCCCTGTGGATGAGCCATCGTATCCAAAAAAAGAACTTGAGGAGGACGTGGCCCAGGTCCATGGAGAAGTGCAGGAGCTGCGAGGAATTCTGGCAGAGGTAATGCAAAACCTCAGAAGCTTAGTGATTAATCCAATGGGAGGGCAGGCAGCAGCAACAGCACTTATGTTGGTAGTCCCAAGAGCTCAGGCAGTGCAGTTGGAGCAGGCTGGGATGCCTCCCCCCCAGCTGAACCCCCCACCAGTAAGATTTCAGGACCCCGCAGCTAGAAGAATGTCCGTAAAGTTTGATGGCAGAGCCCAAGCATTGCCCTATTTCCTGTCCCAAGTGGCTGGGCACATGCATGGGGGGCATCATTTCCTGATGAAGCAGCAAAGGTGAGGTGCGTGACTACTCATCTAGAGGGGGAAGCAGCAAACTGGGTGGTGCAACTATATGACAGTGGAGCAGCGGAGCTGCAGAATCTGCAGGCATTCATGGTTGCCCTGCGAGCGAGGTTTGAAGACCCTCTCAGGGCAGAGCGTGCTCAAACTCAGTTGCTAGCCCTGCATCAGGGGATGCACTCAGTGACTGAGTATGCTTATGAATTTAGAAATTTAGCGACGATGGTTCCTGAGTGGCCAGAGAGCATCCAGGTTCACTATTTTAAAGATGGGCTGCACCCTGAACTGTTAGAATGGGTGGTAAACTGAGATAACCCACTCACAGTTAGGGAATGGATTAAGCTGGCAGGTGAAGCTGAAATGGCAAAGGAGGAGATTAAGCTTTCATGCCAGCGCATGGTCTTAACCCAAAAAAGAAGTGTAAACAAGAGTCAGGCACCCTGGTCAGCTGGCAAGACAAAATCAGGAGGGTAGTCTGAAAAGCAGTGTTGGATGAGGCTAGATTTCTGCTTGGAGTGCGGGAAGAAGGGGCACAGGATTGCAAATTGCCCAAATCGAGCAAAGAGTGGAGGTGCCACCAATGTCGGAGAGGTGCAGTGAAGCCCAGCAACCAAAAGGGAAAGCCATCAAGGGAGTAATATTGGTGCTGGGGGAAGGGCTGGCCAATCATCTAGCCATCTGCAGAGGAGAAAGCTGAAGTGTGGACCGACAGCGAGGATGAGGCCAGCCCTGAGCCATAGATAGTGGCGAAAGGCAGGCTGAGCAGCTGGACAGCTGCAAGCGCATGGTGAGTGGGGGACTCCCCCTATGTATTTTAAAAGTCAGACTATTTCACTTGTGTAAGGGCACCAGTGTGGAACTAATGGCTGCATTAGATGCCAGGAAGCTTTTGAACAGTTAAAAAAGTTGTTTAGCTCTGAGCCCATCCTCAAGTATCCAGACCCAGAAGCACCTTTTGTAGTTCAAGTGGATGCCTCTGATTTTGCTGTGGGGGCAGTTCTTTTGCAAAAGGATGACGGGGAGCACTTAGACTATGTGATTATTTGTCTAGAAAGTTCCACAAATATGAGATTTTATGGCCTGTCTGGGAAAAGGAAGCTTTGCCATAAAATGGGTTTTCAGAACTGGAGAAATTCCTAGAAGGGTCTGCTTGCCCATTTGAGGTTTGGACTGACCACTGGAATTTGGAAGCACTCCAAGCTCCCTGCAAATTGACACCCAAACAGCATAGATGGTCCAAGGACTTTCATAAGTACAAATTCAAGCTTAAATTCATCCCTGACCAAGACAATGGCTTAGGTGATTCCTTATCGAGGCTCCCCCAACACATTGGCAAAGAGACACAGTTATTTCAAACCTTATTCATGCCAGTACAACTGGGGTTAGCAGTTACTACTCGCAGCCAAGCTCAGTTGGAGGAGGAAGCAGCACAAGAACAGTTGGATCCGCTTCATGCAGAGATAAAAAAAACAGGCCAAAAATGACAGCTGGCAGCAATCCCACCAACAGCAACTAGAAAAAAGAGATAATGGTCTTTGGTATAAAGGAAAAAAGGAATATGTACCCAAGGAGTTGAGGCTGAAGGTGCTACAAATGCATCACAACTCCCAAGCTGCAGGACATTGGGGTTTTGTAAAAACCTTACACCTGCTCCATAAACAGTTTTGGTGGGAGGGCATGAGATCTGACGTTGAAAATTATGTTAAAAGTTGTTCAGTCTGTTCTTGAGTCAAACCTTTGGTTGGTAAACTGAGGGGGTTGCAGACTGTCAGAAATAGTGCAAATTCAGTCCACTTTTAGGGTTAGGGTTAGAGCTAGGGAATCATGGGGATTGTTTTTTTTTCTGAGACATTGAGCCTTCTCTGTCAGAGAGCTCTAGTGCCACAATAAACTACAGTTCCCATGATTCCCTAACCCTAACCCTAACCCTAAAAGTGGACTGAATTTGCACTTTTTCTGGCAGTCTGCAACCCCCCTGAGTGGACTTTTACAACCACTGGAGACCCCTAGTGGGCCATGGAGACATATTGCCATGGACTTTATTACTGACTTGCCCAAAAACCATGGCAGAAATACAATCTGGGTAGTGACAGACTTGTTCTCAAAACAGGCATCCTACATGGGGTGCAAAGCTTCCAAATTAGCCAATTTGTTCATTCAGTATGTATACCGTCTGCATGGATTGCCTCTTAAGATTATCTCAGATAGAGGCACTAACTTTACTTCACAATTTTGGAAAAAATTACCATCCAAATTGGGGGTTGAATTAGCCTTTAGCACATCCCATCATCCCCAGACAGATGTACAATGTGAATGTATGAACGTGTCACTGGAAAGATACTTTAGGTGTTGTGTCAATCATCTACAAGATGAGTGGTATGATCTGTTGCCTCATGCTGAGGTAGCTTTCAGTGGGGCAATGAATCAAAGTACTGGATACACACCATTCAAAATTGTGTATTGCTATGAGCCAAAGTTACTGCTCACCATACAGAGTGGAGCATCAGATTCCCTCATGGTCACTCAATGAATTACAAAGCTAAAAAAAGATTGGCCATTCATTGTAAATGCTTTAGAAGAATCCAAGGCCAATTATAAAAAAATATGCTGATAGACATAGCAAAGAGGGTTGGAACCTAAAACCTGAGGATAAAGTCTACCTTTTTACTAAACACTTAAATTCAAGGCATCCCTCTAAAAAACTGGGTCCCAAATATATTGGACCTTTTGAAATAAAAACACTTGTAAATAATGTGACTACAGAATTGGACTTGCCTAAGGAATACAGACATTTGCATTCTGTTTTTCATTTCAGCCTGCTGAAACCTGCTTTCATCAGCAGACACTGGAAAACTGAGAAAATCCCACCTTTGCCTCTGATGGTGGAAGAAGAACATCATTTCAAAGTAGAAGCACTTTCCCGTTGACTACACAGAATGGGTAAAAGCTAAACATGTGAAAGCTTCTACATTTGTTGGAGAATTTCATTTGGCCTATCCTAATAAACTGGGTGGGGGTGGGGGTCAGATAAATGGTTTTATGATTGTGTTTTTTTGGGGGGTGGACTGTCAGAACTATCTTTGCATGCACGAGTTCTGCCAGATGTCTGTTGGGAATGCTATGTGCTTAGTTGCTTTAAGGGGATGATGGGTGGGTTACTAGTTAAGCTACACAGTTAACTGGCATAATAGGCTGTTGAGAGTTGTAGGCTGTTAGAGGTGGGGGGATGGGAATAGATAGTGCAGTGGATAGTTCTGAGAAAGTAAATTCTCTGAAATGCAAGGCTGAGGGATGAGGATGGTACGGTTGGAATGTTTTGCTTGTGGAAGAGTGGCTGCTAGGTGAGAGTTTTGGCTGGGGAAATGATATTTGGTGTGAGAATGTATAGGAAGGCGGGGTTGGTTGGATGGGTGGAAAAGAGCTGTGAGAATAGTAGGTGGGTGCTAGGTTTCGCGCCAGATGAGGTGGGGAAATCCATCGGTTTCGAAGGATTTAACTTGGAATTTGATGGTAGGGGGGCAGTTCTGGCTTAAACGCTGACTGGTAAATTACTGACTGTGTGTTCTTCAATAAAATTTTAATTGCTTCAATTGGCTGGTTTAATGGCTACACAGAGTTACTGAATTCAGCCAGGTCTGACAGTGAGCAACTATGGGGGTGGAGGGGAAGACCAGGACCCAGTTCCACATCAGCAGCATGCCAAAATACATGTCTGTGTCTTTTCCAAAATGGTGGAAGAAAGTGATATCTGTTATTGTGTGGAGGGGGGCTGGTAGTCATTTGGGGTGCTTTTTGTGTGCTTTTAAGATGAACAACAGCTGAAAATTGTGCTGATATTATTTTTTAATTCATAGTTGGGAGGTCTTTGGGAGACTGGCAGAGTCTGGGATCATGTGTAGGGCCCATTTCCCCACGTCTTCATTAAACAAACAAACAATGTTCTCTTTATCTAGGTCTCCAAGTTCCAGAGAGAGCAAGAGAGAGAGTGCTCTTTTGAGAAATCTGTTAACTGGATCAATATATATCTCAGTAAATGAATAAGCTAAATGAATGTAATAAGAAATCCATAGTTACTTAGATACATAAAGTCAGAGGGACAATTTCTCTTCTTATTACAAATGTGCATATTTGGGTGTTATACACAACAAAAGCACTGTTTCTGGGTATCCTGACTAAGATAAATCATTTGTACCATCTGGCAAGCATACATGGCCACTGAAGTCAGACAGCAATGGTAGACTTACAATAGCATCATGGAGGCTTCCTCAACCTGGCACTGTTCACATGTGTTGGATTACAACTTCCATAATGTATAGTCAATATGAGTTAGGTGTGATGATCAGGGTAGTTACCACATATCTGGAGGAAACTAGTGTGGGTTAGACTGCCACTGTGTATAGGCCATTGTCTTTGCCTTGCTTTCTTTGCAGGTTTTCCTCTTTGAATCATGCTGTGAGTACTATTCAGAGCTGCTTACATAAATTCTTCATTTTCTTATAGAAACATCTGGAAGAGCAGGGGGTTTTATAATTATAGACAGCTTCATTTCTTTTGGCTAATAGATTTACTTTTTTGTTATTGGTGCTGCAATACCAATAATGTTTAAAATTTACACTAGTTTTTAACAAAAGCAACTCAATACTGCACTGGGAACAATAATTGCACAAAAGCAGATGCTTTTGGGAACTCTTCTAGGTGTTGTCCCCAGCCAAAGGATAAAAGAGAAGCTTTTACCTAAGGAATTATCATTTTACAGATACAAATGAAAGCACATCACACTCTCTCAGCCTCATCAGTCAGACAAAGGCAAAAGAATAAAAACTCTCTAAACAAATCCTGCCAAGAAAAACTCCATAACAGGTTCACCTTAGGGTTTCCTAAATTGAAAACTTGAAGGCACACAACATCAACAAGAGATAAAAAGGGAAATATAAATCTCTAAGGCCTGTGAGCTTTTTCTACACTGACCTAGGGCTTAAAAGGACACTCTTATTTCTTGCTTTTATGAGCCATTGATAGTTTAACATTGGCTTCAGGACAGACCCATTGTCATGAAACAGGTGCTCAGGGGATAGGCTCAGTGAAGACATCAATTCCATTATGCTTCTGTCAAGTGTTCTTTGCCTGTTTACTTAGCACATCTCTCCCTTCTGCTGAGACTTTTTTGTGTGTGCCTTGGATGATATATAGTAGGGCCCCACAATGACACAAGTGCCATATGCTTCCATTGTCCCTACTAAATGAAGTTTCTCCAGATGACAGAGCTTCTGAGGTTCTAAACTGGATTCACTTGATATAGCTTAACATGGGACTGGAAAGAGGCTACTCTTTAACACTACACACTTTAACACTATGCTCAAGATGGAGAGAAGGCAATCCTCTAGCACAGTGGTTCCCAACCTTTGGTCCTCCATTTGTTTTTGACTTCAGATCCCAGATGCCTTAGCCAACTTGGCCAATAGTCAGTAATTATGGGAGCTAAAGTCCAAAACATCTGGAGGACCAAAGCTTGAGAACCACTGCTCAAACACCACAATGAAATAGGTATGATATAAATATCATCAGTAAAGTAATTTCCTCCCAAGACACACAACTCTGCCTACACAGACTTCAAAATTCCAGATGATTCAGAATCTACCATTTTGTTGAGCTGCTTTTCTTTGCTTTTAAGTTTGTGATTTGAAAAGGCCCTTCATCCTGTCTTGGAGAGATGCTGAGTGTGTGCATATTATCCTGAAAGAAAGCCACATGTATAGGTAGGTTTCCCTCAAGTAGTTGTCTGAATAGAACCTCTAGGTCCTCCATCAATTCAAGAAAAAGTATCCATGTGTAATGTGCCAGGGAATCTTGTTACTGCTAATTCTTTCACCCTCCTCTCTTTCAGAAACATCAGCTAGTGAAGTGGTCCCCAAAGTGGGCAGTAGCAACCCTTGAGGGTGTTGGAAAGATCCAGGGGGGCACTGAGGAAAAAAGAGCAGTGGAGGTGCTGAGGGGGGAAAGGAGTGGCAGGGAATTGTGGGGATGGGGGTTGCAATTAGGGTTACCATTGCTGCTGAAAAACCATGAAAGTCCCAGATTGAAATCTTTGAAAAACAGCATGTCCAGGATTCCTGAAGGGAGGAATAAAAACAAGGGAAAAACTCATCCAGATCCTGCTATTCAGGCTCTGGGTAGTACTGGTGTGCCAGACACAAAGCCTAGTGGTGGGAAGGGAAAGGAGGCAAGCAGAGGCTTGGAGCAGTGAAGAGGCTTTCTTGTGTCCCAGTGTGTGTGTGGTGATGCTGCATGCATGGTGGAACTTTTCTTTTTGCTTGGGACTGGAGCAGCCCTTCCCTCCAGTCCCTCCCCACATAGAAATGCTTGTGTGTTTGAAAAAGGTGGGGCACCCTTTCTTAAGGTCTAGAGTCCCTCTTTCCTCTTAGTTGCATGCTAATGGGCTGGAGCTCCCCTTTCTTCCATTTCCCTCCCTCATAGAAATGTGTGCTCCTCTGGAAGACAAACAGTGAAGCCTAGGAAATAAAATTTGCAAATAAGTCCATTAGCAACACAGTGAGAAACCTCATTCTTTTCCTCTCCTGAGTGAAAATACCAGCCCCCTCTTTTGGCAGATAATATTGTATTTCTCGAGAAGTCTCTGTATTGTTACATCTGAATTTTTTTAAAATGCTGCTTAAATGCTGTCCCTCCCCTTTCCTTGCTCCCTCCCCTCTTTGGGCACCAAAATACTTGCCATGTTCACCTTTTTCCAGAAACTGCTCTGCTTTCCCCTACAATGAATCCAAGGAGGAAAGCTTCTTTGGGTAAGAAAGACACTGGTTGGTTTCAAGGCAAAAGGGAAGGGGGCAGGCATGTAGCCAAAGCAGAAGGGGAAGGGAAGGGGGCAAGCTCTTCCTCCATTCCCCCTTGTGTTAAATACTGTCAATGCTCTGGCAACTCCTGGGGTTTTCTGTTCCTTCCCCCACTTTTATTCCCCTCCCCCCCTTTGCCAGGAGAAGTCTGTTGGGATTTGTAGTCAAAGTGGAAATGTACAGATGTTGGGATGTTTCTAACTGTGAAAGCTTTAACCTGCAGGTGGATTATACAAAAACAAAGTAGCCAAGGTCAGTCTGTGTTTGGGAACATTGGATGCAAGAAGAAAACAGATTAGGTCATCAGAGTGTGTGAAAACCACTGGTCACATGACACAAGACACAGGAAGAAGGCTGGGTTTAGAAGCTGTTCAGCAAATGTCTATAAAGATATCACCCTGGGGGCGGAGTTTTTCCTTGAGTGGCTTGCTGGGATTGGCTTGGAAGTTTTCTTTGTTCTTTGTCTGTCAATGGCTGTTCTGCAATGTAAATAGTTATCATATTAATTCTGCAACTGAAGAATAAATACCTTTTTTTTGAAGAGAATTTGGGGCCTCGGCAGACGGCTAATTGAGCTGTCTTGGAGGCCCTGAAGAGGAGGGGCAGCCGCACGAGCGGCGCCCCTTCCTCTTCCTGAGGTCGCCCTCAGAGACACTGGCCCTCCGCATGGCCGGTGCTCCGGGGATGACCTCATGCCACGGCGACCGGACGCGCCGCGGCGGAAGAGTCAGGGAAAGTGTGCCCGCCGCTTTTAGGGCACACTTTCCCTGACATCTAAAAGGAGCGCCAATTTGGTGCTCCTTTTAGAGTCGCCGGAGGAGTGCCGCGGTGCAGAGGCTGAGCTCCGCCGGCGCTCCGACCCGCGGCGACCCAGAAGCAGTCATCTGCTTCCCCCCTTGGTCTCTGGTCTGGTTCATGGAATACCGGAAGGCTGTAGTAAGTTACAGATCCAGAGATGCATAGAGCTGATAAATGGCAGTCCTCCACATACTCTGCACACTTTCTAACCATAAATCAACAAAGCCAAGAGGAGGAGGGCAGCTGCAGGGACATTTCTTGGCATAGGCTGCCCAAATGGCCATGCAGCCCTTTCTTCCTGCTGAGCTCACCTGCCTGCCCACCCTCTTCACCAGTCACCCTGTTTAGGCAGTGTTGTTCCTTCCACAGAAGGCCCTTTCTCTTACACTTTCACAAGCCACCCCCCAGCCTCACCTTCCTTTCCCAAAATACAAACATTGGGGCTCCAGGCTCCCTTTGGAAATTGGGCTGGCAATTGTTGTGTGCTTTCAAGTTGTTTTGACTCATGATGCCCCTAAGGAGAACCTATAATGGGCTTTTCTTGAAAAAGGTTTCTTCAAAGGGTGTTTGCCATTGCCTTCCCCTGTGGCTGAGAGTGTGACTTGCCCTGGGTCACCCAGTGAGGTTGCATGGCAAGCAGGATTTCATTTACTTCATTTGCAAAACTACCCCAAAGCAGCTGCTTCCCTTACTTAGGATACCTTATCTCTTCTCTCCCTACCCCCAAGTAGAACAGTGGACCTAATACCACGAAATAGGCATGGGGGGTGCGCGCTAGGGTTGTCATCCAAGAGGAAAGGGGTGGTAGCATGAAAAAGTTTAGGGATCACTGAGCAAGTTCAACATGTTGTGGCACATGTGTTTCCTGCCATGCACTTTAAAGACTTTTTTCACGCAGTTAGTCTCAAAAGTGCTACAGGATCCCTTAGCATACTGATATTCCATCTAGAATCAACTGCTGGATAACTCAGCTGAATTCAAGCCCAGTTCAAGGATTTGACCTTTAAAGTCCTAAATGTCTTGTAGCCAAGATATCTAATTGCATCCTCTCATATCAGCCTGTTATCTGAGATCTATATCAGAAGTCCTGATGCATGACCTACCACAGAGGAATTTTGTTGGCATGTACATGAGATAGGGCCTTTTTCATAGCAGCACCCTCAATGTAAAATTTCCTCCTAAGGAAAATCAGTATGGCTCCATCCTTAATCACATGCAATATAAATTGTATTGCTTCACCAGACCTATATTTTTAAAAAAATGATTTTGATCTTGATTTTTTTCATATACCTTTTTGTTGTTATCTTACTAGATTTTATGCATTACAACATCATTTTTGAGAGCCCCAATGAGCAGGAAAATATAAAAAATTTAAAGAAATAAATCTAGTGAATAGGTTTTTTTTTGTTCCAAGTGTATTCCAACCTCCCACTGAAATGCCCAGATGATTTTTTTTTATTTGCTTCATTTGAATTTCCAGTCATGTGGTCACACTGAAATGCAATAGCCATGGTGGTAGAAATGGCAATAGAAACATTTATGTTTACAAATGTGGCTTTTTGATCATCTTAATAAATGTAGGATCACAAAATGGACTTTGGTCATCATTTTTGTGAACCCCCACCCCACTCCACAAGAATATGAGGTGAAATGATCAATGACTGTTCATAGTATTTGACTTTGTTCAGAAAAAAAAATTCCAAATTCATTTGGAATTTCTGTGCAGAAAATGCATGTTGTGACAGACAGCATGTTTTTTGTGCAAAAAGCAATATTTTTGCTCAAGAGATAATGGATACACTGATTCCTATGCAGAGAACGTGCTTTCTGAACAACAACAACAACAACAACAAAAGCCAGGATTGAATCTTCACAATTTTTCTTTTTTACTAGCAAGAATGAATAACTCATGCAATTTTCTCAGTAGAGAAAACCCCAAGAAGACACCTCAAAAACTAAAGAAATATTTTCAAGAAGGTATTTATTCTGAACAAACAACATGCTTATTTCATGCATAAACTGGATATTCTATCCAGGGAGCTTATTTTTCTGCATGAATAAAGGACTTTTGCACAGTGTGCTATTCAGAAAAAAACACTTTTCTGTGTAAAAACAAGTTTCCTGCACAGAAAACCCATTTCAGTGCAAAACTGTCATGTAATGAATTATTCACAGGAAAAGTCCCATGGAGATGCATCCAGGATGCTCCTTTTGTGATATTCCAATGTTCAGGAAAATCCTTTTTCAACAATGGCAGTGGGATCACTTGGGGTATGTGGATCACACCAGGTGATACCCTAAGAGGGGGTGACACCACTGCTTCTCAAATATCTGCATTTTGGCAAAAATGGGCTATGGCATTTGCCTGTATTTCTTTAAATTGCTAAAGGGGTGGATGGTGTGAGTGAGGCTCAGTGGGAAGAGAAAGAAAAGGCCTCAAGTTTTTCTTTAATTAAAATTTTAAAAAAATAATTTTTATTTTTAATTAAAAAAATCTTTAAAAACATCACATTTTACCAAATGTTCACTTTAACCACATGAAACTATGTATATGGAAACACATTTATTCTGTGTGTATGATATTGTAATTAAAAGGTTTAATTTTAATTACTGTTACATTCAGTGATATATGGGAATTATGATTTATGAGTAAATTAGTACAAAAAACACTATTAAGGATTCTGTATGGGTGTGGCATGAGAGGAGGTCATGGGGGACACTATGAATTACTACACCAGGTGACACCAATCCTAGTTACGCCGCTGAACAATGGGTCAAATATTTTTTATTATTCTTTCCATTCCTGGGGTGGGAGATGACAACATATTTTTCCACAAAAGACTGCTTTTTCTGTAGAAAATATTTGTTCATCTTGACAAAACATATTTTTAATATGGAAAAAAAAAACATGTTTCTGAATAAACGATTTTTCTATATGAACTCCTGAAATATAAAGAATCTCATGGCTTTCTTCTTTTTCTCACTACTGTATCTTAAGATTTGGGGTACTCTTTGTTCATCAAAGATGTGAATATTAACCTGTATTCTTCACATTCCTAACATGGCTATCATTGCATTTATGAAGGTGTAGGATTCACCACTATGGATCTGTAAGGACTGCTGGACTGAGTAAGTAAGCACCAACATGTGGAGTTCCTAAATGGTTAAAACAACACAAACAAAATGGACTGCACCATATTATGCTTCTGTTAACAAAAGGTTAAAGGTTATCCAAGTTAATAGCCTGTCCTGTCGATCCCTTTTATTACAACAGCAATCTATCAACAAGCACAATAAATAATGTCTTTTCTCTCTGGCACTGATGTGAACAAGCTTACCATCTCTACACTTTTGAATGCTGTCAAATAAGACCTGAGTGTTCTTTTTTAAACATCCAGTTTTAACAAATAAATCAATGCAAGTTTACGCCTTTGGCCAGTGAGGCATTTCTACTCAAAGGGCTCTGCAAGTCTGCAGTTCTTAAGTAAGTTCAGTTTAGTTCAGTTTAAAATTTAAAATCAGAAAATAATGGGAAGCTTTTTCTTGCATTGACAGAAAAAAAACTGCAGCACTTTTGAAGCAAATAGGAGTGAATTGTTTGGTTAATGATGTGTTTGAAAAGGTTTGCTTTATATGTGTTCAGAAAAAAGAAGAATAGCAGGAAACAGTGATCCAATATACCAGTATTTTTTAAAAAAGGTATTCACTACTTGAGTGACATGCAGATCTCAGTGCTCAACTCCACTTTGCTTCTCACATACAAACAGCATTAAGATTTACAGGCAGTGGTGCTGAATTAAGGATTACATTATTACAGCTAACCTTGCTTTTTTAAATAATAATAATAATAATAATAATAATCCAGTCACACCTTCAATATGTGTGTGTGTTGTGTATAGAGAGAGACATTGAGGGAGAGGAGGTGGGATCCAGCTTGAGGTAGTGATTTGAGCATTGTACTACAATTCTGGAAACCAGGGTTCAAATCCCTGCTTGCTCATGGATACCACTGGTCACAAAGGCAAACTCCCTCTGAAAAGAATCTTGCCAAGAAAACCCTGAGATACTTTTGCCTTAGAGTTGCCATAAATCAGAAATTACTTGAAAGCGCACAACAAGAACAAATACATATATGTGTATGTGTATATTTATATCCTTTTTAAAAACACTTGGGGAGAGTGTGACTGTTACTTAGTGGGTGGGGCTTTGTTGAGTCGCATCTTGGAGTCAATAGGGTGTGGGCTAGCCAGTTAGCTCTATACAACTGCTCCCAGAGCCGCGCGCCTAACGGTGCACGAATTTTAGAACCACTACTAATTGTTGAAAAGTTCCAGTCATCAGCAGACTTTAACACTGGTGTTAGCGAGGGATTTTCTTTGAGGAGGAAAGCTGTAGTCCTCTTTCAGGTACTAATTAAGACTTAGTATGGACACTGAAGGAACTGCTGCCATCACCTGCAATACCTGTAGGATGTTTGTCTTTTTACCTACAGATGTGGGGAACTACACATGCTCCAAGTGCAAGTTGGTAGCCCTCTTAGAGGAGAAAGTACAGCAGCTGGAGGTGCGGGTAGCTACACTTCAGCATATTAGCAAGCAAGAGTCTTTCCTAGACAGAACGGAATGAACGGTCTTGGACGGGGACCACACAGAGGAAGTTGCTGGGGAAGAGAAGGTCACATTGCATACACAGGAGGTAGACAGCTGGAGGAATGTCACACGCAGAAGTAGGGAGACCAGGGATCATTCTGGGAGCTTGCAGCTACAGAATCGATTTCAAGCTCTTTCCCTTATCAAGGAGGACGAGGAAGAACAGCATGGACAGACTTCAGGGACAGAGCAGGGGACTCTGGGAGTTCCACCACAGGGAACAGTCGCTGCTAAGCCTTGGAGGAAGCGTGTAGTCGTGGTGGGGGACTCCTTGCTGAGGGGGACAGAAGCAGTGATTTGTGGGCCTGACAAGATGTCTTGGGAGGTGTGTTGTCTCCCTGGGGCAAAGATACGAGATGTGACAGAGAGGTTGACAAGACTGGTCAAGCCTACTGACCAATACCCCTTCCTTTTGGTCCATGTGGGAATGAATGACACAGCAAGACACAGCCTTCAGAACATCAAAATGGATTACGAGGCTCTAGGTAAGAAGCTGAAAGAAATGGAGGCACAGATTGTCATCTCGTATCTTCTGCCAGTTGAAGGGCATGGTCCAGGAAGAGAGAGGAAAATAGCAAATGTCAACAATTGGCTCTGCAGATGGTGTTGTTGAAAATGATTTGGATTCTTAGATCATGGGCTGCGGTTCCATGAGGGTG
>CM034706.1:219802880-219819982 GCA_020142125.1 Phrynosoma platyrhinos
TATTATTTATTATTATTATTATTATCACCAAAAACATTCTAAGGGCTGAGACACACATTCCAGCCCCTAAAGTTGCAGAAAGTGACAAACAGTCAGAGTCTGGAAAATATACTTTGGATTTTACCTGGTATGCTTGAAGCTGTAGTCTAAAAAAGAGATAGAAAGAAATTTCACAGGGTCTGCAGATAGTAGATGATTTCAGAACTTCTCAAGTTTTGCTATGTTTTATATAAAATAGGAGATGAACACATTTTTCCTTTGTCATGATTTCAAAATTCATTTCTAGAATTTTGTGTTCATAAAGACATTACTTCCATCAGAAACTTTCATCCAATTTTTTTCTCTTTCAAATTTGTAGGAAGTAGTAGTTATGGAGAAAATGGATACAATTTTTCTTTCAGTGGTGGTTGCGGAATTGTCCAGTCTATAATTTAAGATAACACCTATTACAAAGTATTTCAATTGTTCTAACAAGATGAAACATTTTCAGCTGTTTCTAAAGTTTAAAGAATTTGGCAAAATGGCTTTTTGGCTGGGTAAAATCTATCTTTACCACATCTACAGTTTTATTGGTGTGGACAGGTATTAGATGTGCCTTTTATATGTGATTGAGAGAGCAGACACTGTAATATCAATTCTTCTCCACTACTTACCTTGTTTTTTAAGCTTCATTTGTGCTTTTGGAGTAGGAACAGGCAATAACCTAACCAGAGTTATATTCTGAACAGAACACTAGCACCAAGAGGACTGAGGGGGGTCAAAACAGGCATCCTATTATTTAATGTCTCTGGTTTACAAGCACTTCCGAATCAAAGGTGCCTCTACAAATCTGTTAAATGCATGAAACTATTCTGTCTCTGGGCATTTTCCTCCCAGAAAGGCTTACAGAGATGAACAAAGCTCCATAAGGAAAGATATTTCTCATTGTGCTATGGTTCAAGGCTTAAGATAGATAAGGAGAACTGTTGGTCTACAAGCAGGATGGAAACTGCAGATGCATTCTCACATTCTCTCTTTATATTCTGTCCATCCTCATACAAACATGCAGTCTATTCATCCATCTTCCCTCCCATTTACACATACTCCATTCATCCATCTTCCATTATTCCCTTTCTTGCATGTCCTGATTTAAATCAGATACTCCTTGGTTCCATTCCAGTTATAAGCCCAATTACCTGGCTATGCTCCACTCAGGCTCAATACGTTGAACTTTGGGGTCATCAATGTATTCAAACTGCAGCATGCACTCTAACTGAGCACGGTCCACACTGACAGAGACATGCACAGGGCCTAGTCCATGGGTTGATGGTGCAGAGACACATACAATCTCATTGATAGACCTCCTGTAAGGAAGAGAGAACAAGGAGATATACTCTCAGCAAGTAGGAATATAAACAAAGGATTTTACTCTTAAGATTCTTACAATCTTTCTCTAATTTTATTACACATGAATTGAATCATTTCAGTTCATTCTCTGAAACAGGAGTAACAAATTCTACAAGGAGACATGACTACATATTAGATATGGTAGCTGCTTAATAGTCTAGGACAATTAATGCTATGGTATAACTTTCCACATTTCACAAATAAAAATCATGTAGCCAAGCAACCTCAGAGTGTGGTTAAGATGGTAAAAGTTATTAAGGAGGAAAAATGCACAAGTAAGTAGAAGCTTTTGCCTGAGCTTATTGGAAAGGGCAAGTTACTCCTCTCCTCTCCCTCTTAAGTTATTTGAGTGCAAACTTCTTTTGCTCTTTGAACTCAGTATGCATCCATGGAAGTAGTTGAGAACAAAAGGGGAAAGTAGAGAAAGAGAAACAAGGATATTTTAAAAGCAGCTAAAAAAGCAGAGTGACAAAGATTAAATGGGACTTTCTTGCAAAATTGGGACAATTTGAGGGTATGTCACAGCATGGACCCAAATTGTTATAATGTGAAAGGTTAGTAACTCTTGCAGTCAATTTAAACAACTACTTGTAATATTTAGGGTGGAACTGGCTTAGAGTTTTAAATCTGATGTTGAGATTCAAACATGCAGGAACATATGATAAGAGTCTTGATTGTACAACATTGGGGACAGATGTACACAAAGTACCTAACTAACAAAATGTCTCAATGAAAATAATCTGTGTATAGAAGAGAGAGAGAGTGGGAGAGTGTGTGTATGTGTGTGTTAGGGATAACAAACTTTAAATGAAATGCACACTGTTTTTGCATGTCTGTATGGCCTGCTGGTGTGTTTCTATTTAATACAAGTACAATTGAATGCCTATAGGGCTTCCCCCTCCCACTTTAGTAAGAAAGGAAGACCGGCTTATCCTCCTTCCCTCCATTTACAGCAGGATTTTTAACAGGAAAAGAGTTAAATTAATTTCTGCCACTCCACTTCCATGTGTGCTTTTTGTACAGAAATGTTATTCACCTACAAAAGAATTTTACCAAAGAGTCCAAAAATCTGAAAAATCATTTTAAGCATCTGCAAAAATTCTTGCTGTCTCTTTCAACAGGGAAAAAACTTTTGCAATTTTCCTTTCTTGCACAGATGAATAAAGAAAATACTCTCTTTGCAATGACAGATGGACAAAGGTGGCCTGCAAGAAAAAGTTGCAGTGTGGAGTGCTCCAGCCACATAGCTATGTCCTTTTCCAAGGCTCAATAAATCGGTCTACGTTGCCCCCCTCCCATTAGTTAGCATTCAATGCTTGCTCAGCTTGCTTAGTTCTCACTAGGTTGTATTTGGATTAGTCTCGCACCCAAAATATATTTTTATATTCCTGCATAATTTTGTATTTCTCAGAGTCTATTAATACTTGTATGTGTGTATGTGGATGGCGCCATTGTGATGACATACAGCTCTGGGTGCAGAAAAAGAGTTTGACATTAAGATACAGAATTTTTATTGTTCCTCCCCAAAGTATTAAATGACCTACTCTTTCTTTTTTTATTAGAAGGGGGTTGGGATAGATATATGAAGTAATTAAGGAAATGAAGTAATTATTTTATACCCTTTATAATCTGATGCAAACTCTTTTGATCTGTTTTTCCCCAAAAGAGTGAAGGAAAAGTTCATCTCCCAAGGAGC
This sequence comes from Phrynosoma platyrhinos, assembly GCA_020142125.1. Lineage (NCBI taxonomy): Eukaryota > Metazoa > Chordata > Lepidosauria > Squamata > Phrynosomatidae > Phrynosoma > Phrynosoma platyrhinos. Next base: position 219,805,963 of record CM034706.1, read on the forward strand.
TTACAGCTGGGAGAAGGCAGCTTAAAGGACAAAGGCCAAGGGAAGGGTAATGGAGGGGGAAATAGAAGATGCAAAAATAACAGAAGAACAAATAGTGATGCATAGAGCTACAGGTTTCTGCAGCCAATTCCTCTTAGAGCTGAATGATTCCCATCATTTCCCTGCCATGTCCTTCTTCTAACCGCCAGTGGCCTCATGTGAGTACAGGCATTTCTGCATTCCAGAGACCAAACTTCAGAGGAGCCTGCTTAGCCCTTGTGTGAGATCCAAAGCGACACATCACTGCTGGCAAAGAGTTACTGCAAGCTTCCTGTGATCAGTTAATTAGCTTTCTGCGCTATTACCATGTCGTCATGGTGAATCTCCCCACTCCTCTGATCAGAGGCAAGAGAATAGAGGGAGGCTGTAATTATAGTGAATCTCATTAGAAACTGCTTCATCTAATCAGCCTCCCTGCACATCATGAGTACATGCCAAGTTCATCACCTACAAACCATGTACTAAAAGAGAAAGAGAGAGAGAAAGACAAGAAACCAGGGATGAGCTGTGTTGTGACCTTGTATGGAAAGGCAGGGATAAACACTATACTACTAGATTACTGGCAATATTGGTGTAATGGTTTGTATGGGGTAATTAGATAATATGGTGAATTAGGAACAGTTTCTAAATGTAACCATATAATTATCAAGAATATTTTTCTGGACTAAGCCTGTATGTAACAGCAGTAGTTCCCAAACTTGTCCTGGATCTCTCCACTGAAAAAAAAAAGTTCTTAAAATCAAATCACTCTACTGACCATTATAAAATAAGAGATTTTATCACTAGGAAAGCTATATAGCAGTGCTGTACTCTCAGTTTAATATAAGGAGCCTTGAGGTGTTAAAATGATCAGAAGATGGCACACTTCAACATTTCACATCCCTGATTGGTTGGAAATACAGAGTGCTGATAATTTCATTTTAGCTTGTTTCTTTCCCCAGAACTTACTAACTTTTTCAAAATTGTATGGGTGATCAGGGATAAAGCAGACACATTTGCCAACCCCTAACATAAGATTAACAAAATATCTCCTTTCTGCATCCTGATGCCATATGTTCCCAACAGAGGATAGAAAGTATTATAAGGGAGGCAGAACAGTAAGAAGTGCTTCACAAGAGAACCTTCACTAGTTCTGTTTAATACCTTTTCATAATGGTTCTTGTCTTGCAGTATACACTCTGTCAGAATGTTCAGAACTTCTTAGATATTTTTAGGAAAGAAATATAAAACATTAAAAAAAACTTTGTCGGGGTTTGAGTTCTTATCATCTGAAGATAAGGTAATAACTAGCAGAAATGTGGTCAACTTTAGTGTCACTTTAAGGCCTGTGCTACAGCCTGGATATTTTATTTTTTGAACTACATCTCCTAGCATCCCTCAGCCAGCATGGACAAAGTAACTTTTCCATATGAGTATACAAGTCGAGTCTCCCTTATTGAAAATGCTTGGAACCAGAAATGTTTTGGATTTTAGATATTTTAAGATTTTGGAATAACTGTATTTGCATATCATATGATTCATCATATGATTCTATGATTCATATATGTACATAATGAGATATCTTGGAGATAAGAGTGAAGTGTAAATACAAAATTCATTTTATGTTTCATATTTAATATATACCTTGTCATTATACCTTATAATGACTGTGGAGGATCTACATAAACTTAACCTAGATAATGTGGAAATCAAAATAGTCAAAGATTTTGCATACCTTGGATCAAATATTAACCAAAATGGAGACTGCAAGAAATCATCTAGGAATGGGAAGAGCAGCTATGGAAGAACTAGACAAGATCTTAAAGTGTAAAGATATACAACTGAGAACTAAAGTTAGAATCATCCTAGTCATTATATCCCTCATCACCATGTATAGATGTGAAATCTGCACAATAAAGAAAATGGACAGGAAGAAAATCAACTCATTTGTGATGTGGTGCTGGAGAAGAGTGCTGAAGATACTGTGGATGGCCAAAAAGACAAAACAAATAGGTCCGAGAATAGATCAAGCCAGAACTACCCCAAGATGATGACATTAAGGCTGTCTGTTGTAATTTGACTACAGCATGAGAAGGCATGACTCATCAGAAAAGACAATAATGCTAGGAAAGGCAATAAAAAGAAAGGCAGACCACATGCCAGATGCATGGGCTCAATCGAATCTGCAGGTCCGAAGCAGTGCAGTGGAGCATAGAGGGTCTCAGAGAAGACTCATCCATAGAGTCGCAATGAGTTGGGGACAACTCGAGGGCAGTTAACAACAACGTACCTTATATACACAGCCTGAAGGTACTTTTATACAAAGTGTAAAACATTTTGCAAATGAAACAAAGGTTACTTAGAGTGAACCATCAGAAAGGACAGGTGTCACTGTTTCAGCTACCCATGGAATTTTTTTGATTTTTGGAATATTTTGGATTTCAGAATTCTGGATAAGAGAGACTCAACCTATATTTGAATTCAGTCCACAGTATTGCCATCACTTGAAGTTCTGCCAAGTTATTATTTTACAATGGATATTTTTCTACAACTGTTGTATGTTTTTATAGTTTGTTTAAAACTGCTTGTTTGGTTATTTAATTTATATCTCGCCTTTCTCCCAAGATGGGAGTCAAGACAGTATTCAATTGTAGTATCAGTTTTTTAAAATAGCTTGTTAAACCTTTTGGGTGGGATGAGCTTTTGCAAAGTAAAGGAACATAAAAAATAATATCTGACCATGGGAAGAATATGAAAAGTGCACCCACCACCAATCATGGGCTCTTTCCAGACGTTCACGTCATAGAACGTCATAAGAATAATTATGTCTGCTATCAATGCAACAGTATAAACTGTGCCACCCAAAGATAGTTGTTTTTCTTTAAAGCCATCAAATTAGGTGGCTCAGCTGTTAATTTTTGTCATGCTGTTGACCAATGGAGCTAACTACAGATATTTAAAGTAGCAAAATGAAGAGCTCTGTATAGGTCAGTGCTGCTGCTGACATCAATTTCTGAGATAGTTCCTACATACATACAGGCTTAAAAGGACATCTGTGAAGAAGAGATCTCATCTAAAGATATGAAATGAAAGGAGTGGTAAAATTTAACTAGGCATAGTCTATTTTCCTTTTTATCTGTTCCAGAGGCATAAATGAACCCTTTATTGAATGAGATGAGGAAATACTAAGTCTGTAAAATCTTATCCACTCATTAACATGCCATCTCTAATCTACTTCTTCCCAGGCCAGGCAGAAAATGGGTGCTGGGCTGTTTTATTTCTTCAGAGGTTGCAGAGAGCAGTGATTCTGATATATAATGTCTCCATAATGCAGCTTGAGAAAAGCTGGCTTTACAGCAAGTAAAAAACCAAAATAGAAAAGGCAAGTGGTTTGCTAGTTTCCCATTTCACTAAATCAGGCGTAGGCAACCTTTCCCCTTTAAGGGCCGAGGGACTTCAGCTCCCAGAAGCCTCAGCCATGTTGACCAATAGTCCCATGTTGGCCAATAGCTCCTGGGATTCTGGGAGCTGAAGTCCCTTGGCCCTTAAAGGGGAAAGGTTGCCTACCCCTCCACTAAATTCCCTATACATGACTAGGGATATTATTGCATGGGCTTCTACCTGGCCCCAGACTAACTGAAAATTTGGGATATTTTTCTTTTAAGATCGGGCATTATTGCACACCTCCGTCCTCAGATTGGAGGCATCGTGACCCAATCTTAGACAGATCCATTCCCAATCTATCCTATTCCTGTCCTTGGCAAAGGACGGAAAACTCCTGTTCTTTGTGAAAGAAGGGATTAAGACAGATTTGGGACAGATCTGGCTAAGATTGGGTCACAATGCCTCTGGGCTGAGGATAGAGGTGTGTGATCTGGCAAATAATTTCCAAAATTTTCTGTCTGGTTTGGGGCCGGGTGGAAGCCCATGCAACAGTCTCCTAATAGTCAATAGCTTAGGTGGGTAGAGCTGCCCAAATGGTGCATCCTAACTTTATCCTACAGGGTATTAAAATCTCCTGTTCCTCTTCAAGACCAAACTGTAAACACCTTGGCACTTCACTTTAATTAATTATATTTATATCCCACTATTCTTTCATCATGCAACTCAAGGCAACTTATAAAAGATCCCCAGACTGGATAGATGCATTATAATTTGGAAACATTTCTTTTCTGGACTTTAGTTCCCAGAACCCCCAACCACAGCCATATTGATGGGGATTTGGGGGAGCTGCAGTATAACAAAACAAACTTCCAGTCTCTTACATCTGCCTAGTCTAGAAAAAAGAGGTATCGGCTTAGGTAACTGGGGAAAAAGCCCAGGATGGAGCAGTCAGGAAGGGCCTGCATGTGCTCTTCCTCTCTTCCATTGCCTCACTTGCCCAGCCAACAGCCCTAGGCAGGCATCTGGCTGGCCAAGCAGGTGAGTGGGAAAGGCAGGGGAGGCCCCCACCATCGCCCCTCACTCTGGGTTACATTGGCCATGCATATTTGTGTTTTTTACCATTTTTACAGGGGTCTTGCACCTGAATGTGGAGGGCAGACTGTATTTCCCAGCCAACCTGGAGATGCCAGGAATGAACCTGAGGTCTTCTTGATATTACTTAGCTTCAGCAAGCCTTCACACTACTTCACACACTTCACACTGATAACCTGCAGTGTAATATTATAAATGTGTTCTTCATGCTAGGCATTTAGGAGGAGTTAGATCAATTCCATTTCAGAGATGATGAGCACTGGAAGGTCCAGGTTTCTTTCAGAAATTTTGAGCACCAGAAGGTCCAAACTCCGTAACTCATCATGAAACTCAGAAAGTACTTTTCGTTTTGTAAAAAACAAGAACAAAACCCCAAACACAAAGGATATACACACTATACTTGTACTTTGCACAGCAATGTCACATATAAAGAACAATTTGATCCAGATTGACTCCTGCTTAGAGTAAGCCTACTAAAATCAATGGAAGGAAATGGAAAACAATGGAAATGAATGGGATCCAATGGAAAACAATGAAGCTTTAGTCATGATTAACTCAAATTTCAATGTGACAATTTCCATTATTTTCCCTGGGATTACTTGTGGCTTGACAAGCCTGTATGCAACACAGCTGATCATGTCAAGCAGAAATGCATGTATCCACAATACTTTACTGTGGCCATCACTATAGCATATTCTTTATATGATTACATAAAATCAAGATGCATAGAAATAAAGCAAGTTGAAAATATAAATGCTGAACACTGCAACACATCTTTTAAAAGAAAAAGATAGCAGCAGAGAAAAAGAGCAACTGAAAATGTAGAGCTTTTTTAGAGAGGGGGAATTAATCACATACGGGTGAGAAGAAGACACACACATTTCTATCACTACACCTCAATAAGAATTCTTTTTTAAAAAAGAAGATGATGAGTACATTTTCCCAGGATCAAATTTTATCCCAAGTGCAATGGGATGGAGAATACTTCAAGCAATTTTCACACAACAGGAGGTGGCTAAGATTTAGGAAGGAGACAGGATTTTTATCATATGAAAATAATGCAATAGATAGAAATTAATAAATATTAATTTAGATCTTTACCATGTAACACTCATCACTGTCAGTGATACATTGGCTTAAGTTGATTAATGAGAGGCTGGGCATTTCTAGCTAAAGTAGCTTAAACACTGGCAAAAGAAGCACAAAAGAGGTTATCATAATGTGACCAGAGAGAGAGAGAGAGAGAGAGAGAGAGAGGAGAGAGACTTGCTTTTGCCCTCTTACCCATAAAACTCGCAGGTCTGATTACCCAGCAGCACCGACACACTGCTGCCAGCCCCCAGAAAATGGCCAGTGATGGTCACCATAGTCCCTCCCGACTCTGGCCCACGACTGGGACTTAGAGAGCTCACTGCAGGATTCTTTGGAAGAAAAAGAAAAAGATCACCTGCTTTCATTGGATGCTGTTCCAGCACTAAGACACACTTCTATAGGTGGAGATAAGCCATGAAGGATCTTGAGCCAAAGGTCACAATCCATGACTAAATAGTAGGGTTTTTGCATGCAATAGTGTTTCTCCCCTTTTTATGTGTATGTGAAGAATTTCACCAATTTGGTCTTCAGATATGAGAAGAGACACTCAAGTCATTGCTGTGTAACTTCTAGGGTAAGCTTAGGACAGTCACCCAGCTTAACACATCCCACAGTTTGATGCTAAAACACTGCCTTGAAGTTTGGAGGAAGTCAGTGTAACAAACAATAAAAACAAACATAACCATTAATGCCACTGAACATTTACCATATGCCAAGTAGTTTCCAAGAGCCAGCATGGTGTAGGACTAACCCCAATCCCCTATTCAGCCATGGAAACTCACTGGAAGACAAGTCACAAACTCTCAGCCTCACAAAACCTCATTTGGGGTGCCATAGGTTGTAAACAACTTGAAGGCACACAACAACAACAACAACAATGTAGTTTCCACTTTTTTGCTGTGGTTTTTTAGTCACATTCAGGGCTGAAGTGTAAAACAGAATTCCTTTTTTAAAAGATAAATATTTTAATTAGATTTGATTTAAGGAAAAGAACAGCATGCAGACCAAAAAAATACTGAGAACATGAATCAATAACACAAGGGGAATCAATTAAGGACACTTGCTAAGATATGTTGATATAATTTCTAGGATATTATCACACGAGCTTCTGCCTGGCCCCAGAGCAGACTGAAAATCTGGGATTTTTTTTTCCAGATTGGGTGTTACTCAGACTGGAGGCATCATGACCCAATCTTAGGGGGGGTGCAGACTGCCAGAAAAAGTGCAAATTCAGTCCACTTTTAGGGTTAGGGTTAGGGTTAGGGAATCATGGGAACTGTAGTTTATTGTGGCACTAGAGCTCTCTGACAGAGAAGGCTCAATGTCTCAGAAAAAAAAACAATTCCCATGATTCCCTAGCTCTAACCCTAACCCTAAAAGTGGACTGAATTTGCACTATTTCTGGCAGTCTGCAACCCCCCTAAGCCAGATCCATTCCTGATCTCTCCTAATTCCTTCTTTAGCAAAGAATGGGAGTTATCTCTCCTAATTCCTTCTTTAGCAAAGAATTGCAAGGATGGAATTAGGACAGATCAGGGACAGATCTGGCTGAGACTGGGTTGTGATGCCTCTGGTCTGAGGACAGAAGTGTGAGATTACACCCAATATGAAAAAAGATTTCACAAATTTTCAGTCTGCTCCAGGGCCAGGTAAAAGCCCATGTGATAGTCTCCCTAGAGAGTGTAGAAGAAGTCACTTTTTTGAACTAGAGATCCTCAGAGCATCCTGAGGGATTCTTGGGATTGTATCATTGACAAAATCCCTTCTATAGAGATCCATGGGATCTTGATGCTATTGTGTTGTCTTGAAAACAAAACAAAGCAAAACAACAGCACACCCCCCCCCCAAAAAATTAGCTCCATTATTTGGAGTTTTTGCTGCTCTTAATTGTTCAGTTAATTTTTCTTCCAGAACAGTGGTCTATGGAGATAATTATACTATGAGTCAGTTTTACCATATGCTCATGGCTTTGCAGAATATTTAATTGTAGAAACAGCTATGCATGCATATGCAATCTCTCTCACTCTCTCAACATGTGTAGGATTGTGCAGGATTTGAAATTATGTTATTTTCAAGAAAGTGTTTCTCCCACTGCTGTACTATAAGAATTTAGTTCAACTGGTGTGCTCACAGTTAGTAATTGCTATTTATTCTTTTTAAAAAAACACCCTGAAAAATCAGGTAGTTCAAAATTGTTTTCACTGAAGTAATAGAATTGTTTTGCTAATTCTTCCTCCATTACAGCTATCATCTGTTGTCCAGCAATATCCCAGATACATTCCCTAGACACTGCCATCTTGGCCAGTCAAAATCACAGTGAACATGAGAGACTTCTTCATTGCTTTTAGATCATTAAAGTTTCCAGAAGGCATCAAACAAACTGCCATATAAAATTAATTCACTGGTCAAACTGAAACAGTGTCCTTTGTCTGAATAGTGACCTCTGCTGAATGCTTTAGAGATACTTTCCTCAGCTTCAGGGGTTTGGAAGTCATTCTGAGTGGCAATATTGGCAACAATCAGAGGGATAAGTTTTTCTCACAAATGAGACTGTCATATATTGAAGCCTGGGTTTTAGGCTACATAATGATACTCTAATGGCAGCACTATAACCTAGGTAGGTGATTGAGATCAGCATAAATAGGTATTTTTTCAAGTTCTTGTCTGGCCTACTGAATGGCTATTCTGTGCTATAATTTCTCCCCTTTCTACAATGGGGATAATGATACTGCCTTCTGTAGCAAAATGCTTTGAAATTTATGAATGAAAAGAACATTAGTATTACTATTCAGCCGTGCTTAACACTGGGTGGTTACAGCCACCAGAGCCTAAAAAAATATAAAAGGCACAATTCTAAACAATTTTAAGGAACAATTGACAGAATGCCCATCATAGATTCAGACAGACCTTAGGTCCATGATGGTGAAGCTATGGCATGCATGCCAGAGATGGCATGTGAAGCCATTTTCTCTGGCACATGGAGGACAGGGAGGAGGAGGAAGAGGTGGACACCTGTTCCTTCTCCTTTCCAGCCTTCCTGGAAGGAGAAGGAACAGGTGCATGCCTGTTCCTCTTCTTCCCTCCTCATCCCCCCAGGCCTTCAGCTGTCTCTTGAGTAATCCAAGATATTTACATGAGTAACACCTATACCAACAGTCCTCTAGAACATATTCAGATCCCTTTTTCTCTGTGATGTGAGCCATTTTATTAGTTCCCTCAGCTATGTAGATAAGAAAAAATGCAGACAATAAAAGTCTAGATGGCAACTGCAAAATGCCATCTGAGGATAACTGATCATTCGTGATAAAATAAACATGGAGGTGGCAACCACAATAAAATAGCCCCTCCCAATTCACGAGGGATCCGTTCCAGAATCCCCCCTGTGAAAATGGAAAATCTGCAATATTAGAGCCCCATTGAAAATAATGGTGCACACGCCCATGGCACATGTGCAGAGCCACATGTGGGCACGCACTGCTATTTTGTCCCTCCCCACTTGTTGTCCCACAAGGAGCGAGACTGTGGACTCCAAGTTCACGAATGGAGAGGGACGACTGTAGTTTATGTATTGCTCTTGTTTTCATACATAGTTATAACTTGCAGGGTTCTTATTTTGACAGCAAAATAGAATCTGTTGAAAGGAGCAGAACTCTGTGTTACTCCTTTCCCCATGGTCTATTACCCAATCTCCCTTTTTCTCATTCCAGAAGGGATCCGGGCTGGAAGAATTCTGCCAGGGATGATGACAACAGAGAAGTATGGCTGGAGTAGCAGAATTTAAGGTAGAGAAGAATCCATCTCTACTCATCCACACTCCTCTCTTAAACCAGACAACCCCATCTGCTATAAAAAAATAACCTTGAAAGATGTGGTGCTTGCCACCTTGATATTCTGTTTGGCTGCAAAGAGCACTAGGAGAACTTGCTTTGTGTTCAGGACTGGAAGGGAGCACTGAGGCTGGGTCACAAGATCCTCTGCGAACAAGGGAGAAATTTTTATTATGGTGCCTCTCGTTTCATTACAGTATTTAGAATGCCAGCATGCCTTTATGATATTTGGCAGGGGTGTCAATAAAAAAGCAAAAACTGTCCAGGCAACAGGAGGAAATTATATGCTAGTCTTTTTCCAGTCATAAAGACGGTGCAGTAATGCAAAGAATGATAATATTCAACATATGTTTAATGATTTGCTGCAAGGTGTTCCTCTGACATTCATCTTCACATTCATCTTTTTACCCAGGTACTGGTTATTACTTAACACAGCCCAAGCCTAGTTCACAGCTTGAGAAAGACCAGTAAGATACACTATGCTCATGGTACTACCAACATCACTTCTTGTTTGCCAGAGGGTTTGAAGACAAAGGCAGCTCCAAGAGAAGTGAGGGAGTCTGATGTTCAGCTTGCCTGATTAGATTCTTCAGTTTTTATTACAGAATAGAATTCCTCCAATTTGACTCTTTAGTGACCCCATCCAAGAAGCTGTGGGTAGTCTCACTAACATTTCTAACAAGGGAATTGAGCTGAAACCTATCTCCACTTCTAAGTGAATACAGTCATCCTGATTTGTGGGGGATCCATTCCAAACCTTCTCCCCCAAAAATAGCAAATATCACAAATATCCAACCCCCATTGTTTTAAATGACCGTGCACTCCTGCATGTGGCCCTCCATATGCACCCTGGTTATGCACACCATTTTATCCATCTTGGCTTCCCGTCCACGAAATAGGAGGGACACAAATAGGAAGTCCACAAAATAGGAGGGACAACTGTAAATTTACAGAAACAAAGTTTTTGTTTTCCTTTTTTATGCTCCAAAAAACCTCCACTTCTTCAGAAATCCAAAATCATCATGGCCACAAATATTATCTGTACTTCCTGTAATATTCTCTTATTGTAAACATTTAGAGAATATTTGGCAACATTCTCCTCCAGAAAGGGCATCTCAGCATACTAAGGCTGCTTGTTGCCTAAGTGGCCAGGTGTAGTGAGGTTTTTCACATTTCACAATTTTCTGTGAAAAATTGTTTGTTTTTTTTTGCAAAAACTTGTTCATGCTCAAAAAGCAACATTTTTGTAACCCTATATAAGAAGCCATGGTTCGCCTCAGCAACCTTACTGATAAGAGGACTAAGCAGACTACACCATTTTCTTCACAAAAATGTCTTTTTTCCATAAATGATTTTTTTTTTTTTGCAAAAGCCTCAATATATCAAAAAGAACAATAATAAAAAAACTTTTGTAATCTTGCTCAGCATGGAGAAAGCATATTTTTTTTTATTCTTGCATGTCAGAATAAAATCAAATATATACATCTCTGCCTTTTTGTTAACCCAGAGCAAGTGATTGAGTTTCTATGGTAAGCCAATTTTAGTAATGCAGGTAAAAGCTCTTAGAACATAGTGAAAAATGCCATAGAATCACATTAAATTGACTCCCTTACTTAAAATAGCAGGTTGCTCTGGAGTTATATCATGATATTTGAAACCACTTACACTTGCCCCAAGGGTCCCTAGTGTGGGAGGCTGGAATCTACTCCCCTTCCATTGTTTTTCAGCACAGCAGCCCCCCCCCCCCATCTAAGTGCACAAAGAAAAAGATCCACTCACTCTGAAACAGATAAAAATACCTTGGTGGGCAACTTATCTTGGGCTTGACTGGTTGCACACTGTACTGGGGAGCCCCACACACTCACTCTGGAATAGGGAATACCAATTGTTATGTTTATTAAGTAGAAAAAGCTTTCGCTTGTCCAAAAAGATGCTTCAAATCATCTTCAAAAACTCGTTAAAACTCTGGTTATTAGAATCTTAGAAAAGGTTGTTATTTGTTTTTGTTTTATATGACAAAGCAACCAGCTGTACATATTATTAACAGAGCACTGTCCCCCTCAGTCCAGATTCTTTCAGCCTGCAGAAGGCTTAGCGTGCTTGTTCAATCTCTCCCTCTAACCTTAAGTTCCATGTCATCTGCCACTCTGATGTAGTCCTGAGCTTTCAAAGCACATTGTTTTCATAGATGCTTCCACTAGCAAAATCCCACTGCTGCCTTTGGTATTTTAGAAATAAAACAGACAGGTGGGATTTACAAACACCCAGAGAAATAAGTAAAAATGAGAAAAAGAAATGATTTCTGGCATCTTTACCTCCTGTAAGCTATTGATGTGCAATATTTTATCACTATTTAAATAAGTTTCCTATTGCAACACATTGCTCATAACAGTGATGAGAAGGCAGGTGCAATTTGTCTGATTTATTTATTAATTACTATACAAATTGTGGGCAACTGGAAGCCAGTAACATGTAGTCAGCACAAAATCAATCAAGCCAGATAACCTTGTTTGGGCAAAAATGGAGATGCAGAAAAGCCCCAGGTGTGACTTGCATGTGTATGAATAAAGAGGTTCATAATTGATGACAGAAGGCTGTAATGATTGCTTCAGGAATGGAAGAGAAGAGGAACTCTGGATTAAGCAGATAAATCGAATGTCTCTTGAATTAGAATCTATTTGTTACGTAAATGTAGAAATGCACTGGCATATCAAGGAACAATACCAGAGGGAAGACAGAGAGAGAGATGGCAGGGATAGTGTTTGATTGGCATATATATTAACTCTTTAGAAGTGAAAAAATGATGGCATTTCTTCAGTAGTAAAAAAAAAAAAAAAAAAAAAAAGCAAAACAAAAACCCCATAGTGTTTGGAATATATGTATAGTTGTCATGATTCACAAACCAAGATTTGAAGAGCCAAGAGAACATTGCAGTGAGACTAACTAACAATTTATTTCAATTACAAAACAGAGATTCACTTCAGACCTGTTAGAGTCAAATCTAAGTTGTGCCCCAAACATCCTACCTTTAAGGCTTCTCTTTTCCAGACCCCCCTTTGTCCAGACCCCAGCCTGCACTCATATCAAAGAGTTCTTTAAACTTGCTGCTGCAACTCCCTAACTTCTTATCAATCCATTTCTCCCAGGAAGGAAGGTATTGCTTTGTTGTCTATCAAAGACTTCCCTCAGGAACCCATAGGGCCATATACTTAACTACTCCAGTCATTGCCCATCTGTCCCCATTTTCTGTTTCAACCGGATTACAGACCTCTTGGTTACTTGCCTTACCTCTTTGTGCTTCCCTCTAGTAAACCATAGCTCTGTTTCTCTATCCCCATTATTCCTATTTTACCATATTTCTCATCATGACAGATCCAGCACTGCTGGATTATGGCAATAGCAGAGAATGGAAAGAGACAGCAGCACAGATTAATTCCTGTTAATTAAATTTCGGAGAAATAAATTCTCTTTTTATTCTTTACATTGTGAAAAAAGATGTGGGAAGGCAATATTATGGCCAGTAGGATATCTTTCCTTGCTAGGATAGCAGAGAAAGAGATCTCAAACATACTGCAAACTCACAGTTGATGCCCCACAGATGATACCTGTAAACAGGTGATACCTATACGAATTTTCAGTTGGAGATGTATTGTGATCTTAAAGACCAACACACTTCATTCTTCTGGCAAAAATACACAGGCACACCATATACATTGCTAACATTAACTATAGGCTCTTCGGACAGATAGAAGTATACTTTTGCATAAGACTCTAAGATGGAAACCAAATCCCTAGATGTTATCAATGATATAAAGACTAATAATATTAAGAATCATGCTAAGTCTATTTGTTAGAGCTATGTTAATTGTAAACCATTTTTATTTTAAATCACAGATATCTAGTATTTGGGCCTAAGCTATTATAGCCTTCTGCTTTTGTTTGCAGTGAATTTGGACTTTCTTTTGCCTTTTATAGTGCTGCCTCTAAAATTCTTGTCAGAACACCAAGTCCCCTCAGGCAAGTTGTAAAGCTAAAAGAATTCTTCCCCTTAAAAGAAGTAAACCTGGTTTAACTGAATGTTTCATAGGCAACTCCACTGACACACTTTGCTAATAAGGAGCACATGCAAGTATCCTTTCTACAATATGTACTGTTTCAAGTAATAATAAAATAATAATAAATAATATAATAATAATAAAATTTACACACCCACAGTATATAACAATCATATAACTCCCCCTTAAAATTCCAATTAAATCAAGCAGTTTAAAATCTAATATTTTAAACAATAATCAATAACATGCCCTACTAATTGGACAAAAGCACTGAAACACCCCCAGTTTATAGCTGGGACAAATTATTCCCTCAGAATCACATGTAGAAAAAGGGAGAGCACACTTAATGGGGGAGGGTCAAGTCTAGTTAACTCTCTTCCGGGTAAGCCTGCCGGAAGCGATCCTTCCTGATAGCTTTCTTAAAGCTATCTAAGCTAATATCTGATGGAACTCTTCTGGCAAGGCATTCCAAATTCTGGCAGCAGTAGCAGGAAAAGTCCTCTAGGAGGTTGCCGACAATCTAGTTCTTGTTGATTGAAGAAGCTGCCTCCC
>CM034706.1:219820082-219834628 GCA_020142125.1 Phrynosoma platyrhinos
GTTTCATCCAAGATCGCTTGGAGTTGAAAGGCAACGGCTCGCTCGGTCACCTTGTTCAAAAATGGTAAATGCGAAACTGGTCTATAATTTTTCAAATCCAGGGGGTCCAGGGAAGGTTTCTTCAGGAGCGGTCTAACAACTGCTTCCTTTAAACTAGATGGAACACTTTCCTCCTTAAGGGATGCATTGATGACCCTCTTGAGGAAGGCCATCAAGGACGACCAGCCACGATAGGCAGGGATAGAGGGAGCACGTCGTCTTCCTTACTTTTCCAAGGATCTTGTCCACATCATTGGTACTCACCAACTCAAACTGATCCAGTTTAATCTCATAAATGGGTTCCCTGGACACCTCATCAGTCTCTTCTATTATAACTCCAGCGTCTAAATCGGCTCTAATCTGAGGGATTTTATCTGCGAAATAGTTGTTAAAGGCATCACAGCAGGCTGTTGTCGGGTTAAATAAAGGGTTCTGTATGGGTGGAGCCTGTGACAGTTCCCTCACCACCCTAAACAGTTCTGCTGGACGAGATTCTGCAGATGCAATAAGGGCAGAAAAGAAAGACCTCTTCGCTGCCTGTATTGCCTCTCCACAGGAACGAAGAAAGTTCCTATGACGCGTCTTATCAGATAAGAGTCGAGTTTTCTGCCAGATGCACCCTTGTTGTTGTCCAACCCGCTTCATTTTCCTGAGTTCTTCTGTGAACCAGGGATGACAATTTGGAGTGGGTTGGAAAGGATGCTTGGGAGCGATCGTGTCCATAACTCTGGTGAGGTTGGTGTTCCAGATATTCACTGGGGCTTCGACAGGGTCATCGGCTTTACCAACCAAGGAACCCTCTAAGGCTTTCTGGAATCCAATTGGTTCCATTAGCCTCTGAGGTTGGTCCATTTTAATAGATCCTCCATCCCCGGTTGGATGGGCAGTGGCTCTTAGTTCTGTTAGCGTGGTGATGCAGCACATGGGAACCACATAACGTGAAGCACCAGGATCCAGACTGTCCTCAATGAAGCAAGCAACGTTGTCAGTTACAGGAAAACTCCTTTCCCCTTCAGACAGAGCAGAGAGAGACTCAGCAGATGTCTCACTAAGAGGCTTTTAATCTTCAGAAGTTCTATATACAAAGGCTATGTACAATAATACACCAACGCACTCTCCAACACTCTCCACCTTCCACAACCCACGTCAACCCACACGTGTCCAGAGGCTTGTCCCTTATATAGCAAGTGCTCCACATGGCTTTCTAGCCCTGCCTCTTCCTGTTGGACACCTGTCAATCAACAGTATGACACAGCATGTTTGCAGCCCTTTTGCAGCACTTGCTGTGCTTTACAGCACCAGGTGACTCCCTGTCATTATGTCACCTCCTGTTTCATCAGCCTTGATGCTGCATGACTCAGCAGTGGCCAAATGCTTAGTCATCATGGCTGCTGCCATTCACCACATTGTGCATTTTCACAGGACCATTATTCCAACAAGTTCAACCTTGACAAGGAAATGATCTGTCCACGACAGTGAGGAGGTGGTTTTTACCTCCGCCCATGGATATGCCTGTTCCATACTAAAGACCGCATCAAGAGTATGACCTGTTGAGTGTGTAGGCCTAAGAACCAATTGGGATAGGCCCATGTCTATCATGGAATCCATGAAATGTCGAGCCACACCTGTTAAACTCGTACCTGATCTAGCTTATGCCTATTATTATTATATAAATAGAATGTTATTTAACAATAGTGTAGTTTCATGTCGCTTTTTGATATGCCTCAAAATACATCTTTCTGCAATGTGTTTTTATTACTGTATATATTAAACTATAAGTCAACTTCATGTATAAGTTGAGGGCAGGTTTGGAGGCCAAAATTTTGGATTTTGATATGACTTGTAGATAAGTCGAGAGAAGAACATAGGTGTATGTAACAAAGGAGCTAAATGATGAAGCAAAGGAAAACAATGCTGAAGAACTTAAAAATTCCAACAGGCATAACTATTTGTGTTCGCCCTAAAAGCTGGATGGATGAGAGGATGAGGGAAGGGCAATGGTTCCAAGACAGATTATGCTCATGCCTTTCACCAGGCAATTGTTCCTTTTTTATAAGAGTTAAAGTACAGTACTTACATTGACCCATGGATAAGTTGACACAGGTTTTTAGGTTAATTTTTAAACTAAAATTTCTAGACTTATACATGCTTATATACAGTAATCCACCAGTACATATTTAATTGTTTCCTCTTGAGTTATACAAAATATGCTTAAATCCCAAAGCCTTGCAGGGACACTAGGACACATTATGTATCATTTACTATTTATTTAATTTATTAAAATACCTCTGTTGTTGTTGTTGTTGTTGTTGTTGTTGTTGTTGTATGCCTTCAAACCATTTCTGACTTATGGCAACCCTAAGGGAATGCTATCATGAGGTTTTATTGGCAAGATTTGTTCAGAAGGGGTTTGCCTTTGCTTCCTTTGAGGCTGAGAGAATCTGACTTGCCTAAGCTCATCCAGTGGGTTGCCATGGCCAAGTGGGGATTTGAACCCTGGTCTCCAGAGTTATAGCCCAATGCTCAAACTACTACACCTGTATACTACCCTTTAACATGGGATCTCAAGCCAACATGTCCAGATTAAAACATAAATAAACAAAATAAAAACATATTGAACAGTTAAAACCACTTCAAAAGCTACAACAAAACATGGCTTTTATTAAAGCCTTTTCAAACTACTTTAAATAAAGTAGTTCCCAAAGGCTTTAATAAAAAGCCATATTTTGACATTTCCTCAGCAAGAAACCAATGATGGTGCCAGTTGGTTCTCCACAGGGATGGCATCCCACAGTTGGGGGATCATAGCTGAGAAAGCCCTCTGTATGTAGCAAAATGTTATTTCAGTTATCTCATGATCACATTTTGTCCTTTTTCACTGTAATGGGAAGCAGTACCATTTTATTTTGAAAAGGAAACCCAAATATCCCTATCTGTCTGAGTGATAAAAGAAAAAAAATGCAATAGTTAGAAACAATTTCCAAATAGACACATTAATATATAGCCTCTTAGCCACATTGATTCCTGTATCAGAACAAAAGTGAGATACTATTACTACTACTACTACTACTACTACTACTACTGTGATGTGTCAAAGCTGCTGCTATTTATGACATCTGTACAGTAGCCTCACACAGAAGAAAACAATAAGGACAAATAATCACATGGGTAGAGATGGTCATACTAAGTTTTGAATAGACACTGGCCTAGATGTGGAACCATGCCAAATTACTTGTAGGCAAGAGTCCTACTGAAAAGGTAATACAACAAAACAAATATTATGGAAGAGCAGACGACAAACCCAAGTTAGCAACGTGACTGAAAAGCACACACAACCACAACTTGATAGCTGTGTACATGATCTAAACTTGGAACTTGGAAAGGTTACTCCCAGAATCCTTCAGACACCATGGCCAGTGGGCATGTTAGCTGCAGAATGCTGAAAGAAGTTGATTTTCCAAGCTCTGACTAAATGTGTACTTTAATACAAAAGCACAAATAATAAACCATTTCATGACTCTGAAAATGTTTTGGATCCTCTACTAAACATTTGTTTACCAAAACTGAAAGTGATTCTTTGCTTTATTATTTCTTTTGTGCGTTTGCCAAATCAAATGACAACACTGACTGCTCTGGCACTTACCACAAATGTGTAATGCTGTGCAGACTTGGCTACAAATTCTGGCTTGCATTCACCAATGCAGAGGAGTGCAGGACCGGAAGTGATATCAGGCTCAGCCTGGCCCATCTCACACACAATCCTGAAAATATAAAATATGCATTGAGTTTCATGAAATGAAGACATATTGCTATATGAGATCTGCATTCCCTATCTCACATTTTCATGCCTGATACTCTCATCTTCTGAATGAGCTAATTATGGATTTTTTTTTACCATACAGTAATTTAAAGGGGAGAAAGTCAAAATTAGATATAATTATTGCAAGCTGTAAACTGCAGTACTAAGCAAAGCACAAATGGCAAATATATTAGACTATAGAGAAGGAAGTGTAAAATCCTTAAAGTAACAAATGGATGGATTCAATATGTTCTCATTGTTGGTCACAGCACCATAAGTAACAGACACACATCTTCCATTGGGATATGGTAGACTAGGTAAGTTTAACCACAGGGTAGAATATTGCATTCAACAGAATCAAGAGATGAGAGACTGAGATAAGTGGAACCTTACTGACAAAATAATTTAATATTCACTGATAAAATAGCTGATTTGTAGCAATGTGGAAAAGTGAATTAAAATCTTATGCACCAGATCTCACCATAGATAGGCTGGGTGGCCTCTTCTTTCACGCTTTCTCACAACCATATGCACACAGTCAATCAATGCAAGAAGGAGAGTGGGGCTGTGGGAGTAGCCCCAACCTCCATGCATTTGTGAGAACAATAAAAACGTATTGTGTGCACATATGGATGTACACATGATCAAGAACATGGTTCTATTAGGGTTCCTGATCATATGTACAGACCTAGTCCATGCATATTTATGTTTTACTCAATTAGCAGATATTGGGATGAGGATCTGAAAGACATGCAAAGGTGCAGTGTGGCATCAGTCGTGATCACTGAATGACTGAATGGCAATCCATCTAGCTCTCTCTTAGGTATGGGAAAGAATTTCATCTGATTCAACTATTTTGGCAATAGTAGCCCCCTTTTTTGCACCTTTGTGAGACTATTTGTGTGCAGAAACACACCACACCTGAGTATCTGTACTTTTCAGAGGCCCATGTGAGTCTTTAAAGAAATAAAGTATACAAACAGTGTACATTTTGTAAAATCTGAATGGCAGCAAATACAGAGAGCTTGAAAAAGCATGTACAAATTTGCCTTATTCAATGGGGAAAATGTGTACATTAGACAAATGCACATATTAGGAAAAATGCATAAAATATTCCCAAATTTCCACATGAAAAAAAAATTTCCAAATTGCTATGTTGCTGTAATCTTAAATGAAACAAAGAATGGCAGAAAAGAGGGTGTACAAGAGCCTAAAATTTGTGCTGGTGCAGGAAATGACAATAAACAGGTTCAGTGAAGGCAAAAGAACCATCTACAGGTAAGCTTGCATAATTCAGCTAAGTGGCTGATCTAGCAGCTAAAATTGGATGTGGTTATAAGGCAGATATAATCCTGCTCACTATAGCAAATATGGAAAAATACATTTAAAAATGCTTGAGGGAGACTAATTAGGGCCAGCCCTATCACTGGAAAAAGTGAGGGAGCTATCACAGGCAGCAGATGCTGAGTGCCATGAAAGGGCAGTAAATTGTTACTGATTATTGTTATTGTTATATTTTTGCTGTTATAGAGGAGAGATGAGTCAATATAGTCTGACTTTTCTGACTCATGTGCCAAAATAACATGGCTTGCTTTAGGTACAAATTGCCTTCATTTGCTTTGTGATGTTTGTGTGGAAGGGGGGGTGGTGGTGGCATTTGCTGTGCTTTCTGAAGCAGCAAAGTATCTTTGGCCAACTCTGAGCCAAGGTCCCTCCTCTTCACACACACACCATGTCCTAATCCCCTTGCTTTGGGAACCAGGGTGGAGTAGCTGGTGGTGGTGGTTCTGATAACCATGTGAATAAGACACTAATAGCATAAAGATACTGCCAGCATCTTCTTATCTTTGAAAAATGTATAGGAAAGAGTAGGAGAAGCCTTTCTGTATTTGATATACTGCTAGTGCTGACACTACCCTGTTCTAGAGATGTTCTTTCTTCCCTTCTGGGCATCATATTCAGGGCCCTTTCACACAGCACAGTATACAGTTATGATTCCACTTTTAATGTCATGGTTCCATCCTATGGAATTCTGGGATCTGCAATTTAAGGTGGGGTATTTATAATTCTCTACCTGCAGGACCCTTAGTGCCTCATCAAACTACAAACCTCAGAATTCCATGAAATCCTGTCATGACAGTTAAAAGTAGAATCATACTGCTGTAACTGTATAGTGTGAAATGGCTCTAGATGTGCATATGTGTGTGTGTTGTGTGTAGAAGGAGTGGTCAGTAACCAGAACTGGGTAGAGCAGGCTGGTTGAAGTGGGCTGTATGTTGGCTGCCTCAATTCTGCTCATGGGAATTGAGAAAGGCTTTTTGCCCAGGCAAGCATCCCCCCTTGATTTCTGGCAACATCTTCAACTTCTGTACTGATGGCAATTATTCTCTGAGAACACAATGACATTAATGCCCCACCCACATGGTCTTTCCCATTTCTGCAGCTTTCCTAAAATTTACTCCCACACAGAAACTTAAATCAACAAAACAACATTGTAGACTGAATGCCTGAAAGAGGCTTAACATTAAATGTGTTAATGCCACCAAATGTGAGATCTACTATCACCATGGATCAACACAGGCTCCCCGTGGAGATGCTGCCCTTGGAGAATCATAGCAATTCTTCAGAATGCTTAAATCCTTTGTATGATCTTCTCTATCATATCATCATCTTAATCATGGATTATGTGTGTGCCTCTTTCCTACTCTGATCAAAACTGTTCTTCGTTCCTAAAAAGCTAAACACAGCAGGAGCAATGATTCATTTTTTTTGCTAGAACACATTGCAGGTATATAAACATGCTATAAAATATACTGGGGGTGTTGAAGAAAATTTCTCATAAATTCAGACTCCTCTCCAATATATTTGAGTGGGGATTTGGTTTAGTTCAATGTCAATACAGAGTACTAGCACTGTACACTTGAAAACAACCAAACAATAAATGTGATATTATAGCATCTTCTGGTGAGAATTGTATATGTCAGGGATGCTTCTATGATTGCTTAACCATACACTTAGTTTGTAACATTTCCTAAATTTGCTGAACTGCTGCAAATCTGTTGAAATTAAGTTGAAAGTTCATGTAGTAAATAAGCAGGTCTGATGTAGTTTCAGGCTGTCGCCAAACTCCTATATGGCACAGCTTACTATAGTTTGTTAAAATGCCACAATTTAAAAGAGTATTAATGGGTTTTTAAAACAATAGCAGTAGGAACATGTGTCCCATTAAAAGACTCTTCTGCATAACCAGCTATCACCTAATGCCTGCAAGTACAAAAGGGTCTTTAAGTGCCAGAAGGGTGTGTGTTCATTCTATCTTCCTGTGGAAGAGGAATGCTTTCATATCTTCCTAACCAAACTGGCTTGTGACAATTGTGGAACCAAGATCAGGTTTTCCCCTGAGGATTTTAACAGTCTGGTTTGTTCACATAGGGAGATGCAGTCTTTCATATACTCAAGACCTAAACAATATAAAGCTTTGTAGGTCACAGTAGGTCACCTTTTCAATCATGTCCAGAATCAAACACATAGTCAATGAAGCTGTTTTAACAGTGGCACTTAGGTTTCCTGTAACAGGAGGGATGGGCAACTACAGCAGATCTGGGCTCTTCCAGGGGCTACTCCTGGAGCAACCCATTCGTTTTTGGCCAGAAAAAAGAGTGAAGCAGTCAAGAATCACAGAAACAGCCAAGGTTACTCATTGCCGACTCAAGTATAAGGATGTTCAAACTGGGCTAACGTGACTTGCATTGCAAGCTGAGTATATTGTGAGCAGTTATATGGCCACTTTTAAAGAACAACAACATTAACACAACAAAACTAATTGTTAGAACTGGGTTGATCCTGGGAAGAGATCATAAGTCACCTTCTGCTAGCCTGCTCATGATAAGACTTTGTTGTTTCTCACCACTGCCTAGCCTGTTCCTAATCAAACTTACTCTGAAATAAATTCCATTGATTTCAAAACCACATGAGAAATGGTTGCTATTTAGTCTCTCAGAAAGAATAATGTACATTTTCTGTAGAATGAGAATGTACTTTTTTTAGAGGTGTCTAGCTACACCTGTTTTTTTACTCTTCCATTAGTAGAAAACTAATAACACACAAGTATGACATCTGCAGAAAAGTAGGAAATTAAAAATAGGACATTAATTGCCATGGTCAAGCTGATCTGAGATGGAAGTGCTAATCTATTCCAGGCCAAAACCACAAGTGCTCTTTTACAATATGATACTCTTGGAATCACTATAGGAGGTTGATTATTGGGTTAAGTGGCCCTTTAACCAATATTAACCTAATTTCTGGCTGATAGATAGCACGACTAGAACATGGTAAATCATTACTGTCTCAGAATTCAGTCTGCTCACAGAACCCTTAAGAGAATCCTTTTATCTGGATTCATCTTGGAAAAAAGCAGCTAACACTTGCTGTTATCTGCCTAGGATAAATGTTTTAATGATGTTAACAATCTTTGAAAGCTTGAGAGCTCTAATTACAGTTGTGATTATAAAATCAGGGTTTCATACTATCATCAAAAGAGGATAATTTGAATAATCCCCCATCTCTTTTTCTAAAAATAAAATGAAACATTACAGTGTACAAAATATAATGGCTGTATAAACCTATTCATGCTATAGCTTGTGATGCCATTAGTGCATGGCCTCAAGCTATTACTATAATAATAATACTTTGTTCTTCTATAGAATCTTTTATCCAAGGATCTCAAGGTATTTTACAACCACTAGGCCACCCACAGCACTCCGGGCAAGAACAATAGATAAATACAGCTATGCTAGGTTTTGAGTGGAGGCAACTGAGGCACTTAGCAATTTAGTTATTTGCCTAAGGTGAGTTAAAGCTAGGAGTAGAGTCTCCTACTGCAACCAGTTGAACATACTGCTGTCCCCAAATCAGAAATCACATGCTCTTTCCTTGTACTCTAAGTGTTTCTTAGTACAGTCAAATCCATTGCTTCCACCCACTTCACTGAAATATTAAGACAGGATGCTGGGGAGGGAGATATTCAAGCAGGATTTCCCCATCCCTGCCAGCTCTCCTGTAATAATCAGCATTCAACAGTGATTTTTCTTTAATATGGAATTGATGCAGGAGGAAGTTCATTCTGTCCTGCTGCTGCAGAATAAGGTGGAAATGGGCTAGTTTAAAGCTGGACCACAGCAGAATGGACTGTACCATTTCAAATTGTAGCTAGAGAATGACATAGCTGAATTTTTCTTGCTTCCTCATGTTAAATAATAATGACAAGTGCAAACAGAAAATTAAGGGGAGGACTAGGTTAGAACAATTCTCTCTGAGATGTTTTCTCCCTGAAAAATTCTCCTTGAGATTTTTTTTTTAATCTGGCATTGGAAGGGAAACATTCAAAAACTGTATCATTCCCAGTTGAGGTGCAGTGACCATCTTATTCCATTGGTTGTTTTGGTTATTCCAAAGCTAAGTCTTTATCGGAGCTGAATATTTGTGCTGGTCTATGACCGCAATAAAGATGAACTGAACTGAATATGTGAGCACTGTTGACTTGAATTATGAGTGAGTAAGATGGCTCTAACCATATGAGAAGCCAGACAAAATAATCCTCTTGAACACCATAATTCACAAAAAAGCTAAGCTGAGGAATCATAGAATCACAGAATTGGAAGAGATCATAAGGGCCATCCAGTCCAAACCTCTGCCACACAGGATCTGTTTAAAGGCCTCCAAAGAAGGAGACCCTACCACACTCCAAGGGAGTGTGTTCCACTGTCAAAAAGCTCTTACTGTCAGGAAGTTCTTCCTAATGTTGAAGTGAAATTTCTTTTCCTGTAGTTTGCATCCATTGCTCTGTGTTCTAGTCTCTGGAGCAGCAGAAAACATGCTTGCTCCACCCTCAATATGACACCCTTCAAATATTTAAATAGGGCTATTATATCACCTAGTAACATGTAGAAGCTTATCACATACTTAAATTAATCACCTTACTTGATCCAGTTTAAAATTCAAATTGGGCAGCATTCTGATATTATCAGAAGGATTTAGCTACCGAATCCGCTGCTTAGGTCCATCTTGGGCCCATCCCCACTCCCAGAGGTGGCTCTTTTTGAAGCCGGGAGTTTTCCGGCTTGAGAAAATGGCCACTGGAGCACCCCATGAGTGGGACTGGACCTGGGCTGGAGCTGGGCAGCAGATTTGGCAGCTAAATTCTTCTGATAATATCAGGATGCTGCCCAATTTAAATTTTAAACCAGATCAGGTAAGGTGATTTATTTAAGTATATGATAAGCTCCATAGTCTTGATGTGTTCAAACAGTGTGTTCACACACACACACACAGACACACACAGACACACACAGACACACACACACAGAGAAGTGCTTTGGCCTTTATTAAGGAAGAGCTTTGGAATGCTTAGTAGTTCATAATTTGTGTTTGTGTGTGTTTTAAAGCTACACTCCAAATAACGACCACAGATGATTTACATAACTTTAAAGGAGACAATGAAGACATTGAAATAGTTCAATATTTTCTATACTTTGGCTCAGTCTAATCAGAATGGAGACTGAAGTCAAGAAATCAGAAGAGTAGGACTTGTAAGAGTAGATATGAAGGAACTAGATGAGATCCTGAAGGATGAAGATATATTATTGAATACCAAATTTAGGATTATCCGTGCCATTGTATTTCTCATTTCTGTGTATAGTTATGAAAGCTGAACAGTGAAGAATGCTGGTAGGAGTAAAAATTAACTCATTTAAAATGTGGTGCTAAGAGTTAAGAGACAGTAAAGTTAAGAGATGGAGTTAAGAAACAAAGCTATTTCCAAGGAAGTAACTCTCAAGAATGCTTTAGTGATGTATTCTCACATGGGAGAAGGTTGGATTAAATGGCCTCTGGGATCCCTTAAAACTCTCTAATTCTATAACTGTCACTTATATTGATCTGCTTCTGAAATTTTGGTGTATCTGCACAATCCTCAGAAAGTGGCATGTACCTCCTGACACACAAGTTGATTTTTGTTCTTTAACTCTACAACAATGTGGGAGGAACATGGTGACTTCTGCTCTGTACATTTATTTTAACATTGCTTTTGCCAAAAGCAGTAAAAAGTTACTCCAGAATTAATATGCTAAACACATTTTCTCAGGATTCTAAGATGGTCATTGGTATAGGCCAAGTATACCTTATCCAGAATTCTAAATTTTGAAATCCTCCAAAATCCAAAACTTTTGGGGCTACGTACCTGTATTGTATTTGTAAAGCTGGAAAAAGAGGTGCAACTGGAGAGAGATACAAAGATTTGTGAAAGTTCCGGGAAGATCTGGGAAGGCATGGATTTGTGCCAAGCACTACCCTTGGATCCTTAGTCTCTCTCCAGCTTCATTATGTCTCATTATGTATATGCAAATACAGATATTTCTAAAATCCAATAATAATAATAATAATAATAATAATAATAATAATAATAATAATAATAATAATAAATATCTGGAACAATTCTGGTCCCAAGCATTTCAGATATGGTATACTCAAACTGTATTACCATGGCTGTGAACAAATGTTTACTTATATTATTTGGTTTGTTTAAATTTTGTATGTAATTGCTAAATCACACGGAAGAGTACAAACTTATTTAAACAACAGTTAATAATAAAATGCAACCCACAGTAAAAACAATATGCTTTGCATTAAAACCAACGTATACTTGTTTAAATAAATAAATTATTGACAAATCATAAACATCTTTCAAGTGGCGCTTGTTTCACTGCAGAGGGTGACAGTTTTCTAAAGGTGTGGGAGTCTGCAAGAGAAAGCCCCAACAGCTATACCAAATGAAGATATGCAGGTAGTGCAACAACCAGGAGGACTGATCTGTACATCTCAATGAACAGACAAGGGTGATACGGGAGAAGGTATGCCTTTAGGTTAGTTTAATCACAAGTTGTTCAGTGTCTTACATACCAATGCTCTCACCTTGGAGATCAATACAGGGAAAGTTGCTTTGTTGGCAGCTATTGACACAGAAGCAGAAGCTACATTTTTTATTTTCAGAGTTTGTATATCAGGACTTACTTTTATTATTGTTTAAGTTTCTCACCTTTCTAAATTATATTATATTTACTTTAATACATAACTAAAAATAAATTGTGCTAAAATCTTCCTGGGGCATTGGCTAACTGTTGTTTGTTGGAGTCAATGGTACAGCCCATCACCGAAACTCTTGAAGCTGAAACAGCAAGCAATCTTACAGCACTGTAAAAGCTAACAAATTTAACCTTTGGCATAATCAAGGTTCACTTGGCAGATAATGTATATAGCAGGGGTGGACAATCTTTGGCCTTCTGGAAACTTTGGATTTCAGCTCCCAGAAACTGCAAGTGGTACAGCCCATAAGTAGTAGTTACTGGAGCTGCTATTCGCAATGTCTGATGGGCCAAATATTCCTGACCCCTGGTATAGAGCAAGGAAAGATGTAAAAGGTGGGACCAAATGGCAAGGAAATTGTGAATGATCTCCATGTTTATTTTGCATCCGTTTAAGCTATGACAGAATTGTTGCAGACTGCAATTTGTGCTTTTCATTACCATCCAACCCATCTTTCATCTAATTCATACCAGTCCAAAAAGCTTATGCTATAATAATGCTGTTAGTCTTTAAGCTCCCAAAATACTCTCTGCCATTTCTTATTGCTGCAAACCAGCATGGCTATCCCTCTGGAAATATTTTTAGGTAAGGGATGGTGGAGGTGGCAACTTAATATATTATTTCTTACCTAGTCTTGCATGGGTAAGATTTAATGGCATGCCCCTCCTTTCAGCATATGAGCTCCTCCAACCCACCCTGAAAAATAGAAACTCCACAAAAACAAACAAATAAGCAGCCAACACAGGGACATGTGTCACTGGGGCAGAGTTGTTCGCCTGTCTTTTGTTACATGCCTATTTTCTAATTTTCAGCTGACATTTTTCTTAGTGAAATAAATGAATTGACTCCAGCAGAGGCCTATTCAGATTAAACTGCTGTCACTGCCTCACACATTTAACAAATGGCTGCCTGCATCTGACTGCATGGTGGTATGCATTCCAATTGGAGCAGGGAGGAGGCTGCGTATAAACTGCAAGGTGCACATCAGGAAAGTTGCTTAGCAAAGCAGGAGCCTAGACTTGAAGAGGAACAAAATGCTTAATAAAAGTTTTAAAGGGTTGCTTAATCTGTGAGATAGAAATCCAGCCCCTGAGTTCTTAGTTGGTACAAGCTGGCTTAAATAAACGAGGTGCTGCTGATTTATACTAGCTGAGAACTTGGCTTGACAGCTACAGGGTTTTCGTTTGTGCAGTGCTGTGGAACAGGGGAAGAAGGAAATGACAGGGATATAGAGTCATGAAAGTTACTGTGTTGGAAGGTGACTCCAGAAGCCATCTTGGCATCGAGACAGGGTTAATTAAGCACAAACTATTAACAACACATATATACTTTTCTTTCAAGAGTGATACACTTAGGTCACAATGGCCCTAAGAAAAGTAGAATGGTTTTGCATTAGAATGTCTCCAGGAATCTAGTTACACACTGAGAAAGTGTATGTGGGAGGAAGAATAGTATGAAAGCCTGTCATTCACTAACAAACAAACTCTCATTCCCTAGCAAAATGAATATTCTTAAGAAATAGAAGAGCATTTTAGTGAAAAACTAGGTCTTGAGTCAGATGACACAAGGGCAACATATTTCTTTTCAACATGGTTTGTCAAAGAGAATAACAGCATACCATATTTTGTCACATTATAGCTGCCATAATATCTCATCACTGGCCAGGATGATGGGGTCCTAAGTGGCATGTTAGTGGCATATGCAAGTGTAAGTCCACATTATACTTGTGCATATTATTTTTTGTCACTGTGGAGATTGGAATTCCTTCCTTCTCTCTACAATAACCCCCTGCCAATGCCACCATTCAATGCCTGGTGGAGGGTGCAGGATTAGAGAATCTTCTATGTCCCCATAGTTAGATGCAAAAAGGTTACATCATGTGGTGAGAACTTTTAAGGACCCCAATGGATCCCAGCAGATGATGTTTTCACAAAAGGAAAAGGGTGTTCAACCTGAGGAAAATGGAGCAGAGGACACAATAGAGGAAATGCAGCACAGAATAAGTAAAGAGGAAGTACAGGAATACCTAGTTAACCTAAATGAATTTAAGTCTCCAGGACCAGATAAACTACATCCAAGGATATTAAAAGAACTAGCAAATCTCAGAGCCACTGACAATAATCTTTGAGAACTCCTGGAGAACAGGAGAGGTCCCAGTAGACTGGAGGAGGGCAAACATTGTCCCCAACTTCAAACAAAAGGGAAAAAAGAGGATCCCAACAATAATCACCCAGTTAGTCTGACATCAATACCAGGAAAGATTCTAGAACAGTTCATCAAACAGAGAGTCTGTGAACATTTCGAAGGGAATGCCATGATCACTAAAACATAATCAACATGGGTTTCTCAAAAACAAGTCATGCCAGACTCATCTGATCTCTTTTTTTTGATCAAATTACCAGCTTGCTAGATGAAGGGAATGCGGTAGACATAGCATATCTTGATTTCAGTAAGGCTTTTGATAAGGTCCCCCATGATATCCTTGCAAACAAGATAGTAAAATGTAGGCTAGAAAATACACCTGTTAGGTGGATTAGTAATTGGTTGACTGATCAAACCCAAAGGGTGC
>CM034706.1:219834728-219852422 GCA_020142125.1 Phrynosoma platyrhinos
CCTATGAGGAACGACTTGGGGAACTGGGAATGTTTAGCCTGGAGAAGACATGGTTAAGAGGGGATATGATAGCCATTTAAATATTTGAAGGGATGTCATGTTGAGGAGGGAGCTAGCTTGTTTTCTGCTGCTCCAGAGACTCGGAACAACGGATGCAAGCCACAGGAAAAGAGATTCCACTTCAACATTAGAAGGAACTTCCTGACAGTGAGAGCTGTTAGACAGTGGAAGACACTCCCTCGGAGTGTGGTGGAGTCTCCTTCTTTGGAGGTCATTAAACAGAGGATGGATGGCCATCTGTCAGAGATGCTTTCATTTTGAGTTCCTGGATGGCAGGGGATTGGACTGGGTGGCCCTTGTGGTCTCTTCCAACTCTATGATTCTATGTAATCTTGTCATGCCAGGTGCTTGACTGGAGTTGGTCTCACCCTAATCAGTAACTCATGTTGTCACCCTCAGGCAGGCAGTCACCCCAAGGGAGAAAACACAGGGAAACTCGAGTGTGTGGTGGAAGGACAAGTGCAGCAGGCAGGGAGCACACTCATTGTTGCCCTCCCTCCTGACTGCTTGTTGCCCTTTCTGTATTGCCCAAGCTACCTGTCACACCCCAATGTCATCAGCAAGGGAGCCTCTGCTGTCTGCTATGGCCTCTGGCAGGGGTGTTGTGCTGTGGCCACATGGCTGGACAGGAAAGGGAGGCAATGGTGGCAGGAAAGGAAGGAGTCAGTGGCTTCTGCTGCCCCATGCCCCACCAGCCCATCCCTACCCATCCTTGTTGCCTGCACTCTGCCCCCCCCCTACTTTGTGCAGCAGCCAGCTAGCCAACAGCATCTTCCCAGTTTGTTGTGCTCAGTTTGCTGCCTCCTCCTTCACTTTGTGCTTCACCACTGCCTTGGGCTCTCTTAGCCAAGGTCAAGAGAGACCAAGGCAGCAGAGAAGCATTAATTGGAGGCAGTAGAGGTGAGCTTCTGCTATCTCCCAGCAGTCTTTCCCCCCACCTCATCCTTGGCTGCACTCGGCTTGCTGCCACTATCTCTGCTTCATGCTTCTGCACAGCCTTGGGCTCTTTCAGTTGAACTCAAGAGTCCTAAGGTTAGAGACACCTGGGTGGTGAAGGGGGTTGCTCGTGTGTGTGTGTCTAGGTCTGTGAGCAACCACTCCACTAGGGGGTCATCCAGTGTCATCTGAACCCCTCACACCCACTAGTGATGTCCATGCCATCAGTTACAGAACGGCCATGGGAGCTGCACGGGTGCAGTGATAAATCTAGCTGTAGCTAATTCTACAATGTGGCATCACACAGGATTGAGACCAATGGGTGTTGTGGTCCAAGACATCTGACAGTCATTAGATTTCTTGTCCCTGCACCAGAGGAACCCTGGAGTTGTTGGATTCAAATGAAAGCTGTTAGAGAAAAAAATAATATGGCAAGTTCAACATTAGTATGGAAATTCTAAATTAGTCATTCTCAAACATTTGTCTTCCAGATGTTTTCAATTTAAAATTCAACTTTTTGAATTCCCAATTAGCAGATCAGAAATTCTGGGAGGTGAAGTCCCAAACATCCAGAAAACAAACATTTGAGAACAGTCTAAATCAAGGTGAGAAAAGGGCAGCCCTTTATTTATTTATTTATTGGGTTTACATCCCACCTTTCTCTCAAACTATGATTCATGCGGCCCTGTGATGTTCCTAAAGCCATCAAACATCCCCAACACTCCCCAAACTCCTACAAAATGGTGCCCACTGCTTTCAAATCCTGTAAAACTGGGGGAAATTGAATATTTTTCAGCCAAGCCCAGAACCAGAAGTGAGGCCATATCATTTTCAGTCATGCTATGGCCTGAAAAGAGGTCTGGAAAGTGGAAATAGCCCCTGTCCTCTTCACAGTTTTCTGACCTGGTCAATATGATTCTAATATTTCATTAACAATATAATACACACATATTATTAGTGTAGCAGTCAAGATAAGGCATTTACTTTTCAGTTTCCTCACTCTTTCATATATTAGGGACACTTCAAGTTGAAAGAACAAGTGCATGAGTAGATCACTACCAATGTTCAGTGCAATGCTATCAGTTGTCAGCTAGATCCCATTACAACAAACAATGGTGATCACTGAAAATACCAGATTCTACTAGTACAAAGATCCTGAATGGCTATCTTTCCACAATGCAAAGTTGGGCAAACTACAGGCCTGGGGGCACATATAGCCCCCCCCCAGGTTCTTTGTATGAACAGTGACCACTCTAGAATGCAAATGTGAATGCTGCCCCAGCTGAATTTCCTCTCCAGGAATTGCAGTTCACCATGTAATAGGTTGTAGAATATACTGTTAATGCCTATGCTGTTTAACGTTCTGATAGACCAATTTTTGACATTTAGGACAATCTATGCAACCCTCCTCTGATGGTCCCAGGAACAGAAAATTGTCCTCCAGAGCCTACTCCTCTCCCAATGCAATAAACAATAAACCTTAATATAAGTCCATATTTTTACACTAAACTGAAATAATTATCAAATACATATTACTGTTTGTAAAAACAACAAATTAACTAGTCTCAGTGATGCTGATATCTAAAAATGTTAACATATGTAGGAAGGTTACACTGGGTCTTACGCTGATTACAGTACTAAAGCAGTGGCTATTACAATATGTGGACTCATTGCACTAATGGCTCAAGCATATGGATTCTCTCCACTAATGGTTAAATTTATCTCATCCTTATAACCAGTTAGAATTCCAATAAAAACATAACTGCAATTCTATTCTTTCTAGAATAGGCATACAGTGGGCCCTTTGGATCTGTGGGGGTTTATTATTGAGGGGGAAATGCAGGTGATCATGCCCCATATTACTAAATTGTGGCAACATGAACACACACACTTCAGAGTGCCTGCATTCACATCACCATCATTTAATTATATGGGGCTTGATGATTAGCAGTCAATTGAATTCATGGATCCAAAGCTTACTGATCCAGAGGGCCTATTGTACTCATTTCTTCCTTTTGCCTTTGTAGCATAGTGTCACAGCATTTATACTGAATGCTGTAAATGATGTTTGTTCTTTGGTGGAGACACAGAAACTCACTGCTCAGCAATTATGTACTGGTCCTCCAGTGGAGTGCATTCCACCCCAGCCACTTGCACATTATGGGCTATCTCAGAGAAATCCAGTCCCAAGTTAATTCCACGAATTGTCACACGTGTTCCTCCTTCTGGTGGGCCTGAAACAGTTAAAATCTGGGGAGGGAAAGCAAAACACATTGTTCACCAAACAAAAGAAAGAAAAAGAATAAACAATTATTCTTAGCAAGGCAGGTATTGTTTGATTAGAAGAAACCATAGATTTCAATTCTTCCCTATTGTAAGTACAGGTTCAATGACTTTGATAAAATTATTAAGCAAGACAATTGGCCCATCTTGAAAATGAGACTAACATTTTTGTTCTTAGGGACTTTGTGTGAATAACCACAATGGACAGCTAGGACAATACAGGTCTTTACAGCATAGACTGGTAAAGTATAGCACTCCAGATGGTGTTGAGTTGCAGCTTTCATTACCTCTGGCTATCATAGCTAATGGTAAAGAATGCTGGGAACTGTAGACCAATAACATATTTGGCCACCTCACTCTAAAGGCAGATGAGGCAAAGACACATTGAAAATGTAGTTCAAAATGTAGCTCAGGCCCATGTGTCTTGATTAAATAAGAAATCCAAATTCAATTATGGCTTTTCAACCTGGGTTGTTATATACAGTGTTGTGGTGGCAAATTTTATAGTCCAGGAGTGTGTACACACATACAAACACACACACATATACATGAATGGGGGGGGGATAAAGAGAGAGATTTACAGAGAAAAAGGGCATCTCCAAAAGAGCAGCAGTATATAGCATAATACCCAATTCATTAGGATTACTGTGATGTTAGTTATATTGAATAATCTCTCTAACTCAGTAGTGCCTACTTCTTTTAAACAATGCCAAACATTCAGAAACTGTCCTTGCCCCTCCTCCTGGTAGTTTTGATCTAGTATACCAAAAAGATAGGAGGAGGAGGCCCAGTGATTATGCAGTAGCTGGGTTTGGGCTGATCAAAAACAATTAATCCTGCACTCCCATGAAAGCAATATAATGAAAGCAATATAATGAAAAAAGAATTGCAGTAGTTACCCATAGCATATATGTATATATATGAAAAACAATGCAGAAAACCAGAAAAAAACTACTGCTACTATGAGGAGCACAGGGAACCTGTGTCCAAATATAAAGATGGATTACTGTGTGAACATTAGTACATATTTAATGGGGCCATATGAAAAGATATCTGGAAGTGAAGCATTAATTGGGACACCATGTGTATTGAAGCATAAACTGCCTAAGACATCCATAGCACCTCTAGGTATGTGTAATGTGAAAACCAGCCCTTCTGAATATACTCCATGAACATTGCAAGGGCAAAAACAACTGAGTGGCTTGTAACTGTAAAAAGCTGCCATCTGCAGTTGAGCAAGACTTACTAAGCCAAAATTATGATCAAAAATTATTATGCCAGGTTTCAAGTTCTCTAGAAGGGTTAATCAGGCTAGGACTTGAATAGAACTGGTGAAAGTAGTGGTGGTGGTGGTGGTAGAATAAACTGGCTTGCTATTAAATCTTTAAGTCTGTTAGCCACAGTTTTAAGATGCTAGACATCTTCAACAGCAAGGAAGTGTTAAGCAGTTATTAGGTTGCACCTAGGAACTGCTGGGACTAAGAAACAAAGGTAAAAAACCCCACCCTTCTAATTTCAATATATAATATCAAGTAGATCAGCATTCAGTTCTAAGCAAGACATGCAAGTCCCTTGAAAGACAGAGAATTGAAGTAGGGAAAAACATGTTGATTTTTATATCAGTAAAGCTGGAGATTAAAAAGTCAAGAGAAGCCAAATTTGGTAGCATTATCTTCTGCTTGGAGGACATATAATCCTAAAAAAGTGGTTATTACTACAAAAATTGTGCTTATGTACTCCAGATCTACATGTCTTTTGTGCATTTTGTGGGAATACAGGATGTTCCTCTGTTCAGGGGAAGGTTCAAAAACTAAAGGATTATTTTTTATCACCCAAAGATGGACAAAATTCCTCTTGCTTGGTTATTGCATGTGTAAAAAGTCAACTGATCTCCAATCAATGAAAGTTTACCAATGGAAACTTTATCTTCTGTTTGTCATTATGCAAATGGATCTTGTAGCACCTTTGAGACTAAGGGCCTCTACAGAGTGGCCCAAAGGGCTGGCCTGGAGGCAGAGATGGGGAGGAGCAGCCGCACGCTGGCCGCCCCTACCCCATGTCAAGGACGTCCTGACACCACACACCATTACACACACCACACAGTGTCAGGATGTCCTTCCGGTGTAGCGTTTTGACACGCTGCACCAGAAGGGGCACTAAAGAGATGCGTGCCAGCTCTTAGGGTGACCTTTTGGCACCAATAAAAGGAGCGGCATTTTGCCGCTCTTTTCCGGGCTGCAAAAGGGGGGATTGGGGCCATGCAGTGCTTCAGCCTTGGCCCCAACTTGCCACTTCCCGGGGCGGCTCTCTGCTGCCCCTTTGGGCCCATCTGCAGAGGCCCTAACTGAAAGAAAGAAGCTGATAGCATGAGCTTTCATAGAATTGAGCCTACTTCCTCAGATGCATGCCACCTTTACCCACAGATGCCTGTATGCAACAAAGGAAGTAGGCTCAAGTGTCCGAAAATTTATGGTATCAGCTTCTTTCTTTCAGTTAGTCTCAGAGGTGCTACAAGATTCCTTCACATACTGATTCTCCTGACTAAGGAGATTATTGCACAGGAAATCTGCACTGAGATAGATGTGGGTTGAAATAATCAGGAATGGATCTTATCACATGGCTGGGAGCCCAGGCATTAGGCATCCCATATCCAACTTGGGCTCCTCCGGCAGCTGCTGCTATTATTATTATTATTATTATTATTATTATTATTATTATTATTATTATTATTATTATTATTATTATCGTTATCATTATCATTATCATTATATTTATATCCCACCCCTCTGAGCGCAATCGGGATTTTCCTGTCCTTGAAAAGCTGCCAGAGAAGCCCAGATTGGATATGGGTTCTGTAATGCCTGGGTTCTCGGCCATGCTATAAGCTCCATTCCAGACAATTTCAACTTGTGTTTATCCTGGCATGGATTTCCTGTGTGATAATCTCCTAATACAGCTATCTTTGAATTCTATGTTTGTTATGTTATCATTGCCTAGCTACACACACATACACACAAACACAAACTATGAGATTTTTTTAAATGAGTGCTTAAAAAAAATTGAGTTGCCACACGGAGTATATGGGAGTTTGAGACACAAACCATATTCATTTATATTCATTGTCATCTAAATCATATTATCTTGTGCTCACATAATGTATCTTAATATCCTTTAACATCGTACACGTTTAATTCTCTCCCACATTAATAAAGGCGATAAAGTTATTTTACTGAGAAAGGCAAGCTGAGATTCTCACATACAACAAGATGTGGAATGCAACATTCCTTCTTTCTGAGATGTGTGTCCCCAGTTCCCTTTTGTAAAGAGGTGGGAAAACTCACCAGAAATACAAGGTTCATTGCATGGGGAACTGGAGATATATGTGTTCAATTCAGTTTGATCAGGATACTTCAGGGACAGCCCAGAGTATACTGGCTCCACAGCTGCCCTGGGCTGCCCCATTACCTTACTCTGCATTCCCATGTTGCTGTGGCTGTCGGTATCCTCCCAAGCTGCTGAGCATGTCCACCGCCACTATGGGTTGCTCACTTCTAAGGTCAGAATGAGGTGCCCAGTGACAATCACAAGCTAGGTGCCTTGTTCTGACCTCGGAATGAGTGACCCACAGCTGTGGTGGACACACTGGGTGGTTTGGTAGGATGCCTGAGCAGACAGCCACTCTGGTGTAGGAACAGAGGGATATGGGTCTTCCTGGAAGTTTCAGAATAATAGATAAGTTTTTAAAATGTTTTTTCAGGTGTTTACCTCTGTTCTGGTATAGAATGTGCCAGCTGCCATCCAGACTTCTCACACCAGAACTGAGGCTTGAGAAATGTGTCATCCAAACAGGACAATGTCAGAACATTTTGGCCCATGAAGACAAGGCCTTGGGTTGTATCTCTGGTACCACAGGTTACCCTCCAACTATAGGGTTTGTAAATCCATTCATTGTTAAATGCAGTGCATTTTCCCTTTAGGGTTTACTTCTAGTGTTGTCACAATTATTGGACCATTCTAAATTTGCATTTGCATAAATTGAATTGTTCTTAGGGAATGATGCTTTGTGTGTGTGTATATGTCTTTGTGTGTATGTGCAAATGCACTTATCTTTAATCTGCCCAGAGCATTAAGCATTTGTAATGAATGCATGTTGACTTGTGCATTAGTATGGAAGAGTGCTGTTGTATAATCAGCAAGGAACACACACACACACACACACACACACACACACACACACACAAAGACTCTATTATCTAAATTTCAACAGAAGATGAGATAACATGAAGTAATGGAACAGAAAAAAAAAGAATAAGCAGGGACTTTCCATGTGCCCCCATACAACTGTGATGGTAGAAGCTTAACTTGCTATTTTGTTGCACTTTCTATCCTGATATAATTTGATCCCACTGCAATGGAACATCACTTCAATATGGGTTAACCACAGTACTTCAGCAGCTGTGCCAAATGCCACTTGCTTCTTGGGCAGATGTCACAGACCAGATGTGTGAGCTAAATTCATACCAATGTGGGATTAATGCACAACATATTGTTCAGAAGCGTTTCCAGCAATTCCATCACTCCTCATAATCTTCACTCAACCCCATATTGCATTTCATCTGGCAATTTGCACATGTGCTCTAAGCAATGGGAAGCAAATAATGGAGTCCAACTCTGGGCTGCATCATCTGCTGTAATCACTTTCAGTCCAGCATGTTTGTCTCACCTTCTCAGCTTCTGAACCATGCCCTGACAACTGAACAGTTGTGGGAGGCAAATCCTGTACCTACTCCAGTGGAACACAAGAAAACTAGTGGGAGGCTGCAGTTGGTTGTTAGTAGCAGAAACGTCTACTGGGAGACTATTGCTGGCTTCTTTTTTATAGACTTTATAATAGCTAGTAACCTTAAAAGGTTTAACAGTTACTTTGGAGAACTTCATTAAGCTCCACTTTGGACAAGCTTTGAATGTTAAGTACTAAATTTTATTAGGGAGCAAGGCATTTGCACTTCCTTAAATGTCTTTTTGAAATACTAAAAGGTGGGAGTTTACTTCATAAGCTGTCTATTTATAGTATGCTTCTGTCATAACTGCCTCAGCTCCCAGTATACGAAAATATATTATTTCAACAGCCATCTTCAAGTGGAATATTCAGTATTTCATTATAAGTTTTATAACTGATGGGCACAGTCAGGAGAACATACAGTATCAATTTGTGGCTTCTCATAGTGGTTTGCAATACTAGCTGGTAAACCTTGTTCATTAAATGTGTCTTTAAAATGCAGGGGCAATTTCTAGAACCATTTCAACAGCTGTTTTCACATGTTGAAAACTGCTACTTAGTTTTGAGCCATAGTAAGTCATCACACTGGCACATCAAGCTCTAACATATCACTGTTGTAGCTTCTCATGGTTTCAAAATATTTCATAATATGACATGAGTTGCAATCTTGTGTGTTGGAACAAGACAACTTTGAAAAGTGTCATTTCATCACAAAACAATGGTTGGTAGATGGGTGCTTGTAATGCACTGTACACTGGGCTACCTCCCTACCAAGTTTGGAACTTAGTTCAAAACATGGTAGCCAGATTGGCTACTTGTATATCTAGGAGTGACCATACCTTACTAATATAAAAGTCACCCCACTGGCAGCCAATTAGTTTCTGAGCAAAGTGTTATTACCTTTAAAGCCTTACATGATTTGGATTCAGGTTACCAACAGTATTGACTTCTCCTGTTTAATTCACCCCATTTACTTGGGTCCTGTGGAGAAATCTACTTCAATCAGCACAAAGTAGGCTGACTGTTACACGGAGGGTTTTTTTTTTTTTTTTTTTTTTGGCCATCCCCAGATTGTAGAATGACCTGCTGGAAGAGTTTTGTCAGCTGGAGATGTTGTCTGCATTTTCAAAAACAGTAAGGACCAGTCTCTTTCAGCCAGCATATGCAAATTATTTCTAAATTGATGGATTTCAACATGTAACAGTTTAAATCCTCTTGTAACTGATATTATGTGTTATGTTATTTGTTACTGTTTCCTGCTCCTATCCATAGAGAGAATCGGCTAAGAAATTAATAATAATAATAATAATAATAATAATAATAATAATAATGGCAAAAGGAATGAAATTAATTGAGCCTACTCTTGCTTTGGACATTTTTAGTGCAACACATAATATGGGATAGTGGAGGCAATAAATGTCTGGAAGAACACTCTTTCATAATCTTGGATAGTAATTAAGCAAGAAATAACCTTTTTATCTCATAATCTTTTTATTTCATACAATGCCCTCTAATTCATATTAAGAGTAGAAAGTAAGAAATTATCTGCAAGAAAATAATCTATCTGAAATATTTTGACTTTGGGGTCTATTGTTATTAATTTTGATTCCATTTTCCTTGTTAGGTTCCATTTTTGTGTGTATCCTGATTCATATTTGCTCCTCACATGTGTGGGACCGTTGTCCACTGATTACATGCAGAGCAAATTTCTCTTACCACTATGAAACAGTACCCCATTCCACACACTAGAAATTAGGTGAAAGAATACCTGAAGTGTTCTCAAGGCAGGACTTTGAGTTTGAAATTCAGGTCCCAATGCTACAAAATGAGCATAAAATGCAACAGGGTTGGCTTACCCACATTTTGAAATAAGCAAAGTAATACCTATTACCATCTAAAGAAGGTCATTAAGACCAGTAAGTCCATAGTCTAAAATTATCTAACTGCACCATATCATTCCTTCTTAAATGTCAGCATTTCTCTCTCTCAGCTTCTGACTCTTTGCCTAAACTCATGTCACTTATAAACAAATGAAAAACTGCTTGCTCTGTGTCCTTGCTCTCCACAGCCACCTCAGACTGTAAGAGAAGAAATTATTCTAGACAATTAGTCTAAATTCCTTCTTTTAATGTAAGTTTTTCTTTTCAGCTTTTCTTTTTCACTTGTGCTTCTTAATTTTTTGTCACTTCACTTCTGCATCTGCATCTAACTCTAAAGTCATGTTATTCGATGCAGAAAACTGTTAGAGAAAATAGTTAATCATATTGTCACCATTCTGTTACTCTATAGGACAGCACTGTGTTCTAAACACACTTGTTTTCTTCTCCCGCCTTAGCCTTAATTCCCATCCTTCACCATGCTTTCAACTCCTGGACTAAAAGCTTTAATCTATTCACTGTGTGGCATCTGTTACACTCTGCTTTCTGAAACTCACACTCTGTAGTGTGTCTTGTATCATTTCCCTTTGCAAAGCATCGTGTGTCTACAAAAGACATGATACGAAAATCAAAACTGCATTATATTATACTAAACACTGTTGAAGGTCTGCTTTCGCTAATGTTTACAAGTCACCCATATACAATGGTTCAAAATTCTTGACAGTTATTTCCCTTACAGTTGCATGTTATTTTAAAAAATGCATTTGCTGTTGCATTTACATTGACAAGCTGAGGCACTTTGCCCCTCCCAGTAAAACCCACTGCTTGCCATTTTTTGCCATGCTAACATTTCTTACCTAACTTGAGTCAATGAAACCTGACTACAATGTCAAACAAGGCAATCTTGCCTCTTTATTTTCCAAATGTTCTGACCTGGAAAATACCCGAACCAGACTTCCAATGCGACCTAGATTTTAGTGGCCACTAATTGAACAGTTTTGAAGGAACTGTGTCACAAAGCTGCCGCAGGGTCAGAACAGATGCATTCAATTAATTACAGCTGGGAAAATTCGGTTATAATCACACAGGGCAGCAAAGACTGAAAAGATCCAGTTATCTGGGCCCCTAGAAATAGAATTGGAATGGGCCAAAATCACCTACCATGTTAGTGGAATCTAAAACAATACCTTAAAAAAAAAAGTACTAACTTTTGCATCCACCTTTTATATTGATGCCAAGTAAATGATATAGGGTATAGTTCTACTGCCCAATCTCAAGCTTCTGTTGATGTTATAGCATCGGCAGAATGCCCACTGCTCTTACAGTTGCTATCTTCTTATTAGACTGTCTACAATAAAAGCCTGTCATAAAGAAGTTTAACAGATAAAGCTTTTCCTACAATAGAGATAAGTGATGTGAAAAGGGGAAATTCCATGTGGCATTTTACCACTAATGTCCCAAGAACAGTAATATCTAGAAAATGGTTATGAAATGTGTCATATAAATGTTTGAATTGGGTGATGGTATGGGGCAAGTGTCAGTATCAGCCATAGAATCATAGCCAACATTGCAATCATAATCTGTCTTGTATAATTTCCCTTTGCAAAGCATCATGCTTCTACAAATCTACAAATGTCTAATCCCCTTTCCAAGATAGCATATACGCAGCAATGCCATTACAAAATTGCATAGTGGTACCTGACCATCTATTGATCATATAGAGAGAAAGCAGGCTGCTACATCATGGCTTTTACTT
This sequence comes from Phrynosoma platyrhinos, assembly GCA_020142125.1. Lineage (NCBI taxonomy): Eukaryota > Metazoa > Chordata > Lepidosauria > Squamata > Phrynosomatidae > Phrynosoma > Phrynosoma platyrhinos. The sequence goes on from CM034706.1 coordinate 219,846,421, forward strand.
GAGCATGTGTACATACATGCTGATGCTTAGCATCACACTTGCTATCATGTAAAATCCTTCTAATGGGGGAGGGAAATCCTTACAACTTGAAATTGTGTAGCATTTAATTCAGAGTGTAAGAGGCATAATGAACAGCCACAAAGGTTTATGAGGAGTAAGTACTGGGTATTTTCTGGCATCACCACCTTCAACATTGGTACCTTAACAAGACTTGTGAAAAAGAGGCTCCTCATGTTCTCAAAGCTAGATCAGGGTGGGTGGTTCTGAAGGAGACTAGATTGTTCCTTTTATTTTTCACTTTGTTATCCATCACTCTTTTACATCATCTCACACAAAATGACAGATATTGGGGTAATTGAAGTCTCCTATTTCTACTCTCTGTCTCATCTTTGAAAAGTAGGTGATCTGATCTGAGAAGGCATCACACAAGTCTTCTGCCTGCCCCCTGCAGCCTGTAACAAATGCCTATCATGAAAACACTGTTATTTTATTCTTTTATTTATTTCTGCCCACATGCTGTCAACTGGTCTGAAGTTGCAATATATTTAAGCATCATAGTATTTCAGTGGAAATGGAAATTACCTTATTTGTTTTCGCATCCCCATAATCTAAATGTAATTTCTATAAAAGCTTCTCTTGTATCACACATAAGCAGAGATGGATCTGAAAACCAAGGATCTAAATATGGTTTTTTTATGCTTGCATCCCATCATGGCTTTTAATAGTTCAGTGCTATTGCTTACTCAGAAAAACAAAAGAAAATAGATGCACTGGGCCAGCACAGTCTTGCAGGTCATAAAGCAGTAATTATGTGAGAACACAGTTCAGGAAGTTGCAACAGTGCACCATTTGAGGACAGCACAATCAAACAGTGCTGAAACCCTGAACAACCAATAAGGCACTACAGAATTATCTTCTACCAAGGAGAGAGCCAGTGCAGTATACGGTTTGAGAGTGGGGTGATGACTCTGGTTACCAGGTTTGAATCCCTGCTCAGCAGTGGAAACCCCTGGGAGACCTTGGGCAAGTCATACTCTCTCAGCCTCAGAGGAAAGCAAAGGCAAATCCCCTTGGCAACTAATCTTGCCAAGAAACCCCTTTGATAGATTTGCCTTAGGGTCAGTATAAGTCAGAAGCTACTTAAAGGCACACAACAACAACAACTTCCTCTAAGACTAATACCATGATCCACAGGCCAAACAGCAGCTCCTCAGCAACAGAGTTGACAGACAAACTGCATTGACCATAGACCTAGTACTACACTGACAATCATTCTTGGCAGTCATTCATATAACCACACTCCATAGTCTGGAAAGTCATTCTTCTATTTTGCTTTGAGTATCTTATAATATAAATACAATCAGGACTACCCAAGACTGTAACCTGCAAGACTATACTGAAAGACTTCTCCATTCCAGGACTACCTAGTTGGCATGGCAGCAGCATCTGATTTCAGCAGTGAAAATAAAAGGATGTCACCACTACACCTGAGGCAATAGCCTATTTCAAGGGCCCGAGGACAATATGTGTGGGGATACACAGTTCTGCTCTCAAAGAGAAGAAAACAGCCAGGGAGTTCAGGAGCTTCACTGGCTGTCCTCACGCCATATCCACTGCCTAAGGAGGACTGTCTCAATCTACCTAATAGAAGGACCTAAACTAAACCAATACAGGAGACATCCATCAAGTCCAGTAAGGTAGGCTATTGAAACCAATAGTACCATATCTAAAAAGGAGGGAAAGGGAGCATTTGTGGTCTTACAAAAGCTACACCAAAACATATCCTTTTCACTCCATGGTAACATTTATAACTGCCTGCATCTCAGTCTGCAAGCCCAGTAGGGGCTCAGTTCATCCACAGTGCTAGTTCATCAGCCTGGCATGATCACTCCTTGTCTCTGTCGTAGTTGATAGTGCATTCCAAACCTAATTGTTATCTCAGCAGAGTAACTCCATTATTCAGGATGACAGTGCTCCCCCCTGCAACCCCGTTAGCTGTTTGTTGCAGTGATGTTATATTAATGAGGCCTACAAATAAATGAATAGGAGATCAGAGCACTGCTTGTTCATAAGGAAGCCAATTTTTTATTTATTTAATCACTGAGGCTGCTGGCAGCAGGGGAAGATTTATGCTATCAAGGGTAACATAGGATGGATCCTAATGATGTGTTCTATGAATGGGAAAGATTTCATGTTAACATGTACGTTATTATTGATTTTTCTTTTATGTCAACAAGTAAAGATCCCTGTAATCTCCAATCCCCATTGGCTCATTACAGTTTTAAAAGCTTGCCTCTCCATTGAACTGTTTAAAGTTTTCACGGGGGAAAAAAAATCTACCACTGACAATTTCACTCTCTTTCCCAAAAGCCAGCCAGCCAGCCAGCCAGCCAGCCAGCCAGCCAGCCAGCCAGCCAGCCAGCCAGCCAGCCTTCCTTCCTTCCTTCCTTCCTTCCTTCCTTCCTTCCTTCCTTCCTTCCTTCAGGAGATAGTGCAGAGATGTAAAGTTTCTAAATTTGCAATTTTGTTTAAGTAATCAGGTGTGGACAATGGAATTACTCCTGTTTTGCAATGTGAGCATCCGTTTGTGCTTGTTTTAATTGTGATATAACATCTGCCTTGCTGTTATTTACTGTTAGAGCTAACTAATGATCCCACTTAGTTCAGGATCTAAAAAACAAAAAACTTTAAACCAGGGGTGGGCAACCACAAGAAGTCCAGGAGCCACACCTGCTCCATTTTCAGCTCATTGCCCCTCACAGGATTTATCCAGTCTTTTTCACAAAACCAGAAATAATGTTTACTTCTACTCTCTGTTGTTCATGTTTCTAAAGTGTGCAATAATTGTGAATAAATAGAGAACTGTACCTCTCGATGATGCTGGAAGTGTATTTTTCTGTTTTTATTCTACTCATGGATGGGGCCTCCAGGTATCCCAATCCCAGCCCTGCTTTAAACTGTGGCTCTAAAACCTGGATTAAAGGGTAGTTCTAGTTCTAACCAAGAGTGAAGATGGTACTGCAATTCACAGATGAGTTAGGATTTAAGTCAAGAGTAAAGAAAGATCTTTTGCCAAATTCATTTTCAGAAAAGCTCATACTTCTGCCAGGAAAACCCTGTATATTTTAGCTAAATGAAAACTTTATGATATGAACATAAAGCAGCCTCAATCCCTCCACTTCATTTGGCTTTCCATTTTCCTGGTTGAAGAATCCTAAAGCGTTCTAAAGCTTGCTCATGATTTGGGGATAGTTAGGTTAGTCCTAATAAAGTGATTCTGACAATGGATTTTGAAATATTAGTAGTTTCCATAACAGCCCCAAGGATGAACAGAGGGAGACCCCTGCACAGCATTTGTTATGAGACATTGCTTTCTTGGGTGAAGGAATTATTTCCCTCTCCATTTAGCTCAAGGAAGGAAATGAAACCTCTTGATTTCTGGAAATGTTACATCTGTCTGAACAATTTACTGGAAAGAGAGGTTTGTTTGCAGGCCATTTTGCTTCTGGTGACTTACAGACCTCCAGCTCTTTGCATATGAAGCATAGATCTCTGTGAGGAGAATAACCTTAAAATGCTGAGAAGGCAAATTTGTTTATTTATGGAAAGGCTCTAGGTTTGGATTAAAAAAGAAAAATGGAAACAAAACCCCTTGGGATGAAAATAAAACCAACTGAACCCATCAGGTTGGCAGAGTGGATGGGTCTCAATGTCACATAGAATGAGGTTGAAAGTGAGAAGTGCTTTTCTGTTTCTAGTGGCAGTAGAAGGAGGAGGGAAAATTCAGTTCTGGGCAGAAAGCCAGCATAATGTCTGTGATTTACTTACATTCTGTTGAAAACGAAAGCCATAAGTAACAAAGCATCAGAAAACAAGTGTACATTGGATACCAGAGTTGTCTGTTACAGACAATGTTGAGGCTTTCTTGTGCATTGCAGTTTGGGAAAGTTATCATGATAATTGGTGATTAACTGTTTTTCAACTGGTTGCCTGCCCATTTGTTTTGTTATTGATTAGAGATCACTGGCAGTTATATCCAACAATGTGTAAGACACCCCAATGATGTAAGTTGACATGATTTCTCTGATGCAGCAAAGTGTTCATCAATTTTTTTTTATTTCTCTGAAGATGCCAGCCACAGATGCTGGTGAAACATCAGAAAGAAACTGTTCTAGAACATGGCCACACAGCCCGAAAAAGCCACAAAAAAACAATTTTTTAACTGCCTTTTCACTGATGACCTGATGACACCACTGTATCACTGATGATACAGTGGTGTCAGAATCTGTTGATAACATGTTCGAGGACAGAACCAGTTATTTGAGTCATTATGTAGAGAGATCTTGTAGCACCTTTGAGACTAACTAAAAGAAAACATGTTGGCAGCATGAGCTTTCGTAGACTTCAGTCTACTTACTCAGATGCTTTTGTGGGATGGAAACCAGGGACAGACATATATATGCCATTGGAATGTCAATTTAAATTCAAAATCTTTTGTGTATGCAAATGAAAGAGCAAGTCTAGTTTTAACGATGGTCATTTATGGACAAAGACATAGCCATTGAGTATGGAAATGAGGTGGCAAGACCAGCCTGTAGGTGGGGAAAATAAATTAGTGTCTGATGCCTCCATGAGGATGGGTCAGGTAGTGTTGAAATGTGTGTAGTGAGCCAGGAAGCCATTGACCCTGTTCAATCCATTGCTAGGGGACTGCAGTTTACAAATGAATTCCAATTCTGCTGTTTCTTTTTCCAATCTACCTTTGTAATTCTTTTGTTCAAGGACCACTGTTCTGGGGTCTGAGCTGGAATGCCCAGGGAGACTGAAATGTTCAGCCACTGGTTTTTGTGTATTCCTATTCTTAATGTCTGAATTATGTCCATTTATCCACTGGCACAGGGACTGGCCTGGTGTATAGTGGTGATGGGCATTGATGACATAGTTTGGCATAAATCACATTGGAGGATGAGCACATGAAGGTCTCCCTAATATTGTGGGTGATGCTATTAGGTCTTGTGATTACATTTCCTGGATAAATGTAGGGGCTAAGTTGGCAGTTATTTGGGTGTGTTGTGAAGGGTGCACTTCAACACCGAGAAGCTGCCTTTCACATGGGGAGAGAGGGAAAGCCCAGGGGATATAAGCTGTGGGAGTGTTCTGCCAAACATGAATCATAGAAACGTAAGTTTGGATGGGATGAAAGAGTAATCCAATTCATTGCTCCTTGCCATGCTGGAATCCATAGTTAATGCTCCTGAGAAGTTGCTATCCAATCTCTATTTAAAAACCTATAAAGAAGAAGAGTCCAGTCCCTTCTGAGATAACCTATTTCACTGTAGAATCACTCTTTCTATTGAAAAGTTTTTCCTGATGTTTAGGTGGAATCTCTTTCCCTGTAATTTAAATCCATTGCTTTGTATCCTAGCCTCTAGAACAGCAGAAAACATGCTTCTTCCATTTTGTTCATGGCATTACTACAGATATTTAATGATGGCTATCTTAACAACTCTTTATTTTATCCAAGTTAAATGATGTAGAAATTGTGGCCATTGTACTATTTGCTGACTCTATCTGAATCTCATTACAATAATAAGAATAGGCCTGGTGATAGTGAGCTTCATGGCTGAGCAGAGCATGGCTGATTTGTAAATGACTGAAGAGTTTTTGTCATACAGAAAGTAAGTATCCTTGATGCAGAAGAGGTATAAAAAAAACTTACTACATCAGGTGCGGGCAGGAAATCTAGGCTTGAGCAACCTGTTCTAAGAAGATATAAGTCCAACAGAAGGACCGCAGGCTTGTTCCATTTTTGCATTGTCTTAGGGGCTAAATAGACTGACAAAAAGAGCTGGCTTCCTAGAGGTTTTGGGACATGGTGTCCAGGCAGCCAGGAAGCTGTACGGTTGACTGCACATGTGGTAGCTTCATGGCATTTTGGCATTTACATGTACCATCCCGCAGAAACACTGAAAAGTCTTGGCAGTGGACACAAAGGCACCTTT
>CM034706.1:219852522-219878063 GCA_020142125.1 Phrynosoma platyrhinos
CAATACCCCCTGCCATGGTGCACATGAGTACGTGAGCACGGGGCGCCATTCTGCTTTCCAAAATGGTGCCCACGCTCATGCATGCATGTGCACCATGGTGGTGCCATTTTGGAAGGCAAAACAGCACTGGCATCGCGAGCGCATGCGCACAACACCGGCACTGTTTTGCCTTCCAAAATGGCACCCGCTGTGGTGCACATGTGTGCATGAGCACGGGTGCCATTTTGGAAGGCAAAATGGCACCCTGTGCTTGTGGTGTGGGTGGCAGCAATAACATGACTGGCAATGGGCTGGTTAGAAGGCCTCGGTGGGCCAGGTTCGGCCAGCGGGCCATAGTTTGCTGACTGCTGCCTTAGTTCCTTCATAGCAGTTGCATCCATGGTCTTTCCTTTCTTTTACCACAACATATGCCAATCTAGTTACATTGGCATACTATGTCAATTGGATTCCAGCCTAGGGTTTTGCACTCTGCACTAGGGTTCAACTTTATTTGAATGGTATCATCACTGGTGGAAACCATACAGAAGTTTGAAGATAGTTGTCATGAGTTATTAAATGACACCCAGGTTCATTTTTCTTTTCTCTCTGAAGGGAATGATAATAGAATCATAGAGTTGGAAGAGACCTCAAGGTCCATCAACTCCAACCTCCTGTCATGCAAAAAAACACAATCAAAGCACACACGCCCTCCCATAGATGGCTATCCAGCCTCTGTTTAAAAACTTCCAAGAAGGGGACAACACCACATTCCAAGGGAGCGTATTCCACTGTCGAATAGTTCTTACTGTCAGGAAGTTGTTCCTGATGTGGAATCTCTCTCTCTCTCTCTCTTTTTGTAGTGTTAATCCATTGCTCTGGGTCTTGTTCTCTGGAGCTGCAGAAAACAAACTTACTCCATCTTCAATATGACATCCTTTCAAATATTTAAACAGGGCTATCATATCACCTCTTAACCTTTTCTTCTCCAGGCCCAGCTCCCTAATTCACTTCCTCATAACTTATGGTTCCCATACCTTTCACCATGCAGCTTCCTTGTTGGGTGCATGAGAGACTCAAGTCTCATTCCCACTACATAATAAATCAGTTTTCAAACCAATCTGAACAGGTTTAAATGTCCCCTGTTCACACTTGCACTGAATTTCTGGTACAGTTTGCTGAAGGGGGGGGGGTGCAGTGCTAAACCCATTTAAACCAGTTCTTCCATTCCCCACTTCTTTTGAAATGAATCAATTCAGTGCAAGTGTAAACACACTGTCTATTTGATTTGGTTCATGTGGTGCAGTCACCCCTGTGAAGTGACTCCATTTTAAATTGATCCATTGCTGAATGTGAACGTGAAGTGGATTAAATTGAAACCAGTAGGTTTGATCATGGCTCGAATAATGTGAACGTCTATTTGGCACTAAATCGCTTCATCGCTTCAACTCAAAAAACTATTTTGTAGTGAAAATGAGCCCTCAGTCTAACTGAGCTGAAGATGCTTACATTCGGCAGACCTTCCTCCTTTACAGTGGTGCAAATGCCTAATCTCCAGGTGCACTTACAAACCTTCCAAGCCTGGGGATAAGCAAAACTTTTATGTATTGAATATTAAATAGAAGCAGCTGTAGTTAACATCTTTAACTTTTCACAACCTGACCTGGGATGAGATGAGTGGTGGTGGTGTAAAAATAGCTTCTACATTCCCCATTTCTTGGAACAGCATGCCAGGAGTAAATGTTTTGACTGTTTATTGTGCAAGATAAACCTTTCATGCCCATTCTAGGCCCAGGCCTTCAGAGCATCTAAGAACAGTTTGTCTGTCACATGCCAGTTTCTCCCATGTTTGGGATCTTTAAAATACCTGCCTTGGATGTGATCATGCTCCCTCCCAAATGATTCACTGTCCACTCACCTTCAATCTTTCATTATTTATTTCACTTATTTTTATTCAAGGATTTATATCCCACTTTCTCCCACAATGAGATTCCTTCTGTACACCTAGGTTAAAGCAGTGGCCAGAGCAAGTTCTATGAGCTTTAGCTTATATAACAGCTAACCCATTTCCCAGCAGAAAAGGGACACAAATGCTGTGCTAAATGGCATGGCATTTTTTTGCTTTTACTGCAGTAATGTACTACTGGTCTGGAGTGTGGCATGCCGGTTAGCATTAGGTGTTAAATTCAAGAAGTTTGTAACATCTGTTCATTATGATTACCAATCAACTTCCAGGCTATATTAAAATGGCTGGCAGTTAGTTTTGTAGTCCTTTAAGGTCTGGGCCCAAGTTGTTTGAAACACAATGAAGTAAAGTAGACTCTCTCTCTCTCTCTCTTTGAGGATATGGCTTGTTCTTGATGTTCTTTCCTACTTGTTGAGGACTTTAGATGAAGACCTCTTGAGAGTCATACTATAAATAAGGATTTCAGGAGACTGGCCCTTTTAAACAAGCTGCCAGCACTTCTTTCCTCAGACAAGCCTTTTACAATGAAGATGTTGTATTAATAGTACTACTTGTTTTTTTTTATCTGTAACTACTTTAATTTTATGTTCTTATCACTCAAATTTTATTGGTACTTTATTTTTGATTTATTATAACCTGCTGCTTCAAGAACAACTGGCAAGAAATGAACTATGGACTTGTCAAAGAAAGAAAAGGAGGAAAACAATGTAGAAACAAAGATTAAACTTTTTTTTTTTTGCTTAAAAGGCTGATAAATATATCAGTTTAATTCTACCAGACAGAAAGTCCTGAGAGTCCTTTCTGCAGAAGAACTCAAAATTCTCCCTAGAACTAATTTTACACTGATTCAGTGTAGCATTTCTGTCTTTGATCTATAGCCTACAGTACTTTGGTCTATAAAAAGGAGAAAGAGAGGGAGAGGAAAAAAATAGTAGCAGGACTCATTGAGAACTCACTACAAGCATTTCTTCTGAAGTCAAATCTCATGTTCATCCATCTGTTTTGTCTGCACGAAGACCGAGTTCCTAAACCATCTCCTGAATGCACACCCCTTCTCTCTCACTCCCGCTCTCTCATCTTCTTTATCTTTTAAGTTTTGGGCAAAGAAGAGCCTCTCTACTCATTTATCTCAGCACACTGTGTAGCAAACTGATGTTACAATCAAGTGGCAACATAATAAATGCAATATGCATTATGTTATTGTATTTTAGCAAAGAGCCTGAATGCATAACCCAAGCCCTTAATATCCAAAGATACCTAATAGCAAAGTATTAAATACAAAATAATATAATATATGCCATGATGATCATTAGAAAACACACACACACACTCAATTAAGGGGCCATCTGGCACATCCAGTATAAATGGCTATGCCAGGACCATATTTGTGAAGTTCAATAAAAATAGAGGCCTGTTGCCAACACAGAAAATCTTGACTATAACTTAGTTATTTGGTTAATAACCCTGGGATAACTTCTCTTCTATCTCTCATGTTCACTCACCTCCACTTCTCTTATCCCTTTGACTAGATATGTTATAAGAGTTCTGTGTTTAGGGCTGGCCTTTAGAAAAAAAAGTATCACCAAATATTTTCTAAACACAGACCTTTCATCACATCTATTTCTCCTCTGCCTACTCTTGCCACTTTATTTCCCATCTACTGAATACCTATTTTCTGCTGTATTTGCCATGTTTGACAAAGGTCACCACCATTATTCCACACTGGCTTCACACATTCCCTGAGCCTTCAATATTATTATTATTATTATTTTGCTTTTCAGCCAGTTCTCATTAATATATATATATATAAAATCCACAATAATTGAAATCTTGAAAGTGAGGCATAATGGATTCCCTCTAAATTAGTGAACCCCCCTGTAATATCCATGGGTTGTTTTTTTTTTGTCATGATCTTGTCATAATTTTGTCATAAACCTTGAAAAAAAGAAATGTAAGATAAATTTGTAGTGGGTATTGTAGAGGAAGTTTCCACATGTGACTCTTGGACTGCAATGCAAAAATTGTTATAATTGAGACATTCTTTATTGGCTCTCTTGCCATCAAAAAAAATATAGCCACATTATAGCCAGTGTTAATTATGCCAAGATTCTTAATGGTAAACCAAACTGTCTGAATTTTATGTTGAATTGAAGTTGCATGTTTTATTTAGGGGGACACTTTAAAACCCCCAAACTAAAACACCTTAGATCAGCTTTTCATAACCTAACCCTTCAGATGTGCTGAATTACAAAATTCAAATGGGAAGTTTAGTCTAACATATAGAGGCCACCAGATTGGGGAAAGCTGCCATAGGATATGGAGCTACTCACACAGTTTCATAATGACGACGACACTTTCTGTTGCTTAGGGCCTTTACAGACTGCCAGAAATAATGCAGCTTGAGGCCACTTTAACTATCCTGGCTCAATGCTAAGGAAGCAGGGGAACTGTAGTTTATTATGGCACCAGAGCTCTCTAACTGAGAAGGCTCAATGTCCCAGAAAAAATACAATTCTCATGATTCCCTAGCACTGAGCCAGGACAGTTAAAGTGGCCTCAAGCTGCATCATTTCTTGCAGTCTGTAAAGGCTCTTAGTCTGTTTCATCAGAAACATTGCTGGTGCCTAATTTTGTATGTTCTCTGGCCAGACGTTAAATAGAAATTGTTCCATTATATGCTGAATTTGAATTAAAAAGAGTATTGAAAATGTTTAATTGACAAGGTATTTTTAAATGGGTCTTTTACATTGGTTGATTTTTATATAGTGACAAGCTCTGACACTGTTTTTAAGTATGCACTTAGGACAATGTGAAGTGATACCAATTGGCACTTGCATCCAAACTATAAACCAGCGTAATGGATAAAGCAAATGCAGAATCAGGATTCAATAATATAAGAGGCTACTGATTGTTGTTTTTTTGGTCTCCCCCCCCCCTGTCTTAATGCTGTAACAGCTGCTGCTAGCACTGCTACTTTCTATTTGCTTTCAAATGAGGAAAGTTTTCATATGATTATTGCCTTGTATTGGTCTACAATCCAGAGGAATCAATTATAGACTAATTACTTCCCTGTTTTAATTAATATGCTTGCTGAAGGGCAGAAGGGACACCCCCAAATTGATGGCTAACTTGACAACTGAGAGTGGGTGGTCAAAGCTAATAAAAATGCATGTAAGTCATGCATAAAAAATGCTAGACCTAAATTTAACCCAATGCTGGCACTACAGCACCATCACAACTGAACTTTCTTCCCCTCTACTCCTTATCTTCCTTCCCCTCCCACATCTCTGAGCTGCCTGAAAACAAGCTCCAGGGAAGGTGAGTGTTACTTATAGCCCCTCATAAGAAGTTTTTGGCATGCATAGCATGTACTCTAAAGAGAAAGGGAGGCCATACCTCCTGCTTCTACTAGATTTACTGTACATCTAGTAAAAGTCCAGCATTAGATCCTGCCCTAATTTAATAAATTACATGCTGCTTTATCTGCTCCTCTTTGCTTCTTATTCTATGAGTTGGACAAAGTGAGATGAGAACAAGTACAAACAAAAAGGAAGCAGGAAGGGGGAGAAGAAATTTAGCAGCACCTTTAAGACTAACTGGTTTTTATTTTCTCATGAACTTTTATGGATATAAACATTAGATGCTGTACAGAGAGATAATAAATGCTCCAGTATAAAGCAAACCATGTGTAAATCATACACAGTTGGAGTGGGACAGAATGTAATAGGATCCAAAAAGATGCAAAGTATGACATTTGCCCTAAATTTTCAAAGGACTGTGTAATGTTGTACAAGTCTTTCAAATCCTTATAGTGGTCATTTAGTGTTGCTGTGTGAAAGCAATAAATCTGCTTTATAAAAGTCAGGTACTCTGGGTTCAAAAGATTTCTTTTCTTGTATGTTCTGCAGCAAGAACTCATATTAATAAATGTAGTGAGCCATGAAATAATTGTCTTTGTTCATACCTCTGTTGAAGAATTGGAATTTGTGAATATAATTCAGTTTCTCTGTCTAGTCCTCTTTTGTAATTTCCTTGTTCAAGGACTGCAACCTGTACATTGCTTAGTGTTTGTCCAAGAAGGTTGAAATGTTCTGCAACTGGTTTTGGGGTATTGTCATTTCTTATATCAGATCCACTACAGACAACATAGCATGCAAACTACAATGAAAAGTTGTGCTATAACCTCTCCAGGAAATGACTTAACCATCTGATCAGCATCCTATACAGCAAACAGAAGAAGATCAAAAAGAATCTGGAACAACCAGCCCTTTACACAACAGAACACTAGACAGAAGTTTGCTAGAAAAAACAACACATATATGTCATACAGTTTCTCTAAAGGAAAAAAAGGGAGGGGGACACTCTCTTTTACTACAGGTTCCAACAGCACACAACAGAATTTGCAGCATTCTGAATCGTGTTATATTTTATAATAACAACTGTGTAAATATGCTTTATACCTGAGCATTTATTATTCCACTGCACAGCATCAAAAGTAGTAGGGTTATACCCAGGGTGGTCAGACATCCTCCTTTTCCAGAAATGTCCTACAGTTCAACCTTATGTCCAGGAGGAATTCCAAAATGTCCTCCATTTTGAACATGCCTATGAAATACATTGAGTGGACCCACATTTGCTGTTACCTTTTGAGAAACATGTCTATTTGGCATCCTGTCCTTGCTGCAAATAGGGGGAAATGATGCATCCTTTAATGTTCCTTTTTTCCTTGGAGCAACAGCAGCAAAGACCTGTTTCCAAGAGCTTGGGGCATGTTTGTTTTTTGGAAGGGAAAAGGGCAGCAAACATGGTGATAGTCAATGGTCTGCTTCGGGAGATAATGCACATATTGAAAGGGGTTTTGCTTATTTTCCTCACAGAAGACAAATGAAAGGGATAATTTAAATGTGGATTCAGTCAAGGGTTTGTTGCTAGTAAAGAACAATTTTAAGCATTTATCTTGCTTAGAGTTCTGTAATTATATTGCAAGCCATCATTTTAATGAAGTTATATAAGTTCATCAGAAAAATAGGGTTTAGTGAATAATAAAATATAGTATATGTAATATAGTTGTAAATAAACTGTATGGAACGATTTTATATTTATGGAGATTGTCGCACCACCTTTCCTCCTACTCTAGATGTGGGATGTAAAGTTAAATAGGTGGATTTTACTACACCCTCCCCCCCCCAGTACCTGGGCAGCAGGGATACTGTACCCAATCTGGGCTTCTCCTGCACCTTTTAAAGAATGGGAAAATCATGATTTGGCATTGATGGACTGTCCCCCCTACCAATCACGAGTACCCTTATGTAATTAGATCCAAAGACCAAGGCCTGAAACAGACAGACCAAATAAAGTGGCTTCTGGCTGCTTTGGGGATATGTCATTCAGATAACACATGCCCTCAAAGTGGCTGGAAGCTATGCTGAGGGGGCAAGAACCAGCACAAAAATGAGCAGAACAAAACCACTCCTGCCGGCGGCCTGTTGGGAGCTGCAGTGGCAGCCCACTTTGGAAGCAGGCCATGTAGTCACTGTGGTTGCGGGCTGATCACAGCCTCAGGCTGCTCCTTTTGGCCCATCTGCTCCACCTCCAAGATTTAATGAATAGCCCTAGCTTTTACATATCATAAAATCAGTCCAATGAGATTCTGAGATGGCTGGGTTTTACAATGGAAAGAATACTGCAGGAAAGAAAGGGAGAATTGCCATTATAATAAACTAAAGTCCTAAGCAGACGGGCGGCTGTGGGCCACCCTGGGAAGGTGCGCCGTGGGACCGAGGCATCCCCATGCCTCGATCCTGTGGTGCACCGTCGTTGCCCCTGGAAAGGAGCGCTAAAATAGTGCTCCTTTCATATGTCACCAAAAGTACGCCACAAAAGGTTGCAGCGCACTTTCGGCAACTTGTCCGCCGCAACGTGTCCGGACGCTGCGGCGGGAGGTCCTCCTTGGAGCACCGGCCGTGCGGAGGGCCAGCTGCTCTGAGGATGACCTCGGGAGGGGGAGGGGGTGCCGAGCGTGTGGCTGCCCCTACCCTTCCCTGCACTGAAGACGGCCCAATAAGCTGTCTGCTTAGGCCCTAAGATCAATGCAATATTTGTTTTGACAAGTATCCAAGTCTTCCTCAGATTTACAACACTCCAGCTTTGCTTGTGCTGAAGAATGCATAAGCGGTAGCATTTTAGAATCAGTGTAAATGACTATCTGGTTAATAACACATTAATTTACTTATTTAATTATTTTAGATGTTTCAAAAGAATTCCAAAGTTGGCTAACATAATCAAGTCAACAGATGAAGAATATCCATAAAAATGCTATGGGTGAAGCAAAAGCATTTTTGAGTTGAAAAATAAAGCAAAATGAAAAGTCAATGAAAGCAAAGTTTCATTGGTTGAATCCAGGATTTACTTTCTGTTAGCACAACTCTGCTAATGAGTGGCCCCTTCTTCTGACTTTTGGAGGATAAGGAACCATGATGTCGGATGGGTGTATCTCTTTAATTCCTTTGACTATGTATAGGGCTTCAAAGATTTGCCTGATACTGAAAAAGTCAAATGATGAGGTACAGTCTCTTTTTGTGGAGTAGATGCCACTATCAGGATCATATCATAGGTAAGCCCCTTGACATCATAGCTTCATGACAAATCTCACTGGCAGAATGGGAGTGAAGGGCCTCTGAGTTCACCACCAACTGAAACTGAAACAGTCTGTTCAACTATTGAACAGCTCTTACCATCAAGAAATTCTCACAATCAAGAAATTAGATAGAATCTCTTTTCTTATAATTAGAATCTATTGGTTTCTATTGGTTCTAGTCTATGGAATAGCAGAAACCAAGCTTCTTTCACCTTTTACATGATATTCCTTCAGATAAATAAAAATGGCTGTTGTAAAAACTCTCAGTCTTCTCTTATTTACACTAAACATCCCCAGATCCACAAGCTGTTTCCAATCAAACTTGGTTTCAAGATATGTGCAGATAATAAAGTCTAATGTCATATGCACATTAAGCCAGTTTTAGGATTCCAAGAATTGGCTTTCATTACAAAAGGAAGTTCAAGTAAGTAAGCAAACAAGCAAGGAAAGAGCTGAACAAAATTGGGAGAAAATTCATTTCATTACCTCAGTGATACGTGGGTTGGAGCATTTGACATTCCTGCTGGACCAGTCAAGCCACCTTCCCCAGCCACCAATAGGCGAAGGGCAATGCTGACGCAAAGTGCATTTTCCTTCTCCAGTGCACCAGCCACACTCAAATTTCTGATCTGCTTTCAGGCACAACCCACAGCTTTCCCGCTGGGCTGCACATTTGTACAGATGAACTGTGGAGACAGAAAATAGAGGATGAGTGACAGGCAGTATGTTCCTGCAAACCAAATGAGATACATTGTGCTAGAAGGTATAAACCCAAAGTTTCTATTGATTCTTGTATGAGTTTCTGACTACTTTTTGTCTTAGTCCATTTAATGGGTATTCTGACTTGCCAAGATTAGCCAATGCATGCTTGTTATTGCCATGAACACAATCCATCATTAGGTTGGCTAAGAAAACTTCTTTGTCTGGGTCATGCAGTGAACCCTCTTCAAAGTGAATGTTATAGCTTAGTAGAACTAGCTTTTCCATGTTTAAAAAAGTCTGG
This sequence comes from Phrynosoma platyrhinos, assembly GCA_020142125.1. Lineage (NCBI taxonomy): Eukaryota > Metazoa > Chordata > Lepidosauria > Squamata > Phrynosomatidae > Phrynosoma > Phrynosoma platyrhinos. The sequence continues at coordinate 219,862,105 of CM034706.1, forward strand.
GTTTACATAGAATTATTCCAGCAAATAGGAAGTGGTATGGTATGGTAGTGTGCGAGCAGAATGTAAAAAGGTAGGAGAAGACAAGGGGGGAAAGGGAGGAGGGAGGATAGATAGGTAAAGAAGGAATGAGAAATTTGAAGGATTAAAGAAAATGATGAAGGTAAGAGTAAGTGAAGAGAGTAAGTGAAGAGGGTAAGAATGGAGATGGAAAATAGTGAACAGGGTGTAAAGGATGAAAGAGGTGATGGAGAAGGATGTGGATAGAGAGAGTATGGAGGATGAGGGAGAAAAGGAATGAAAGCCAAAGAAAAGATAAGGATGATAATAGAAGGGAATGAGTTAGGTGACAGGGAGGGATGGGAAGGGAGGGCTGTTGTGTTTTGTTTGAAATATCCATGTATGAATGTTAGATTTTTATCTGTGTGATATGTTATGGTTGAAATAACTTGATTGTTAGATATGATTGTTATATATTTTATATGTTTAATAATTTATAAATAAAGATGACAAAAATAAAGTCTGGGTTTGACTTTACAATCATAATCTGCTGTGCTATGATGCTTGGTGAACCTTCATTTTCCAAGACAGGACATCTCCGTGCCCCCCCCCCCCCCCCCCCCCCCCGAGTCATGTTTTGTTATAGAATCCACACAAAACCAAATTGAAAATACAGTCATTAATTGATATTGTCAGATACAGAATTCCAAACAATGTTTTCAAATCCCAGCCACATGCTACATATAGTTTTCCCCATAGAAAATATAGCTGAGACAAAAATGTTACAAACACATCTGTTCTTTTTTGGTCTGAGCCTATCTGCCCAAATAATGTCCATTGTAGAGAAGCAGAAATGACATACACAGGTTGTCAGCAGGCTTGCCCTAATTTGGGAAGGAGAATAGGTTCAGGAAATAAATGGCATGCAAAGTTAGCCCTTCTGCTAATCATACTGCTAACTGCTTTACTCTGGCAATCCAATGAGATCAGAATCTCTCCATCAAGTGCAATGCAATGCAATGCAATGCGATACTAAAATAAAACATGCACTTTTAAATTTCAGACATAGGAGGCTTAAGGGGAAAAATTAACACTTTCACTATGTAATAGTTTCCAGTGAGATAGCTATAAGGATCCTCAGGTGTGAGGATCAAGATAGCTAGCTAAGCTTTTGCACAGCTGTTGAGTAAATTGCTCCTTCTCCCTGTTTTAGGGCTCCCGCACCAGTTATCCATAAATTGTATCAGCTATTGTACAACCAAAAGCAGAATTCAAGAACTATGTGCTTGGTTATTCAAGGTCTCTGTTTGCACACAAGAGTTTGTACAATGTGGGTATATAAACTATTCTCCTTCCTGTTGAACCTTTACACAGATGTTCTTAGGTATTATTTCTTCCATGCCTGATTTGGATGTCAGGCTTCAAAACATCTTTGTTTAATTTCCTCCACTGGTTTAAACCAAGAAAGACCTCATTGAAAACAATGTCTCCATTCCCAGGGAGCCTGGAAGAACTTCCAATATATCAGGTTCCACAGTAAATTTCAAAAACTCTCAAAAGCAAAATATAATTCAGATGGGAACAAACAGGACCCATTAAATGGATGTCCTTGGTGCTATAAAAATGAGATTTTTAATGGGTATTCATTTCAGGGAGCAATTCTGCTAAGGTTTGTTTTGATCTGAACTGCCACAGCTTTAGTTTTATAACAAGTGACTTGGATACCATGTGTATTTTTCCAGGCATTCCACCTGTAGCACGATTATACAGCCTTTTTTGTGTATTAAGTATAGATTTACCCAACTGAACCAAACTCTTTTATCCAACAATACATACCATTTATAATCAAGTTGAGACAAAAATGCATGGCTGAAGACCTTGTTCATTCTTAGTGTACTGGTCACCAGCATTTTCAGCATTCATTTTTTTTAAAATCTGTCAAAATGGGGATTAGCTTCATATAAAGTTCTTATACTAAATCTATGCTGCAGTATGAAATCACAAGAAGGGAGGAGGGGGCCATAATTTAGTTTTTGGGTTCTAGATCAAACTTTACTTTCTCCAAATTAAATTTCATGTCTGTGTTCTACAATTGGGAATGAGTGAAATAATGTATAGTCTAAATACATTAGGGGATTTAGATGCTCACCTACATAATCAACAAAATCATTCATGAACTTGGATCCTCTTCAGTGAAGAGAAAAATGAATATGAGAATCACTATAGTGGAAAAACAGCCAATATCATTACAGAGTAAAAATCTGAAAGCAAGACTTTGAAATAAAGCAGAAGAAAATGTATGGATGATTTCCATAGCACAAGGTAGTTTCCTGCAGTACTTGCATGGGAATTACACTTCAATTTTAATTAGTTAAACACAGTTTTTTAGGATGTTAATTGTTAAACTTTGCCTCCTCAGAAATTCAACTGGTCCCTTGTCTATTATCATTTAGGCTGTGGCTAGAAGCCTTGTGTATATATATGTGTCTTCAAGTCGACTGTTGACTTACGGTGAACCTATGAATTTCATAGGGTTTTCTTAGGCAAGGAATACTCAGAGGTAGTTTTATCAGTTCCCTCCTCTGAAATATAGCCTGTAATACCTGATATTCATTGGTGATCTCGCAGCTAAGTATTAACCAGGGCTGACCCTGCTTCACTTCCAAGATCAGATGGAATCTGGTACCTTTAGGATATTTAGACCATAAATTACAGCCTTTAGGTTTTGTTGTTTTTTTGCATCTGGTTGACAATTTAGGGTAGATTGGGTTTTTTTTAAAAAAAAAAATTGAATACCATATATAAACACTTGCTTTTCATAGAATCATAGAGCTGAAAAATACAACAAGGGCCATCCAGTCCATCCCCCTGCCATGCAGGAACTCAAAATCAAACCATCCCTGACAGATTGCTATCCAGCCTCTGTTTAAAGACCTCCAAAGAAGGAGACTCCACTACACTCTGAGGGAGTGTGTTCCACTGCCGAACAGCTCTCACTGTCAGAAAGTGCCTCCTAATGCTGAGGTTGAATCTCTTTTCCTGTAGCTTGCATCCATTGTTCTGAGTCCCATTCTCTGGAGTAGCAGAAAACAAGCTAGTGCCAGCCTTAATATGACATCCTTTCAAATATTTTTGCTTGTTTTCATAGTGTTTCAACTTGTAAGATTGCTTTAAATGTTGGAATTTTGTAGTTTATGGCAAAATAATTCTGCTCTGAATGGAAGGAACCACACCCATGAGTATTTCTAATACCTAAATACACAAGTTCATCCATTTCGTCACCTTACTGTGTTACATAAACCAATCTCATTGGAATTGTTCAAACGAATTACATTTTTTAAAAAATCCATTGGGAGCCTCCTCCTTCTTCTCACCCTCTTCCCCCAATCCTGTCTTATACCCGGATATGGGACTCAAGGCAGCTTACAAAAATTAAAACACACACAGACAAAAACACACATAGGTAAAAATATGCAAGTTTCAGATGAGGAAAAAAAGTTTCTGAATTTCCCAGATGTTATTCCTGTACAAATCAATTTTATTTTGAGATCTATGTACTGTTTTCTTCATCCTGAAGTATTTCCTGGGAATTCCTGGCATTACCAAGTACTCTTCATTCCTACCTCTCAAGTTAGTCTAAATTAACCCAGTATTTTCCAAAAGTAAATGCATCTGTATTGAGCTCTCTGTATTATCCCTGAACAAACTAGGGATCTATACACACTGGCATACCATGGGCCTACCACATGATGTCCTACTCATGGTCCTTGCCTGTTCTTGTCCCTGAGTTAGCACAGTGATGAGCAGATGTTCATATACACCCTGACACATGCTCCTTACCTCCCACAGCTGCTGTGTTCCCTCTGAAAGTCCCTCTCACAGTCTGAAAGAGCAGAAATGGGACACCTGCCTTTGCCTATGTGACCAGGCACCCCTTTCCAACATTCCAGGCTATGACTGGAACTTTCAGAGGGAATATAGCAGTGGTAGCAGGTAAGAGGGTGTGCAACCATGCAATCTGATGGCTGTTGCAACAGAGTTTCTAGGAAACCCCACCATAACCGGAGAGTCTTTTTAGACCATGCTAAGGACCTTTTAGGTCTGGTTGGGACAGAATCACTTTACTGGTGTCTGATCTGGACAGTCCTGGCCTGGGACTATTGGGCTGTATCGTGTGGACAGGATGACACCAGAACGCAAAGTACATGGGCTTTTAGGCCTTGCATTCAGCCCATAAGATGGCCACAGGCAGCAAACCCAGGTGTTGTTTCTAGGAGACAGATTTACTGAGGTCAAATGAGAGAAAGAAGAATATATGTACCAAAAACACAACGATCCTAATATTTCAGTAGTGTAATATTGTTAAAGCACTTTAACACTCTAACTTCTGAATAAAATAAAGAAGCCTCAGTGGAAATGGTTCAAGTCTGAAGCATTGCATGAATCTAGAGATGACATATGATAGTGGGGTGGGGGGGGAGGATGAGGAAGAACACTAGGAGGATAGTGAGGTACACTAGGATATTTCAAGAAAGAGTTTGGATGTAAACCTGGAAATATGCAAGTAAAATAAAAATAAAAAGAAGTGGGAATTCTAGAAACTTCCAGAGACTTCCTTCTTCCTCCTGAGATGAGTCTAGTTATACTAAAATATAATTCAACTACCTGTCTAATTAAAAATAATTTGTGTATGTATGTGTATCTTTAGTTGAACACACTTCCTATTACAGTATTTCGCATTGGATAGGTCTGAGAACCACAGAACTATAATGTTGTGTTATGGGAAATACTGCTTCTTTTTATAGTACAAAAAAAAAAAAGCACCTCTGCAAGAACACAGCTATCCATAAGTTTTAAAAAAAACCTCTTATCAACCAACAAAATTATATGAAATGGTTGAGAACCGAATCTCAAAAATTTCTTCTGGGATACCCATCTATCCATCATATATCAGTAGAAAGAGAAAATAAATTAACAAATCTTTACCTTTCAAATCCTCTGGGTTGTCAATAATGAAGTTCCCATTCCATACCACAGCAAAATCTACTGCTAAGTTACTTATGTCCATTCCATCATAGAGATACTGTAGAAGGGGGAAATTAAACACATTTACAAAAAAAATTATGTGAGAAATGGAGGGTAAGAATCATCAGAACTGTTTTTAAAATGACGTTTGACAATACACAGGTTAGAAAACTGTGGCAAGATCTGACTGCCTGCCAATTTTAACATATCTGCCCTGACTCAGTGCTAGGGAATAATGGGAACTGTAGTTTATTGTGGCACCAGAGCTCTCTGACAGAGAAGGCTCAATGTCTCAGAAAAAAATACAATTCCCATGATTCCCTAGCACTGAGCCAGGGCAGTTAAGGTGGACTCAATTTGCACTATTTCTAGCAGTCTGCAAAAGCCCATATATTTCCATCATCTGTATTGGGAGAGACTCTTTGTGCCATAATGGGATAATTTAATCAGCTGACAAACCTGGAGATAGGTAATAGATTAATTATCCAGTAATGTCCAGTTCATGCAGACTGTTCTCGCCATTCAATCCTTGCTTTGCCAATAAAGCCCCATCATCAACAAAAGAATTAATGAGAGGAAAAAAGAAAATTTTAACACTCTAAAGGGGAGCCACATTGGGCTCACAATGGAGTATCTAGAAAGAAGGCATACTTGGTTGGCTGACTGGCATCCTTACAATTTTGCTGCTGGCTCCACTTTCAAAAATTCTAGTAGCATTCAAGAACCATCATTCCAGGACTGACTAAAGAAGCATCAGGAGTTGGTTTGTCTGGTATCTTCTGGTTGCCTGTGGTAGCTTAACTGTTATGTGTATATATATGTATGTGGGGAGGACACAGCTGTAATTCAGCTCACAAGTCTCTCTCTTTCTTGGCCTAATGAGGTTGGTTTTACAAATAACTTTTCCCAATAAGAAAGTTAAGCTCATTATCACTAATTTTTTATGACAAACTATTACACCAGTGTCATTTGGGCTGCATAGATTGTGCTAAGGAATTTGTTTAAGTAGCATCAAGGTGTTAGGAACAAAAACACCACAGGAAAAAAGGGGCTTAGGCAATGATAAAGCAGCTTTCCATACCAGAAGATGAAAACTACAAATTGCGATAGCTCTTCAGGTATATCATCCCTTTCAATTCCCCAGCTCTTTCTGAGATGTAACCTCAACAATATCTTTCAAAGAGCACTTAAAATGTCCTATCCCTTTTGCTGAAAGCATTGCCACATTCAGTCACTAGTTTGAAAAGCCCCTCATCACAAAACAAACTTGAGTTCCAAGGCTGCCATCAGCATGGAATCAGAGACTGTACTATGTTCACTCGGGGGGATTGAATCATTACTTATTTGGAACTTTTATTCATTCATCTTATTTGCACACCTTGAAATTTAAAAGGAACAAAGCTCTGGATTATTTTACAGCATGTACCCACAACTACATATACAGAAAACTGTACCAAGATGCAGCATTGTGGAGAGAAATCCAGCATGGTGTAGTCATTTGAATGTTGGACTAGACCTCCTGTCACATTGCAGAATTAATACAGCATGACACCATTTTAACTACCATGGATTCATCCCATGGAATCCCAGTATCTGTAGTTTGTTGTGACAGCAGTCTCTCTAATAGAGAAGTCCAAATATCTCACAAAACTACAAACCTCAGAACTCCATAGCCTATTTTCTATTTCATTTTGTTCTGAATTCCCATGCCCCAAATAATCATTATTTAAGATTCCAGTGTCTGCAGTATTGCTAAGTAAGCAGATGTGTTATTTCTATGATTTTAATTTTTTTTATTTTAATTTTTTTTTTAGAAAAGAGGCTGTGGAACTGTGGTCTCTGGCATCACACAAAAACAAAGTAAACACTGATGTCCCTGATTGATGTGATTGCTTTCAATGTCATATTTGTGGGCTTGGATACTCCTGTGGAACAAAAAATATTGGCACATCACAGCCAGGGCCAGCATTACCATTAGGCACAGTGAGACAACTGCTTCAGGCATCAGATTGTATGTCATCAAAGGGTAGAATCTTGTGAGTCATTCGGTTTATTATGATTGTATTTTTATTGCCAGGAAAATACTTGAGAACTGTTTATGCATCTTTACTTTCAAGGGAAGGGGACCATTTGCTATTCTGTTTGGGGCAGCAAAATGCCTTGGGCCCATCCTGTTCCCAAGAATTAAGCATGCAGTCGCCTCCTAGGCTATGCTTATTTAAGGGAGATTATTTTTCATGCCTTTCTTTCCTCTCCTTTCATATCCCTTCTCCTTCTACCTCTTCTCCCAGCAACAGGCAGCTTTCCAGTATTACACATTCTATCAAGCTACTGTGGCCTGGAATTTGACAGCTCCCTGATAAGAAGGCCTGCAATTCTCTTTATCTCTCCTGTGTGAATTAGCTTTGCCTTAACACCTATGTCACATCCCCACCCCAACCCCTCCTTTCCTGACCCCCCACAGTCACAGACAGGGAAGCTGACAGATAAAAGATCTTCTCTGGGGCCAGGATTCTAATTAAACACCTCACTTGCCTGTAGCACATTCCCATCTGGAATTCAGGATTAGTTTAACCCCCTCCCTCTTTTTTTTTTAATGTCTTCCAGAATAAATTTTTCCTGGCACCTTTTTCTTGTACCATCTATATTTGTATCATTCTTGCTTCCACAGCTAAGATGGCAGTGTCTTTGATACTCTGAACATTAGTAAATGTGAGTATCATATTCCTCAAGTTATCAAGGATTTTAAAAATAGATTTTTCACTTCCAAAAAGAAGTTATAACAGGGGTGAAATCCAAAGTGTCTAGGCACACTAGGCAACGAAACCTAGTACTGTATTATGTAACAAGCCTGTTGTGGCATTAAGGAATAGGCAATCATGATGAATAGAAACAAGAGGTAAGTATCCCATACTTGTGGGTTTGTATGTCCACTCCTGGGAGACTGCAGAGTTTCTAAATATTTGTCCAGTTCTTAGGCTATAACAACTATGCACTAGATAAAATTGCTTTTTCCTATTGCATTGGAACTCATTCTACAATCCACATGACACCAGTTCTCCATCTATTTATTTATTTATTTATTTATAACAGGACAGAAGGAAGGATGCACAAGTCTCACAGAGCAGAACAATTTTCCTTGTGGCTTTGTAGCAAACAATTAACTATGATCATCTGAAAATCTATCAAGTTGCCTCTATCTCTGATACAATCAAAATTTTATTGATAACTGCAAGGATGTTGAGGGTAAAGAACATAATTCTAGTATAATTGTGGGCAGAAATGAGGCTGGTGATCCATTTCTGTTGGGATTAATCATTACATAACAATTAGCAAGGCTATTTTTTTCTACCAGTGCCAGCCTAGGCTTTAGTCATTAGCAATAATTGCTCAGACATCTGCCTAAGTCCTGAAAGGACATCAACAGCAACAATGTTAGATCTTTAAACCTACAGAGGTCTAATCAGCACAGCAGAAATAATGTAGTTTGGCACCAGTTTAACTGCCATGGCTCCATCCTATGGAATGCTAGGAATTGTCATTTGTTTTGGACAGAGGTCCAAAACACACTGCAGAAATAATCCAGTTTGACACCACTTTAACAGTCCTGGGTCAGTGCTAGGCAATCCTGAGGATTGTAGTTTATTGTAGCACTAGAGCTCTCTGACAGAGAAGGCTAAATGTCTCACAAAACTATGATTCCCAGGATTCCCTAGCATTCAGCCAGGGTAGTTAAAACAGTCTCAAACTGGATTATTTCTGCAGTGTGATTTGAACCAGAGAAGGCTAAATATATCAGAAAACTACTAATCCAGAATTCCACAGCACTGAGCCATGACAACTGAAGTGGTGTCAAATTGAATTGTTTCTGCAGTACAGATTAGACCAAAGTCTGCGATGCTTGCATTTTGATAATATCATTTAGCTATTTCACATCACCTGAATATATAGAATTTGTATTCTCTTACATTCTACTTTTTGTATAGCCTTTTCAGACAAAATGAATTACATGTAAAACTAACATGATTGGAAAGTAAGGCCAGGGATCAAGACATTTGTGCAGTGTGCACAAATGAATAAAACAGAGGAAGCTTCCTTTTCATCCTGACTTGGTGTGAAAATCATGTTTTTTTTCCTTCCCATATTGATTTCCCTATTAAACTATATCCCACAAGTTATTTTTTTTAAAAAGCCTATCATTGAGACTTACCTTCTGGTTTTATCTTTTCAGAGAGGAATGATGATCACCTATCAAGAACAGGACCTTTTCTAGAGTGCCCCCAAAGTTCCAGAATACTCACCCCCTAACGGAAGATTAGTTTTTAAATTCCCCAAGGTTTGGGGGAATTAGCTGAGAATCTATGCTGTTGCTGCAAAGTGCAATTAAATGATTACCATACATTAATTTAATTGGATTGAATTTCTACTTTGAGGTTTAAACCTTTTTGGAAGACCAGTTGGTACTGCCTTTTTTGAAAGGCAGTCGAGAAATACTGTAAATAAATACCCACAATTCCTTTCATACATAGTCCTCTCCTCCTCCAGCGATACCCTTTTACCCCTTCTCCCCAGCTCCAAATCCCTTCACTTTACCGAGCTGTTCTGGCACTGGACACTTGAGCTGTTGAAACGAAGAGCAGGTACACGATGGATCACTCCTTGGATGTTGAGGACACACTCATAGCCACGCTGGCCAGACTGAGGCTGAGGTAAATTTCTAGCTTTCAGTGTAATGGGTTTCACCTCACCAACAGGGATCAAAATCTCTTCTGTGGGGAAAAGCTGTGGACAGTCCTGGAAAATATATACAGAAATGAGGTATTCAGGAAAATATATGTACTTTATACTCTGAATAGCTTTGGATCTTGGAGACCTATACAGAGTTATATCTTGTTACCATGTACCCTAATGCAAGGGCCTGATTTTACATATGTCTGTCACAAAAATGTGTTTCACATTCATAATATAAATGATTAGCTGGAGCTGACCTGAATGTCAAGAATATTTGAGGGGAGGGGGTTGTTGGAATTGTAGGATTCCAGGGAAAGGGAAGGGTTTTGCAAATTGTATCCTTGACTCACTTTTTCACTGCTCTGTTAATCAAATCAAACCAAATGAATTAATCAGTCTATATCCTATCTCTTTTATGGTTCTAATGGTGAGACACATGGTTATCCCTGGGCATATCCTACCACGAAGACAGAGTCAGGTGAATACTTTAGATAACAAATTTTGGGTGTTATGAACGGGCTGCAAAATTGACCTGATATTGTTAGGAGGAAGGAAAGATATTTGTGGGATCTTATGCCACATGTGACAAAATAACAGGGCTGACTTTGACCTGGATAAGAGAGGAAACACAATTTGCTGCTCTACCATAGGCAGTCTTTGTTTGCTTGTAGGTGCAAAGGGATTTTGTAGCACGTTTGAGACAAACTGAAATAAAGGCACTAATGCTACCAGCTTCTTTCTTTCCATTAGTCTCAAAGGTGCTACAAGAGCACTTTGCATACATATATGGCTATGTCTTTGAATTTGCTCTCAGGTATCCTTGTTTCTTCAGAGTTCTGAATTGTGATTGGTTTCATGGCAATGACATCTCTTCATCCAGCATTTCCATGCAGCCATTTTACATGGTTATAATTTTTCCTGACCTCATTCTAGGGCAGGCATGGGAAACATGCAACCCTAATGGTATTTCTTCATCTTCAGACCATTCCCATTCCACAAAATATTTTTCTAAAAAAGAGAACAATTGTTTTGTAAACTTCCAGGAATTCTGATTCCCTTTTACATCACAGATGCAGCACAACTGGAAGTGACCAGAAGCATTTTAGACTTCTGGCCACTTCCAGTTTCTGTTGTTGCTGTTTTTTCCCAAACTATGTGGGATCTAGCACTCAGTGCGTGTCAGAGGTAGGAAATTGGCCTCTGAATGCTCTACAATTTGCCTATTTTGTGCAAGAGCCTGCTAAGAAAAATGTCACTCATCAGTGCCTGGAATCTTGAGGACATTATTGTTTCCTGAGATAAATTTACTACTTGCCTTGCCCCTCTTTCACGTGGAGTGGTAGCCAGAATATTTCCCACAATTTTTTAAGATGAAGAAAGGGTGGCATTTAGAAAAGGGGTTTAGACTCATCTTAAACTGTAGCCTGCTTTACAGAGGACAAGCCTTTAGCTCAGGAGTGGACAATTGGTGGCTCTCTAGTAGTTTGACTGCAAATACCACCAACTCTAGCTAGCAAAGCCAATAATGAGGAATGTTGGGCTACTCCAATGACATCAGGAACCCTACAATCTCCCCTCTTGTGATCAGTTTGAAAGGCCAAGAGAAGACAGGATTTTATTTAGAAATTATTTTCTACTTTCTAAGTCTGGTTTGAAGTTAAAAAACCATGAGAAAGGATGACAAGAGCCTTGAGACTCCCATCAGAGGTTGACACTTAGTAGAATGAGCAGGGACACAGATTGTTTGGGCACTCTCTTTCCCATGTTGGTGAGATGTATTTTATTTGTATATTATTTATAGTAGTTACATCTAAATTTGCATCTATACATATAAATTAGCATATGTAAATATTATATAGTTATCTGTCTTCTTCTTTTTTGGGTAATGTCTAAATGACCGTCCTGGGGTACAAGCTCCCAAATCCTGTCCTAGAGCAATTTCTCATTAAGTCAGTAATCAAACAAAGCAAACTATCATCATATAAAAAACTCTCATTTAGACAGGTAAATCATCAACTAGAGACATAGGAAGAGGCACACTCTTCTGGAATAATTTATGAATAAACAAATCATGGACAGGCAAGTCAAGAATCTCCACTGACATTCTCAACAAAATTGGGGCTGATTTAAGAACGCAGTGTTTTTGTGCACCTATCAGCTTATGGCAACCCATAAATTTCTTAAGCAAAGAATACTCAGAGTGGTGGTTTGGGCAGTTCCTTCCTCTGAAATATAGCCTACAGCACCTGATATTCATTGGCTTACTCCCATCCAAGTATTAACCAGGATTGAGACTGCTTAGCTTCCACATTCAGATGGGGTCTGGTGCCTTTAGGGTATATAGAACATAGGTCTCATCTCAAAACAGGGAAAATGTTTCAAAGCATCTTTTAAAAAGAAAGATTCATTCAATTTAGGGCTAAAATAGAGCACAATTTTCACACAAATAAATGTAATTTTTTGACAAATACATTGGTATGGCACATTAATGTGCTTTGAGAGCTTCTTTTCATTTGTAATAATTTATTTCATTTAGCCAGCTCCAGCAACAAGAAAGCTGAAATATATAATTCATAGCACTCACAACTTTCAGAATAAATCACTCATCCAATTACATAGTATGCCCTAAAGCATGATTTGTTAATAGCAAATACCAGCACTTACATTTGCTAATTAACAAATGGAAAATTTCAGCTTATGACATCACAGTTTATGTAATACCCTGTTTTCCTGATGCTCCCTTTTCATAAAAAATCTATAGATTTTTTAAAAAAAGTTACATATTAAGGCAGCTTTTTTGTCTAATCATTATCAGCAATCAACTAGATTCATTAGATGCAAACAGAACAGAGAACAGTCTGTTCAGATTGATTTCCCATTTCTCCTTTGGTTCTTGGGTCTTTATGATATTGTGAACCCATTTATAAGCATTGCTCAGAGAAATTATCAGTTCTTGGAACTCAACATTTTTAGTTTCAGTAACCACTTAGAGCTCACAGTTGTACACTAGAAAATAGCTACAATTGTAAGTCTTGAGATAATAATCCAAGATTAAGTGATCAATAGGACCCGCAGAAACAATACTGCTATGTATCTATATTCATTGTGTTGAACATGAATTTAGATTGTTGGCATGGCAGTAATAATTATGTTCAATTATCAAGAATTGAGCATACCAGTAACTTCAACTATTTTTAAAAATATATATGTATGTGCATGTATATGTAAGTTAGGAGTGGACATGTGGGCCATTTTTTGCACTGCACAAGGCATACTTGAAAAGTGCAGTGCTGAAATCCAGAGTCAAGCTAACAACTACCACTCCCAGCCCAATCCTTTTTATAGTTTGCTACTACTATACTGAATTATGACAATATGACTGCAGGGGTTTTTGAATGGAGCGAAAAAGGTTTCCAGACCTGGTGGAGTTGCCCACCATTTACATAGCTTTGGGGGAAAAAAAAAATGCTAACAAGAGATTAGGTCCTACAACAATGCATCATCCCCAACCATCTCCTTTATTTTCCCAATATGTTCTGAGATATCCTGATTAGAGAAAAAAGAAACAAAGAAATCAACTCCCTGACAAATCAGTTAATCACAAGTTTACAACATGGATCTTCAATGATGTCTATTTCTCTGAATTGTGAATGTTCTCTGCCCATTCTTCCTTCATATAGAAGATATCAAAACAAGATATTTCCAGTGATAAATCTGTTCAATCTTCAAAAACATTACCTATCATTATAAACACAAAGATATTTCATGCCAGTTGGTTTATTACTCATTGAAAGAAAACGGGGCACTTAAGTGGCTAAAATTAGTTTGTTGTTGTTGTCACCCCCTCCCACCTTTCCCCCAGTCCAAGACTCAAGGCAGCTTACAAATGTTAAAACAGATACAGCTAAAAAAATGACAGCCACTGTGGTATAGTGGCTTGAGCACTGGACTATGACTCTGGATACCAGGTCTGAATTCCTACTCAGCCATGGAAACCCACTAGGTGAACTTGGGCAAGTAATATGCTTTCAGTCTCATAGGAGGGCCATGGAAAACTCTCTCTGAACTAATCTTGCCAAGAAAACCCTGTGATAAGTCTTCTTAGGGTCACCACCATCATTGTCATCATCATCATCATCACCAATAATTTTTATTTCTCCCCCCCCCCGCAAGGTTTGAGGCAGCATACAACATGTTAACATACAAAACACAATTAAAAAGAAAACATAAAACCAACAGATGAAATATAATATTATAAAACCATTAAAATACCCTCATATAATACATTCTTTAAAATATACCAATTAAAAATCATGATTTTGAATTGACTGGGTAAGCCTGCCAGAAGAGATGTGTCCTTACTGTTGTTTTAAACACTGCCAGCATTTTCAGCTGTTGTATCTCTTCTGGCAGGTCATTCTATGTCACACACACTTTTCATTTGTGGCCATACGATGGACCCTTTTCATTCCACAGCTGCCACCCCCCTATGCAAAGAGCCACTCCATCACCAACCTTCTCTACTTTGGTATAACCTATCATCTTGTATAAGGTTTAGTATCATGTATATTCATTTACACTGTAGACAAGTGTTTCATAAAGTAACAACAAAACTTTATTTACAATACAAGTAACAATATTTCACGTGGTCTTGCTGCACTTGTTATCATTAGTTAAAGTTACAAATAATAATACTTTAAAACACTCCTTTCCTTGGAAGACTTTCAATTACCCCCACAGGACATTCTTAGTCCTACTCTGGGTACTTTTACCACCATTTCTTAACCAGCCTCTAAGGCTATCAATACCCCTTAGGATATTCTCTTTATTAACTCCCTTCCTTGGAGTTTTGTATGGGTATTAGGCCCCTCTCTTCTGGACCTTAACTCTCTTCGACTCTGGAACCTTCTCCACCAGATCCTCACTGTCTGGAATCCAAACCCTATCTGACTTCCAACTGTTCATAACAGAATTTTCCCCTTACAGCCCAACATTGTATTGACTGTTGCCAGCTCATCCTGATTGGTTGTCACCAAGGCTGGCTCTAACCTGCCTTCTCTCCACATTCTACAGTATGGAGGCAGCAGATGAAAAGGTCCTCTGGGCAACTGTTGCCAGTCTAGTCCTGGCTGGTTGGAGCAAACATTTTCCAGAGGACCTGAGTGTACAGAGCAGATTGTATGGGAGGTGATCCTGTAGGTAAAGTGGACCCAAACCATGTAGGGTTTTAAAGGTAATAACCAACACTTTGCACTTTGACCGGAAACTAATTGGCAGCCAGTGGAATGATTTTAAGATCGGTATGATGTGATCACTCCTGGATGTAGGAGTGTCATAGCTAGCTGCCATATTCTGAACCAGTTGAAGCTTCTGGACTTGGTACAAAGGTAGACCAAGGTAGAGCTCATTGCAGAAGTCTAGCCTTGAAGTTACCAGCACATGCACTACCATCTTTAGGTCCCCCTATTCTATGAAGAGGCACAGTTGGTGTATCAGCAGAAGCTGATAACAGGCACTTCTAACCATTACACCTATCTGTGCTGACATTTAGAGGGATGGATCCAAGTGCACTTCCAAACTGAAAGCACAGTCTTTCAGGTGGAGTGTAACCCCATCCAGAACTGGTTGATACACCTCCAGTCCCAGATTAGGACCCTTTATAGTAAAACGCCTCTGTCTGGTCTAGATTTAGTTTTAATCTGTTTTTCTTCATCAGCCCTTTACCTCTTCCAAGCATTCATTCAGAGGAGACACACTATCCTTAGCTGAACCAACCAAAAATCCACCAATGATACCTTTAGTTTTTGTGGCTTTTTTGGGGGGGGTATGTGGCTGTGTTCTGGCAGAATTTATCTCTGACGTTTCACCTGCATCTGTGGCTGGCATCTTCAGAGGTTGGTGGCATGGAAGTGACTGGTGTATATATACTGTGTGACCCTGGGTTGGGAGGAAGTGATTTACATGTTAATCTGTACTGGCCTGCTGTTGAATGGCAAGGCCTCATGGTGGAAAGATATGCAGGAGGATATGTATGTTTATTTAATTAGCAATCCATTGTCTGCTGGGAAAACCCCTGACCCTGAGTGATATTCATTTGCATGTGTTGAGTCTTGATTTTGGTGTTTTTCAGGACTGGTAGCCAAATTTTGCCATGCAATGACAGACCAACACACAGATTAACATGTAAATCACTTCCTCTCAACCAA
>CM034706.1:219878163-219907357 GCA_020142125.1 Phrynosoma platyrhinos
ATAAATTCTTCCAGAACACAGCCACATAGCCTGAAAAACCCACAAAAACCTGTGGAGGCCAGCCATGAAAGCCTTTGACTTCACAGTGATACCTTTATTGGCCAACCAAAATGCACAATATACATGTTGTAGGCTTTTGAATGCCATCTAACAGCTCCTTTCTTGGGGAGCAGCTATCCCCAAGCACCACTATCTGGCTTCTTCATCAGGCAAAGTGTTACAAACCAGATTGGAGAAAAAAAAATTGAAGATGTACCATCTTAACCTAGAAGAGAAACAGCTAAATGCAGGCCTATGATTAACATTTTCATTTTTTTCTCCTGATTGGTTTGTAACGCCTTGCCTGATGAAGAAGCCAGTGAAAGCTTGCAACATGTATATTGAGCATTTTGGTTGGCCAATAAAGGTATCACTGTTTGGTGGATTTTTGAATGGACTTACTATATAGCCAACATGGCTACCCCTGGATATATCCTTAGCTGAAAGTTATTTTTGAAAACATAGAGAAGTATATTTGGGTGTCATCAGTATACCCATGCCTCCAGATGATATCTCCCAGCAGTTTCATGTAGAGGTGGAATAGCACTGGGGGTAGAATGGCACCTTGTGGTATCCCATCTAACAGCACCTTTTTTGAGGAGCAGCTATCTCCAAGCACCACCATCTGGAACCTGCCTGAGAGGTAGGATTGGAACTAGTCCAACACAGTGCCTCCAATTCCCACCCACCCCACAGGCATTCCAGTAGGATACCAGGGTTGATGGTACTGAATGCCACTGAGAGGTCCAAAAGCACCAACAGGGACACGCTCCCCCTGTCAATACTCAGGCGAAGATCATCCACTATGACGATCATAGCAGTCTCAACTCTATATCCTGCTCTGAAGCCAGCCATAAGTCAGAAATGACTTGAAGGCACACAACAACAAAAACAAAATGTACACTGTACAAAGTTTAAAATATCATTAAACATCCAATAAAATTAAAAGTATTATTTGTTTTGCTGTTACATTCACTTGTGGAAATGCATTCTGCTAGTGGAGTGTTCTATCAGTGTATCTTGGTATTTTCACAGATATATCTTTTGCACCAGAAACCTATAAAAGTATGTCAAGGCATGAGACCTTCACCAAAGCCTATAGTTTTTTAGCCTGTGGAGCTGAAGTATATGATTGTGCCATAAAAAATTTAATTGGTAGGCCTCACTTGATTAAAAAAGAATCTCCGTTCTAATGCCTCAACATCTTTACTATGTCAAGAATAGACACATAGAAAACAGATATTTCCCACCTAGTGTCAGTCAACCCCTTTACCCTGGTGCTTCATAAGTATTTTATGACATCTTTGGCTTATATTTTATTTTAAAGAAGAATTTTGTGAACATTTAGTAGTCCAAAATCATTTTCTAGTCCTGTTGTGGAAAAAGCATTCTGTCACCAGACGAAATTGACCTTACTTTAAGGTAGTGACATTATGAACTGGAATAAAATGTTTATGGCTCTAACATGGTTCCCATACTACACAAGTATACACTTTTATACCATTTTAAGTGATATGGCTCCATCCTATAGAATCCCCAAATTAGCAGTTTTATGAAGTATATAGATCTTTTGCCAGAGAATTAGTGTTTCACCAAGGAGTACCTAGAATTTAGCCATTGTAGTCAAAGTGGTATCAAAGTGCAATAATTGTTAAGCCATGTTTCTAAATCAGCTCACCTTGAGCATATGGACTGATGCTAAGGCTCCAAGCATTAAAGGATTTAAAATGAAATAAAGCCTTAAAGTAAAATAAATATGAACTAGGCATCAGTTGACACAATCAAAAGATAGCAGTGGATTTTTACTGGGGTTAAGTTGTAGATTTTTATATATTCTGCATCTGTTTCAGAATATCTCTGTCCTACTTCACAATACTGTCATGTTTAAAATTTGGCACTTGGTGTCACTATCTTGTTGCCATACCTAACAGAACTACAGAAGAAACTAGTTAAAAAATAAAGCGCTTGCTCATACAGCAAACAAAAATTGCTCCTGAAATTCAGTCTTTATTTTCTCAACTGGGAAAAAGGATCTTGATTTTGTGCATTTTACACAAATCAGCACCTATGAGGGGAAATCTGTACACCTTGGTTTATATCAGGGGCAGGAAACTGCTAGTCTTCCAAATGATACTGGACGTCAGCTCCCAGCAGTCCTAACCAGCATAGCCTACAATCAAGTATAAGAAGTGCAGTTCAACTACAACATCTGAAGTGGTGGTGTCACAGGTTCTTTATTTTGGTATTTTATTTGTTTGTTTCCAACTTATGCTGACCATAAGGCCATAGGGTCTTATCATGGGGTTTTCCTGGTAAGATTTGTTCAGAGGAGGTTTGCCATTGCCTTCCCCTGAGGCTGAGAGAGTGTGAATTGCCCAGTTACTCAGTGGGTTTTCATGGCTGAGGTGGGAATTGAACCCTGGTTTCCAGAGTCATAGTCCAACACTCAAACCACTATACCACGCTGGCTTTCTTATCTTTGGTATACATGCTAAAAATGTATTGTAGAAGACTGAGAATAATAAATAAATGTGCTCTACTGATGGCAGTTGAAAAACGTTTTCTATCAGAACTGAGCAGAAGGAGCTCAGAGGGGTTAAACAAAATAAAACAAAAAAATCATACTGGTCTTTTTGCTGTTTGTGCTGTGACAAAAATAAAAATAAAAACCTCACAGTAGCTGGCCATTTTAAATAGTCACAAGATACCTTTTTTTCACAGAAAACATGAAAATATCCTTTACCTTACACTACTCCTGCCTAATAGTAAGGCTGGTCTGAGATAGATCAAACCTAGTAGTGGAAAATGAGAACACAAGTGAATTGGATAGATTTGTACTTCCTTAGCTTCTATAAATGGGGTGTGAAATATCTGGTCTTTCAGATATTCTTGGACCTAGCATTCCTTGCCATTGGCAGTGTGTGTGAGGGCTGCTGGTCTTCCAGTGCTATAATGTCTGGAGGGCTGTATGATTCCCACCCCTGCTCTACAAAGACTGGCAACCTTTTTCCTACTTCAATATCAAGGTGCAGGAAACACTGTGATATTTTTCATTTCTGTCTATTTCTCATCATAGTTAGCTGGAAAAGCAATTCCTCTCCAGAGGTCCTGACTTTGGGAAGATTAATTATGGGAAAGGGTTGTAACCTCTTCACCATTCTGTCCCATCAGGTCTGCCTCTCACTCCTGGCTCTGTGACTGGAACACCATCAACGAAAAGATGAGAGATTCCAACAGTTTGGTGTCTTCTTTAATGCTCAATAACTACTACTGCTGTGATAAACTGCACAGGAATCTGTTTCACACAGAAGGAAGAGAGAGATTTCTAACAAGCTTTGCTGTGCAAATAGCCAGCAGATATTGGCAATGAACCAAAAGAATGAGATGGGGCAGGAGCAGATGAGATGACACCTCATTTATATAGACTTTAAGCCCAGCAGATGGTTTTTAAAGACTTTTCTTTTGGTAATGGTGGATATTACACTTTCCTCTAATTTATTATATTTTAAACAACTTTTTATTAAATGCTTTTTCAAAATATGATCACTTAATTGTTTGTGAATATTACGATTTCAGCTGTATCATATTTTACAACACAGAATAAGTACCTTGGGTCTTATACTGGGATCAAGAGAAATAAAAATAAAACAAAGTAAATATGAGATAATTAGATAAAAATGAACCAGGGAGTTGGCACATGCATCATTCTCACTATTGCATTGCACTTTTGCTGGCTTTCTAGCTCTTATCAGCCCATTTTTCTTAAGTTACTGTAGTGAGGGATCAAACCTTTTTATAATTCTATCCTGCCCTTTTCTCACTGAGAATGGCTGTATTTGCTCTTTGTGGCTAATTAGGAGAAAGGGGCATGTCACAAACTGGACCCTAGAAGGCAACACAGATTAGGCCCCTATGAGAGTACAAAGACTCTATTTGGGGTCATCTCTTCTCTCTGAACTAGTTGTATGGTTATGGAGGTATGACAAGGATTCTGAGTGCCAGTTATATTACCTTTCCATTTTTCATTGCATTGTCATCAAAGTCACTTCTGCATTGTCACTAACCTTAGGTTTTGCCTTTGAGAGCTCATATTTCCATTTTGTAGGTGTAGAAACTGAATCCTAAAGCTCCTACCCCACAGTTGTTGTTAAGTGCCCTCAAGTCAACTCTGATCGTGGGTGATCCTGTGAATGAGGCATCTTCACGACTCTTTGCTGTGAGTTTTTTACAAGTGCACACATGTGAACTGTGTTTCAGTTGAGGCTAGGCTCTGCAGTGTCAACATGGCACCCAGCCATCACCTCATCAGAGCTTCAAAGTAGCACATTAAAATAACAAACATCATCATTTTCCCTTCTGTTTCTTTCTGGCATAATGAGAGTATTGCAATGATAATGTATCATAATTCTTATGATAATTTTTAAAGTAACAGGTAACACTAATGTGTTACTTATTTAAAATGTATTCTCTGCTCTGAACCTGATCAATCACCTTCACTGCATGACCAATATGGAATCACTTCAGTGAATATTGCCAAAGCTCTGTATAGGCATTATTCACCATACTTTTCTTGCTTTGTTAACTACAATTCTCAAATTTGGAGTGCTCTCCAAACCTGTATCAGAGGTTTGCAATTGTTTTACAATGTTAAGCAATGCAAACCTCACATTTTGCAATGTGAGAAACAGAACATCAATTGAGAATTGAATCGAGAAACAAAACATCAACTTGGGGTGCCTAGCAAATATTAAAAACCCACCATTGTCCAATTTGCCCAGAAATTGTACCAAAGTTTTGCAATCACTTTGCAATGTTTTGCAGCAGCAGCAGCAACAACCACCCTCAAAATGGAATACATGGTGTCTCAAACCAGGGGTCCTAGTTAACACCCCCCAGACTCCAACACTGCCTGGTTCAATCCAGATCTGTGCCAAAGTTTTGCAATGTGTTGCACTGGGAGTGCTACATTTTGCAATGCCTTCCAAATTGAGAGACACCTCAAATTACAGTTTTTTTATTGGGAATCTTCAATATTGGATTTGGGGGCATTAAATAGGAATTCTGTGTTGAGGTGTCCAGTTCTCAGTTTTGGGAGTGTTTCAAAATGTAGGTTTTTCATTGCAAAAATGTTGACAAATGACTACAAAACTTTTGCACAGGTCTGAAGGCTATCCAGATTTGGAGGGTTATAGTTTTAAAAGTTCACTTTCTTGATTGGACACAGAAGAGTGCCTAGCCCCACTCACCTCCACCATCAAATATCCTTGTGTGGGTGCATCTCAAAAGGAGAAGTTCCCATTCATGTGAAGGTTGTTCAAACCAGCAAAAGCTCTGGAATATCAAGGGTCTTGAGGTATAAACATTTAAACACTGAGGCTACTGTGCAAAGCCTCATCTGAGTTGAGAGAAGAAGAGATGCAAGGGGTGTGTGTGATAAGAGACTGCATTACTGATCTGTTTTATGCCCTTTTATTGTCCAGCCTGCTAATTATATCTTTCATTTCCTTTTAAAGACTGGAGTACATAAAGACTGGAGTACATATTGCGAGATAGACACCAAAATTGCAAGTCTGTAATTATCCTTTGATCTTTTTAAAATCCACCGTATGAAATTTGAGATTCTGTGCTATTTTGTGGAAATACTTTCATTACTCTTATTGTCACCACAAAAAAACAAACCCTGTTTACATTGTAGTACTCCCAGAGTTAGATCTTTAAAAGGAACTATGGCCCATTATCTTCCTGGCTTGGACTTATAATAGAATGTGGCATGATGGAGGAAAAGACCAAAAGCTTTTACCTAGGGAAAAGGAGTATCCCCCCCCCTTCCTTCCTTCCTCCCCATATCAAATCTGTAGATTACAGGATTGGAAATTCTGGCAGCAAAAGAATTTCTCTTATTTTTTTAAATGGAAGGAGGTTATAATGGAGGTTTTCCCCCCAAAGGTTTTATTGTTAGAAAAATGTCACATCACAACTGTAGCAAAAGTATAGAGTCAGTCAAATTGCAAGCATACTTCACTCTAGGGACAAGGGAGAAACTGTACAATCTTTCTGCTGTTTGACAGCTTCAGTGATTGCATTAATAAAGGGATCTAAAAATAAGGAGGAATAAGCTACATGATGCCATATCACCAACTGCACCAACTGCAGTACCCTAGCAATTGGTTCTGCATTGCTACTGGCCATTTTTACTGAACTTCTCAGTTGAGTGAATAAAGCCAAACAACCTGTAAGGTTTATGGAAGAGCACTAGGTTTTGCTTAAGAGAGGCATACATTATGGAGAGCACTAGGGTGTTTCTGTTGTACTCTCTGATATCTTTTAAATATTGGCTTCTCTTTTGCTTTGGGGTTATTTTTGTCTCCTCAGTTTGAAAGCTGTTCAGTTAATATACACAGGGACTGATTCACTGCATTTACATAAAACAGCATTACATAAAACAGCATTACATAAAACAGTAGTGATGCATCACAATTATATGTGCAAAAAAGGTTGCACCACACTGAGACATCATCTGTATGCTTTCTTTTTTGATTTCCTAGTTGAAATAAGTTGCTTGGCCATATGGATAACATTCTTTGCAATTGATAATAGACTCCTTGCAATTGGCAGTGAACCTGTAATGACACCTTTAAAATATTAATATGATGTGTTAGCTAGAGATGATGAAATCCCAAGTGTGTTATAGTGTTTGAGCATTGGACCATGACTCTGGAGACCAGAGTTCAAATCCCTGCTTTGCCATGTAAACCCACTGGGTGACCTTGGACAATTCACACTCTTTCAGCCACAGAGGAGGGAAATTGCAAATCCCAGCTGAACAAATCTTGCCAAAGAATCCTGTGATAGTTTTGCCTTAGTGTTGCCATAAGTCAGAAATAACTTGAAGGCACACAACAAAACAAACAAACATCACTCAACTTTGTTCATCAAACTTAAACTTGCATGAAACTGGGCATGAGAACTACACATTTAAAAAGTGAGTAATGTATTAACCAGCAGAATTTAACAGCCCAAATGATTTCACACCTCAGCCCCACAATTATGAAATATTGGCCTTTTGTAATAATCCTTATAATGGTCTTTTGACAGGTTGGTTGGTGTGGACTTTTACATCCATATTACATTGCATCCATACTGTGAGTCACCTTCTAGGTTGGGCAAGTCCTGATGGGCCATATTTTGTTTCTGTTTTTCCTTTGTTTATGTTTTGGTGCATTTCTTTTTTTGTTGCTTTTTTGTTGCTTAGTAAATTTTCCACACTCAGACTTAAAGCTTATTGTTACTCCTGACCAGAATGGTCCCATTAAATCAATGGGATTTTCCTTCTTGGTAATGCACTAGGCAGCAACTAATTACATAAGTAGCTGGGATTAACCAATAGGATCTAGGTCACAACCTCGTATTAATTTTATCCCTAGTTCTATGCTATCCTGTATTTTGCAAGGAAACAAAAGCAGGCAAAGGGAACCAAAGCATGTAAGGGAGGAGAAAAATGGGAAGCTATAACCCCTTGCCTCACCACACACTTCAAGTCTCTGTTGGTACTGGCAATAATAACAAAGCTTCCATGGGAAACAAGGAAGTGTGGTACAAAAATAAGAGATAAAAATAACTTCCTATCAGGAAAGAGGAAGAGGACATTATGGAGAAGCAGGAGGATGTGGTATCACTCTTCACACACATCAAGAAAGAGGTGAAGGGAAAAGCACACATATGTTGTTACCAGAAGCTGGTTTTGCTGTACAGGTTGAATCTCTCTTATTCAAAATGCTTGGGGCCAGATGTGTTTGGGATTTTGACTTTTTTTTTGTAATACTTGTATTTGCATGTATATATACATAATGACAGATCTTGGAGATAAGCTCATTTATGTCTCATGTGCACTTTATACACATAGCCTGAAGGATTTTTTTTTACAATCTTTTAAATAATGTGCATGAAACAAAGTATGTCCACATAGAACCAACAGAAAGCAAAGGTGTCACAATCTCAACCATCCATGAAAAGTGTTTTGGTTTTTGAAATACAGTTGGCCCTCTGCTTTTGTGAGGGTTAGGGCGCAAGACTCCCATGAAATGGGAAAACTGCAAACAAATGGGGGAAGGTGGAAAGGGCATTTACATTTCCCTCCAGCCTTTCCCCATGCTTTAACTGGCTTCCCTGAGATGGTTAAAGGATGGAAGGAAGAAAAGTAGTGTGCGTGCATGCCCCTCAGCCTTCTCCAATGCTTGAACTGGCTTCCCTCAGCCAGCTAAAGGATGGGGAGAGGAAGAAGAGGCATGTGTGTGCAGACAAACATTTGCAAATAATCAAAATCGTTAATGTTGAAGCCATGAAAGTTGAGAACCAGTTGTATTTTGTATTTCAGAATTCTGGATAAGGGAGACTAAATTTTTCTACTTCCTAAATCACACACAGTGACTCTGAAGACCCAGAAGAGAGCAATCAGAAAATATCTGAGTCTATACTGGAAAAAGTATGGATCTTCTTCATCATTACCTCCTATTCTTCACACAGGGTGGAACGGTGCTCTCCATGCCCCACAGTGTACACGCATCCATCTAAACATTTTCTTTTCTCCTCAAAGCTGCTTCATAGTCATTTAGCTGTGAACCAACTTTACAACCAACATCAGTGGCAAAATTCAGGGGCACAAAATCTCATTGATGAATTACAGCAGTGCCTTGCTTTTGTTTTACATGACTAAGGGTAGGGCTTGGGGGCCACAAAGAGAGGTTGAGGACAGATGTGGTCCATGGGTTACACTTTTTCCACACTTGGATTAGATGGATGCTGTGAAGATCACTCTCTGCTAAGCATGAAATAAAATGCTGAGATTGCAAATTTCTCCTTGAAACATAGAGGCACCTATCCCCAAAAGCTGGAAATGACACCAAGAGCCTTATTGCATGCTCAAAGAAAGCCAAAGCAGAAGAGAGTAGTGGCTTTCTCTGCACCTCCCCAATGCTATTTTAGCACTTCCATTCTCTTCCCAATGGAAATGATTGCAAAAATGTGTCTTTTGGCCTGAATCAGACAGGCCAAAAAGTGTGGCTTCTGACCACTTTTGGGGTGTGATGTGCAGATGACACAAGCCCCCAATGCAGCCAGAAGCCCCTGAGGTCTGCTCTTTGCCTGAGGCTTGTTTGGGACTGTGGCAGCAGCCCACTTCAAGAGCAGGCCATCAGTCACTGTGGTCCTTCTTTATCCACCTTTAAATCTGAGTTAAAGACTATTTTGTTCAGGGAGGCATTCCCTGGTATTGTCTGATATACATTTACTTGTTTTCACACTTAGGTTTACAGTGGATGTTGTTAGTAATTGTTGTAATTGTCTTTGTTTAAACTGACTTTTATTATTTTGCTCATTGTTTTAACTTAGATTGTACGCCTCTGGCAGGTTTTATTTGTTATTTGTTTTATTCTTGATTGTCTTTTGTACAGCGCTGAGTACACTGACAGCGCTCTAGAAATAAACTTTAACAACAACAACAACAACAACAACAACAACAACAACAACAATAATAATAATAA
This sequence comes from Phrynosoma platyrhinos, assembly GCA_020142125.1. Classification (NCBI taxonomy): domain Eukaryota; kingdom Metazoa; phylum Chordata; class Lepidosauria; order Squamata; family Phrynosomatidae; genus Phrynosoma; species Phrynosoma platyrhinos. The sequence continues at coordinate 219,887,742 of CM034706.1, forward strand.
TAATAATATAATAATAATGGTCCCCAGCCAATTGGGGGGCCAATCAGGACTGGAGTGGCCAGAGGTCATTCCAAGCTACAGTTTGCTTTGCCCTTTTTATCAAATAGATTTTTTCAGCATGATGAAAGACACACTTTTATGACTGTCTCCCTTGGGATTAGAATGGAAGTGCTACAACATTATGATGAGAGGTATGGAGAAAGTCACTACTCTCTCACTCCATTTCGGCTTTCTTTTCTCATGCAATAAGGCTCCAAAACTTGGTGCTCAGTCACACTAAACTTAAAACAATTATTTTGCAATTCATCATAAAGACTTTAGCTTCTTCAGAACGATAGCTTAGGGTAGGCTAGGTGTGGCCCACATGCCATCACCATGTCAGGCTTTTTGTACAGTTCATTAGGAATAAAAATAATATTAAAAATGTGTTTCTCAACTGTCAGAAAACCTGGACTGACATGAATCCTCACAATTCAGAACTTACTTTGTGGAAAATTCACAGGTAGAAAATTTGAATGGGGAAAAAATCTGCTAAGGAAACAGATTTTGTGCACTGAAAGTAGTATTTTGGATAAAAATATTTTTTTTGTGAAGAAAAAGGCTGCTTTCTATGCAAAAAAGAAAGAAAGAAAAGAAAAGAAAAGAAAAGAACAGAAAAGAAAAGAAAAGACATGTGAATTTAGCACAAAGTTCCAACTACAGAATTTTTTTGGACACAGAGTTTTCTGTGCTGAAAATATTTCTCTATGGAAAAATTATTTTATGTGCAGAAGATACTGTTTACTGACAGAAATACTATTTTCTGCAGAAAACATTACATCTCAGTATTGCACAGAGTAAGTCCTGAACTGTGAAGATTCTTTGCATTCCAGGGTCCTTCAAGATTATTTGAAGATTATTTTCTCTCAGTAGGAAGAAAAAATTGCTGAAATTAATTGTTTCTTTCAAGAACAACATTAATGAAGAAGAATTACATTTCCACCCCAACTAGAACCAAATTTAGTTTTGCTTTATATTGAAGTCTCCTCCCCCCTGCCATTCAGGAATGCTGCATATATAATATAATATAATATAATATAATATAATATAATATAATATAATATAATATAATATAAGAATGATTGTAATTCATTGTTTGAAAAGATAGTTTGAGTTTGTGTTTCTAAGCAAAGTTAAATGATTTAGAACCTGGGGGACTTCAGCACATTTCCTTATTTACAGCATGTCTTCTTCCAAGCATCTTTGAAAGCACTGGCTAATGCTCCACACTGATAAATGTTAATCTAATTGGCATGAGATCTGAGACTATGTTTTCTTTGTACATTGTGGATGGCTCCATTGATTTCACTAACCTAGTACCTAATTTGCACCAGATGAATCTAACAAAGAATGGAGTCTGTTGGAAACTTGGCACAAAATAACCCAAAATCCAGTAACAGCCAGAGAATTAAAAAGCTGCTACTTCCTATTCTTATATGTAATCTCATAGGGTTTATTTATTAACCTTAAAAATCCAGTTGCTGACTGCATGTTGTTTTCTGGCCTTTGCTTTGCACACAGACAAGTATGTGTTCACCATGGTGATTAAATTACTTATAATTTAAAATGCAGGTTATGTCAGCCAATTTGTTTTGAGTAAATATGCCCCTTTCAACCTGCAACCTCAGGTTTATCTCATTAATACCTGCAGTTCTAGTCAATATTTTGCCCTAAAATATAACCCACCCTCTGTGTTTCCCCCCCAAACACAGTGATGCCTATTTTTCATATCATATTGCAAATCTCCCTGTTGTCAGTAATTATTGCAAATCCCACTGACCACAATTTGTTTAGAAAATCATGCTCACAGCTGTTGCAAGCTCCATGAATAGGCAGTTGGAAAGGGAGGATGAAAAAATGAGAAAGTATATTAAAAAAGTGCAAACTTTAAAAGGTCCTGATCCCAATTCAGTGACGATGAAGGCATGTGTAGATGGAGCTACATAGTGAACATTATGGAAGCACAGGATTTTACAGGCGAAAGATCTGATGTTCAGTGCTAGTTTGAGTAACTGGGCTAGGAAATACCTATGGAGAATTTTCAGTAGAGTTTACAATGCTGGTCTTTACGGACCTATGGTCTGGGGTCTTTTTACAAGGCAATGCCATATTTTCTTTGTTTACTGGGCCTAGGCCACTCTGAAGATTGGATATAGCATACCTAACTAGTAATGTTACTTTAAATATGTTACTTTTCAGGGCAAAATGCAATAACTATCAATGACAGCTTTTTAAATACAATGAGTTGTGTTTATTTTTAACTCTAAAAGGTTACATGTGTGGGGTGGGAGGCAAATGCATTTGTAAGTGTACTTTAGTATTTCAAAAATTAATTAAGTAGGTAAACTATAATCACTAATGAATAATCTAAATAATGGATATAGGGGGGTTGCAGACTGCCAGAAATAGTGCAAATTGAGTCCACTTTTAGGGTTAGGGTTAGTGCTAGGGAATCATGGGAACTGGTTTTTTTCTGAGACATTGAGCCTTCTCTGTCAGAGAGCTCTGGTGCCACAATAAAATACAGTTCCCATGATTTCCTAACCCTAACCCTAACCCTAAAAGTGGACTCAATTTGCACTATTTCTGGCAGTCTGCAACCCCCCATAGTTGAGTAGTTAGCTTTCCATTCACTCTGTCAACAACATGCAATGAGTAATGAAATACAATTTTCAAATACAGTCAACCCTCCACATTTGCGGCTTTGACTTTTGCTGCTTTGATTATTCGTGGATTTGATTAACAAGTTCTGTTTAGTAATTTCTAGGTCCTTCAGTGTGATTTTGTCAAATGTTGACCACAGAGTTGCACTGGAGGACCTAGAGTTCCTAGAGAGGTATTCTTTCAGGTAAAAAAACCCCCAAAACTTATTTTTTTCTTTGTGGGTTTTCCACTTTCACAGGGGTCTTCAACCCTAACCCTAGCAAACATGGAGGGTCCACTGTAGTTTTCAAAGAAATAGCCATGTTAGGGCCAATGCAGACTGGCCAAAAGGGCTGGTCTGGGGGTGGAGTTGGGGTGGGGTAACTGCACACTGGCCACCCTGTTTCTGCCCCGCCGTGTGCTTGATCGCATGGTGCGTGGTGTCAGAGTGCCCCATTGGTGCAGCATGCACACACGCTGCCCAAAGGGGCACAAAAGAGCTGCAGTGGGGGCTCTAAGGGCATCTTCTAGTTACCCCAAAAAAGAGCAGCAAAAAGCCAGATTGGGGCCATGGCGTGTGGTTGCTGCGGCCCTGATCCGGAGCTTAGGGGTTGTCTGCATCAGCCCTTAGTCTCTTACAGCATAAAAAAGATGAAGGGAGTGAGAGAAAAAAGGAATGTGGCAGTACCTTTAAGACTAACTGGTTTTTATTTTAATGCAAGCTTTTATGGACATAAACCCACTTTTTCAGATGCAATAGACTCATATTAAGGCTTCAGGTACAAAGCGTATTTATATGGTCATGGGAGTGGGATAGGACAAAGGATATGATTTGCATCTTTCTGGATTCTATTACATTCTAGCCCTCTCCCACAACTAAACTAATTAGTCTTAAAGGTGCTGTCACATTCCTTTTTTCCCCTTCTTCCCCTCCCTTCATTCTTTTTATGTTTTCAAAGAATGTCCCAATTTCTGGCTTGGTTTATCCCCACAGTTCTCATTACTAAATTGTGAAGTGTTTTATAATCTAGTAATGCCAAAAGTATTGGGGTGTCCTACATAGGCCTCATGACAAAAAAGGATGAGTGTAAATTTGATGTAGGCACATCAGTGTACCATGGCCAATTGGATTTGAAAATCTCATTCTGGAGGTTGTCAATCCACCTCCCTCCCCCAAACAACAGATATCTAGACTACATGCAGCATAAATCTAATCAACAATAAATCATGTTTTTGACAAACCCATGTAAAGGTGATACTGGTTTCCTCATCTTTTTACAAAAAATACTCAATGGAAATGTTCTCATTATGCAAATAAAGAGTGCAACATTTTTGTCGCCTCTCAATAATAGGTACTCAAACATAATTTGTTGAGTTTGCTATGGGTTTAAATTAATAAACCTTTCTAGGATAATGCAAATCAGATAATACAAATGTAGGGAAGTACTTTATTCTGATCCCAATCTTTAAACTGATTTCAATTTAGGGAAATAAATAACATTCTCATGTGGGGCTGGGGGAGATACCTATTGTAAATAAGTGTCTAAGAAATATATTTCAGCAGGAAAAATAATAATAAATGAGTGGACAACCAACCAATTAACCACACACACACACACACACACACACACATTCAGAATGCATCTTTTTGTATGACAACCTTCCATGTCCTTTGATTCATGTATATTAGCAACAGTCTAACATCTCTTTTAGATGTCCATCCAACATTACAGTAAAATTCTATCCATTCATAGCAGTCTGTGAGTGTTTCTTTAACTATTATGTCTTGCTGAACTACCAGAAACACTGAAACAGGTTGAAAATGCACCCATACTGAAAAAGATACAACTTGCTTCAGATCTAGCCCTTTAGTTTCAAATCTTGAAAGCTATTCTCCAGCTCTGTCATTCATTTGGTATGTTTTTCACCTTAACAAAAGTTTCCTAAACAGGGTGAGTAGCTGTTAAGATACATGTTCCAATAACTGAGATTTTTCAGATCAAAACAAAGTATATTGTAACACAACTCAGTTCTCTGACAAATTTATTGTTAGTTTTGCTTTCTATGTCTTTATTTCTTAGAGTTATTAATTAGAAGCTTTGCTATATTGCAAAAATACTTAGCTGTGAAGAAGCAAGTCCATTTCTTATTCACAGTATATTTGCACCTGGCAGAGTTAAGTGGATAGGTCTTCCAGGGATGAAAATACTAATATTTTTTTTTTTGTCCTTGTACAGTAAAAAAAAAAAAAATCCTGATGCAAACTGCCACAAGACAATTGGAGTTTTTGTGGGGAAGGGTTGGGCTCTGAGAAAAATTGTTCATTTTCATGAGTGAGTTTTGTACATTTCTCTAAAATATGCAGAACTACAAAATGTGATAACTGTTGCTTAATAATGGACTGCTAGCACTGCTTGGGTAGTCTCTGTCCTGTTTTGCTTCTCGTCTGTGTATATTTAGCTTCAGGATAGGGAAGGGTATGAGATATGTTTTCTCTGCAAACTGGAGAAACTGACAAAACTAGACATTTGCTATTCTTCTATTCTGCTGGAGGTGAGATTGGGAGATGGCTTAGAGAATACTCAAGGTGCTGTTGCACCACATTGGCACGGGGTTGGTTTAGTTGACATTCAACAAGACTCTCAACAACAAAGGGATTTGTTCAAATGCCTACTTGTGGATATTCTGTCACATGTTTTACATAACATAAAATTGACATGTTTCACACATGGCATGTTTCACACACTGCCAAATTATGACAGCAAAAAGCTAAAGAATAAACTGGCAATCACTACTTAGCTTTGGGCTCTAGGCTGTAGTAACAAAAGTTCCAGACATTTAAAGGTCAGACAGATGCTTCAGTTTTTGTTGGTGGTGCTGCTGACAATGATTATAATTATAGGAAACCTCAAACCAGGCTGAAAACACAATCAGGTATGGCAATTTTCCAGGTGAGAATATTATCTAAACATTCCCACTGAAATGAAACAGAATGTGCCTCCAGTGTAACCTTTGAAAGTCTCTGAATATTCCATCTGCCTGGTTCAGTAACACATATGTAGGCACAAAATTATCAGTACAAAGAAGACATTGAAGAAGACAGAGGATTCTCAGATTTGGGAGAATAATTGAATTTATTTCTTGATACCTCCTCCATCAGAGTGATATCACAAAAATATAAGTAACTTGATTCCCACCACCACATTTTATTCACACACACATTTTAAATCCATAAGCTTCACATACCCATAAAATGACAATTGATTTCTCCCCTCCCCCAAACAAATGCTTCATGTTATTATATCCAAAACCTCATTGAAAGTTAATTTGTTACTATGAGTGATTATAGTTTCCAGTGCTTTAAATGATATTATTTTAATCTTGAATGTAATGCATTTTGAGTATATTTTAATTTAAAAATTTAATGGATTAACTAAAAATAATGAATGAATTAAAGGAAATTTCCTTAATGTTTTAACATTACCAAATTAATTTTATTTGATGGTTTAACAGTAATGCATTAGTGCTAAAACTTGCATTTCTAAGTTCTGATTATAGAGTTCATTCACTCAAAGGACTTGTGCATCATGAAGGACCTTTCTTAAAACACTTAAGGGTAGAGAGAGAATACATATTGAATCATCAGCTTTTATTATGACAGCTCATCTAATCAATTATTTGACTTTGTGGGTGCAGATATGTTCCACATTTGTCTTATTCCACCAGTGCAATGTTAATAGGATTTAACTCTGTATGCTATTAAATAATAAGGTGGAAAACTATTACTTTTAAACTCTGAAGAAAACAGATGAGAAACATTGCCTACCACCTTGCTAAGGCATTTGACCACATTTGGGATGCTGTGAAAGTAGCAAAAGGTAATTTCTGGCAGGCAACTTTAACCAGTATGGTTGTTCTATTGATTGACTATAGATCTGTTAGAATGTTTGTCTATATTGTCTATATTATCAATTATTCCATAATAGCAAATTTGCTTTTCACACAAGTTCTAAAACTCTAAAATCACAATGTAGGAATTTTAGAATCAAGATGTATTCACTGCTGTTCAGTTTATCAACAGAGATGGCAAGTCTGAAGGCCAAATTCCAGTATCATGTTGCATTGTCACTTGATACTGAGCTCCAGGTTAACTTTGAATTTGCAGTAAGAATGCACTGCTTCTGATCTACTTTTTAAGCCTGTGTTTATATGTTCATGGTTGTCCATATCACACAGCCCTTTTATTGAATAATGTCTTTTATTTCACTTTTTCTTTCAAATGTGGATAATTACCAAATTGGAATGCATTCACATGTGAAAGTTAACACATAATGCTTCAGCATTGTCTAGATGCAGAAATTATGGGTACATCTTTGTTGCATATTCATGGGGAAGTCCAAAAGTATTGGACAAAAAATTCAAATATTCATAGTGCCATGCTATCTAAGAAGAAAACCAAGCTAGATAACCATGGAACATAAGAAGAACTAGAGTATGTTTACCTTCAGAGGGGGTGGTGGAGAAAGCATTACTTTGGAGCTGAGTTTTGTATAAGGTGTGTTTTGTGCACATTGCAGAAGCATTGCTGTATTCAGCATTTCTGCTTGCAGGACACAAGAAAAATAGCACCCTCACATTCATGTTCCCAATTACAGGTATACAGAGCCATATTGTTTTTGATACTGGAAATATATCACAATTATCAATATCAACAATTGGAAGTGGTATAAAACTTCCACTAAACTGTCTAATCTGCTTTTCACACTGCTCACATTGGTGATCTCATGGCAGTGAATTCCACAGTTTAACTGTGCTGCATTTCCTTTTATCTGTTCTGAATCTCCCATTATTCAGATACAACAGATAATCCCAGGCCCTGTTACTGTGATGGGGGAGAGGGAGACATTTTGTATAGACTCATATATAAGTCTAGAAATTTTAGTTAAAAAAAATTGACCCTAAAAACCTGGATCAACTTATCCATGGGTCAATGCAAGTACTGCACTTTAATCTATATCAAACAAGGAGTCTCTGAGTCGAGTGATGAAAGGTGAGAGCTTAGTCTCTTTAAGATGTAAAAGAAGAACCGATCACCTCTACTGTCTCTGTCATGACACTTCTGACTTCTGACTTTTTTGAATGCCTAGATAGGAAAATAGTGGTGGTGGCAGTTTTTAGTGCTTCCCCACAAAGGGGAAAAATTGGGCTTTGAAGGATTTGAATAAGATATTTGTATGTAGCTGTTCTGGGCTAAAATCTGACAAAATTGTCACACTAAAGTTATAGGCTATAATCACTGCTAATGTATTTGTCATTTTCTTTGCTTTGCCTTTTCATCCTTTTTGACATATGTACATTTTCTTAGACCTTTCTGCACCTGGTCACTTTCTCCACACATCACACAACCACCATTTATTATAGATCCCTTTTCATCCAGCCAGCCTTTAGGGTGAGCACAAACAGTTATGCCTGCTGGAATTTTGTAAGTTATTTGGCTTACAAAATTTATTTGGCTTTCCTTTTCTTTGTCCTTTCCAACTTTTGTTACATACCCCTATGTTTTATCCTCAACTTATCCATGAGGTACATCAAAATCTGTAACTTTGGCCCCAGAACCTGACTTCAACTTATAAATGAAGCTGAGATATATATATATATATATATATATATATATATATATATATATATATATATATATATATATATATATATATATATACGGTAACCTGAGAGTTTAAGCTAAGGAAGTTAACATACTAACTGCCTTCTTTGACAGGAGTCTGCTCAGCTATTATATTCAAAGGAGGTCATTTTCATTGCCCACTGCTACATGGGAGGATGGTAAAATATCATCCTGGGGAGCATGTATGGTTATCTTGCTGCCTACCTTTGGGTACTAAATAATGTTATTCATTGCTGTTTTAAAATGTAGTGGACTGAGAACCATAGGTTTTCTCTTGTGGTTGTTTTATGATGTTAGCATTTACATTTATATTATAAACAGCCTGGAGGTATGTTGATGGAAAGGTAGAAATATTTTAACAAACCATGTTTGTTGTTAAAACACGTCTCCCTTATCTTTTAGAACAGGTGAATCATGCAATTTTCAGTGGATCCTTAGACCACATTTATGTCACACACATTTTAACTGCTTTAGTAGGATGGTTTGCCTCAGCATTAGTGTAGTGCTGTTTTATCATGTTAAAGAAAAATTCTACTAAACTGAAAAGAGGAAAAGAAACCAAGTTGTGCAAATTTACTTGAGTTACTAGACCACTGATCTGCCTCTAAGCATTAAAGGAACAAAGTGATGAAACATGAAAGTACCACTTTTTCAGTCATCTTGCAAAGCATAACCTTACTTTAAAAGCCTTCAGTTTGCTGTCACTCCAATATAAACAAGCAATTGCTATAATGTGTCATGATTCTTACCAGGGGTTAACATTTGATAAAGGCTATGTGGTTTTAACCTTTCAGAAAAGAAGTGTTAACTACTGAATCAGAAAGGTTGTGGGAGGAAAGCTTGCATGTTTACATCATAGTATTGAGCTGCATGCCAACCAGTATCCCTGCAAGGTTTCACATGTAATTCTTCAACAGAAACTAGCTTGCCAGCATGGTATGATGGTCTAAGTGCAGGACTAGGACACGAGGGTTTGAATCCCTGCTCCTACATGGAAACCTACTGGATGACCTTGGGCAAGTCACACTCTCTCAGCCTCAAAGGGAGGTAAACGCAAACCCCATCTTTTTGCCAAGAAAACCCCATGATAGGTTCACCTTAGAGTCACCATAAGTCAGTAATGACTTGAAAACACACATAACAACAAAAAAAGTTTGCCTGAAATATTATCATTTTTACTTTGCTTCCAAAGGGAATACATCATCCTCTGTTAACAAAGTGAATTTTATGCATAAGTAGTCTACTAATATAGTCAGTTGATGGATAGAAAAACAGCAAGCAGGGCAAAGCAGAAAGTAGAAACAATTACAGAAATATTTTGGGACCTCTAACATTACTGTCTGCAAAGTGCATATCACAGAATAAACTAAACTACAGCACCTTATTTTCTTTAGAAAGAACAGGCAAATTAGCCTGTGAACTAGATGGGTGTGAGCACATATGTGTATGAAGTAAAGGTGAACAATGTTATATTTGAATCATCATAGCTATGCTTAGCAAGAGTGATCCCTCAAAGTGGCACAATACATTTTGTTCAACATGAGCTAATGAGAGGAGCCTAACGGAAGCTCTTCTAGCTCCAGGAGATTGTCAGGGAGAGATAGCAAGACACAGACAGGCAGATTTTCCAAACACTGTATTATCCTCAGATCAAGTCCCAGAGAAGTCTTTCCCCGGGTGATCAAAAGATTATATATAAGTGCAGGATCTTCCTGCAGCCCTCAGTCCCTTCCATGTAGGCAAACTGGAGAAAGAGTCCTTTTGAATTTTGTGCCCAGAACCATGAAGATGTTTTTAAATAGTAATTAGAGCAGACACAGAGCCAGGATTCCCTCTGGAGTTTTATTCCCTGCTGTGTTACTTATTCACTTCCTTATTCTGGTCTAGTCAAATCATTCTCTCTATTCACCCTGCCCCACTCTCCTGGCCAGTAGTTTCAATTTCTTGAACCTGAATCTTAACACTGAGGAAAGGGAATCCAGTCAACCTTGCAGGACAAGCAGAATAATCCAGCATCAGAGCATAAGAAACATGCAAGATTATAGCCCTCTTGAGTCATTTTGAAAAGATGCATCCTAGTTTTGTTATCTATCTATCTATCTATCTATCTATCTATCTATCTATCTATGCATTGTTGAGAAATCTCCTTGGCCATCTTTTAAAATTTCTAAGTGAAATGTTTTGAGGCTTTGACAGGCCAAGCCACCTGTTGTCACTTTTCATCAAAGGCATTAAAAAGCCAGTGGCTTTTGCCAACTCTAGAATATATATGTATATGCATGTGTAACTCTTCTTATGTGTCTTGGTCTATGCTATTTTCTATGGGCATCATTTTTCAGCATGAAGACATGTTATGTAATTTTGACCAGATATTTCTTGTGGATTTAGTGAGCAGGACAATCCCTTGATAAGGGGAAAGGAATTATTACTCAGCATTTTATTCTCTTCAATCTCCTTTCCTTTCAGGTCAGGCAACTTTTTTATGAGACTCAATGACAACAACTTATCCTTGCTTGCAACCTAAAATACAAGTGATGTTTTCACCCAAATACAGGTACCCACAGCTCCTATTGTTTCACAGTGTCATTGGCTTAATGGACTTATTGGAGATTATCACATTGCTTTTAAAGTATCTTATCCCTGACAGGATAAAGGTGCATTTAATTTTAAAATCAGGTGTTATCGCACTCATCTATGGCCTGGCAAATGCAACCCGTATGCAGCTTGGATCCCAGTCACACTCACCCAGCAGCTTTTCATAAACGGCAAAATCTCATTTTTGAAAAGCCACTGGATAAGCATGGCTAAGATCTTGGCTACATAAAGGTTGCATTTACCTAGCCACTGGCGAGTACAATAACACCTGGTTTTTAAATTAAATTAATCTTTATCCCATCAGGGATATGCACTTTGAAAGCAATGTGATAATCTCCATTGCCATGGAGGAAAATGAAAGCCTTCTCTTGATCTTATGGATAGCTTTTTGTCTCACCCTCTTTTCACAGCACACTTCTTGTTTTCACCCCAAAGAGTTCTGGACTCCTCAAGCCTTCTTCAGCAGGACATAGAAATGAACTTTGCCCACAATTATTTCTAAAATCCAAAGCAAACTGTATACTCAGGACCCCAGATCCACACCAATGGACAAAACATTAAGGTCCCTTATCTACTATAATGCAGTCATTGATGTACTGGAAGGGCAGCACTAATTTGTGAATGAAAAAGTTTTCACTAATAGGCAAACTACATAATTAACATCATGTCTAGTTTGGCCCTCAGGTAGGACATTCTGCATGGACATTTTTCTCAATAGAAACTTGTCTCAGTTAGCCGGCTTAGAAAACGTTTTTCTAACTTGGTTGTGGATGGATCTAGGAATTTTAGTACTCTGTGAAGTCTTGTTTGTGGCATACTGTTAGCAAGTAGTAGGGTCTGGAGCATGTCCTGAGAAGAGAGCATGTCTCATTGAGGTGGGGAGCAGACTAGCCAGTTGGCTGTGCTATGTCATTTGCTTTGATTCTTCCATTTACTCCTGTGTACATTCAGAAGCAGCCATTCTTCAGCTCAGGGCTGTCAGTTTCTGGGCCTTTAAAAGATATTTGGTGATATTATATCAAAGAGAAAACTCTATAAACATCTATGCACTGCCATGGTTATTATAATTCATATAGAACAACAGAATCCTGCCAGCTATGCATGAAGCTACCCCATTTATTTCTTTGGGGCTTATGCTTCAGTAAACAGATGGTGCATAACAGCCTAAAGATGTAGAACCCAATTTTTGCTAGAACAGAAGATGATGGCAATCATTATCTTTTGCATCAATCAAATAGCTACTATTTACTATCCACCCAACAAATAATTTTTCACAGATTTTCTGCTTACAAATGTACTTCCACCTCTGATTTGAATTGTGCTGTTCAGTGGTGTGGTTCCATACTCTCCATTTACCTTTTTCCCCACCTATCTCTAATCCTGAAAACAGATAATCAACAGAACTACTCACTTTTGCTTTTTACTTGGTATAGGTGTGATTTTGGTTTGGTGGCTAAGATAGGAAAAGGAGAGAAGGGGATTCTGGTAGTATCATGAAATGAATACCTGATAAATAAATACTTGATAAAGGACTCTATTAGACCAGCCATCTCTGCTCAGCCACAAAAACCCACTGGCATTGCCTTCCTCTGAGGTGGGAGAGTGTGACTTGTTGAAGGGGACCTCAGAGGAAGGCAATGGCAAATCCTCTCTGAACAAATCTTACCAAGAAAACCCCATGATAAGTTTGCCTTAGGGTGGCCATAAATCAGAAATGACTTGAAAGTACACAAAGGTAAACAACAACAACAACAACAACAACAGATGCTGTTGAACCTCTACATTAAGTGTTGAGCATACCTCAGAAACATTGATCCGTCCCTCCTGAAAAGAGCATGTTGTGGGATCATGAGTGCAGAGGTTCCGATATTTACACCAGTGGCAGCGAAAAGCACTGTTCACACAAGACAGGCACCTGCCAAGAAAGGAATTAAACATCATGTTAAAGGGTGAAAAAGATGCTCTTGAGTCTTGAATCTGGGCAAATATGTTATTGATTATGTCTGATTATTACTGCCAAGCCAATATGGATCATTATAGGAAAGCGAATGTCAACAGAGATATATCATAAAAGACTAATTAAAACATGTACACATTTGTTTGAAAAGAACAAACACTTAAAATATGGTTACTGGATGGATATCTGATGCATTCTTACTTCCATGATACTGGCAATTATGCCTTTTATCTTTTAATGTCAGCTTCCAATGCCAAATTACTTTCTTCCTGACTGGAAGCATTAGAACGAAAAACCAAGAAACAGCCAATCACTGGTTAGAAGAAAAACATTGTCATAATTAAGAATAATCAATGTTTTTACATACAGGTCCAAATCTAGAGAAATGGGCAGACCTGTGCTGCAGTGGCATCACTAGGGGGTATGGGGGGGTATGGACTGCACCAGATGACACCCAATGGGGGGGGTGACACCACTTCTCCTCACACACCTATCTTTTGGCAGAAAAGGGCTGTGGCATTCGCCTGCTTCCCTTTAAAATGCTTTAACAGATGATGGGAGTGGGGGAAAGCTCAGTGGGATGAGAAAGGAGAGGACCCATTATTTTTTTAAAATTAAAAATTCAAATTTCAAAATTTGATTTTTTTTAAAGAAAAGATCTTTAAAAACATATTTTAACCAAATCTTCACCATGTATATGTAAATAAATTTAGGCTATGTGTATGATATTATAATTTAAAGGTATAATTTTAATTTTACCTTTTTTATGTCACAACTATTAGCATTACATTCAGTGGTATATGGGAATTATGATTTACAAGTAACATTGGAGCAAAAAAACAACAACATTACTAAGGATTCTGTATGGTGTGAAATGGGAGGAGGTCAATGGGGTGTGTGGGGGTGACACCATGAATTGCCACACCTGGTGACCCCAAACCTAGGGGCACCACTGCTGTGCTGGTCATAAGATAATAAATATAACATTTCTTTACATTTGTATTACAGTTGCTGAATGTTCCAAGTGCTTTCCATTTGTCTCATAAAAAGCTTACAACCCCCCTGCAAAGTCAGTCACTGTTATGATCCCCATGTTGAGATGTAGGAATGTAGCTGATAGAGTAATACCTTGCCTCAGCAACCTGATTAGATTGTGGCAGGCATGAAATTTGAATCAGGGACTCCTTTGTTCCCAAATCAAGATCTCAACACTCTGTTATATTACTTATATGCAAGAATATAGGTTGATGGTTTGAAATAAATGATCTTGGAAGTACTATCATAGTACATTAATCTATGTATGATACTTCATCTTCCTTTCAACAAAACCTAGGAGTCTTGTGGCACCTTAAGTACTGTGGTACAACTCAGGTCCAGGTTATCTGAAGGACTATATTATTCCCTATGAAGTTCCCTGTGCTTTGAGATATTCTCTTTGTCACACCATCCTCACAGGTTTACCTGGTGGGAACATGGGGGAGGGCTATCTCCATGGGTTTTTCCAGGCTCTGGAACCCCCTTTCCAGAGAGGTTAGAATGGCACCCTCCTTACTATCTTTCTGCACCCAAGTGAAGACTTTCTATTTTAGCAGGCCTTTGAGAACTGGTTTTTATGGGATTTGGGCCTTGTATAATGTGCTGGATTTTTGTTTGTTGTTTTTAATGTTTTTTGTTTTAAATGGTTTAATTATATTTGTTAATATAATCATTTTTAATTTTTATATTGTGAAGTTTTTACCTATGCTTATTTTAATGGTTGTTAACCTGCTTGTGTCTCAAACTGAGAAAAAGCCAGAATATTTCTTATCTCCTCCTCTTCCCCCTCTTCCTTGATCACCACCACCACTCTGGGTTTTATTCTAGACCTCAAGAAGCTATCCCCCAAATGGGTATATTCTGGAGGTATAGAGAATAAAAAGACAATTTTCAGACACACAGAATTCATGTACGTAAGGTATTTCATTCTTTGACACTTCTCAGCTTGTTAGACACCCTTAATATTATCACTTTTCCTGCCAGGTTTTGTATAGAGAGGGGCATCAGCACAGTGAAGCAGATATGCGTTCTTAATAGTGCATATAGCTGTCATGGCCACCACTAAATTAGTTCAACTGGTGGTGACTTAGCTGCTGCAACACCAACACTCCTCAATATGGCTATTTACTGGCTGACAGAGAACGTGTGATGGAATTGTGGGGTGGAGAAGCATCCAGTTACGTCTCTATACCTGGATATACAGTGACAAGATATCCTTCAGGAACTCATTAGGGCCTTCCAGGGGTCCTGGAGGATTATGTCAGTGCTAAGTGTTCAATTATGGGAACATAGCTGGCTGTTTCCTTATTGCCATCCTCCCCTTTTTTTTACTGGGCAGTAAATGGGTGGGTTGAGGAAGGAATGTAGCAGCTACAAGGTGGATTGGGAGGTGAGGGAGGAGACAATGCACAAAGCATTGCTGAACATGGTCAGGTTATACCAGCTACACATAAGTCTAACATCTTTGGTGTCCAATGCAGGGTAAAAGATAAGCTTGGCTATTTTTGGTTTGGTCTGATACATATGCTTACTCCTAGTATCAAATCTCCACTTTTAAAGAATATTGGGTTAGGCAGAAAGGCAGGGTATCTATACAAAGAATTTTGAAATGCTTGGTATTGTGCCACCAGAGGGAGGTAAATGCCTGGTATTGTGCCACCAGAGGGAGCAGTCACGCTCTCTGCCTCATGCTTGGATAGGTCCAGCTGAGACCACAATTCCCATAATAGCATTTTATATGGTATTTTAATAGCAATGGTTTCCTTTGAGGGCTAGCTATTGGCTGAAAATTTCAATAAAAAAAGATAACCAATAGAAAAATAAACTTTTGATCCATGACGACCAGTGCTGTGTAGCAAAGTGGAATTGTATGACTTGGTACAACTGTAGGTACACAGAAAGCCATGCCATAATATTATGTGATAAAGGATTTTGGGCTCCTGAAATCTATCTGTCCTTTCATTCACACTACAGCACTTAAGACTGTACAACTAAACAGATTACTAAGGATCATTTAATTATTTGTAGACAGTGAATTTTGCTCTTTGATTGTAGTACCACTACTGCAGGTGTATCAAGTGGCTATTTTTCTTCCCGATCAGGATTTTTGTCTAATTAGATTAAAAAATAATAATCAGCGAACTACTGAATGTTTTCAGAAAAAGAAAAACACTATTTTGTCACAGGACCTGCATAAACTGTCTGCTAGTGACTGACATTTGGCATAATTTTCCTTCTTCACTTTTCTTGAGGGTTTCTGATTTCACACATCTCCAGATGAGTACAGTACTGGCCAGTGACTTAGGGGTCACTCACATTATGTTTTAAGCTGGTTTGCAAACCAGTTTAAATTGGGGTCATTCACACTTACACCAGGTTTTCCTGATCCGAATTCAGGGGATCCTGGTGCATATCTTCCTTAACTCGGGTTTTTCGGAAACAGGAATTTCAGCAGTTGTTTTGAAAAGAATCAGTCTTTTTTTATCAGTCACAAATGGGAACTTGCTGTCTATTCAATTTGGTGCTGAGGAAGGGAGGTGTTAATGCACACGGGGCAGATTATGCCCACCCCTTTGCTCCCTCCCTGCCAGCCAAAGCCAAAGCCAGGATGGGAGTTCTCCCAGGAACATCATTAGACAGTGTACTTTTTTTTTTTTAAATACAATTTGACAACTTATGCACTCCTTTGATATTGTATGGCTGCAGTGAACAGTACCTTTAAATATTCACATCTTTAATATGAGAAAGGTACACATGATTTGATTAACTTTAAAAAAAAAACTAGCAGTGGGAGTGGGGGTTAGGGGTCATTTTTTCCCCTCTTTCCCCAAAAATAAAACCACCATCAAACTTCACTGCCAAGTTGGTGCAAACAAACTATCTCACACATATTATATTGTTTTTATATCTCACATTTAAACCCATGAAGTTTTCTTGGCTGAAAGAGTGTGCTGAGAAGGAAGAGGAGGACGAGGAAGGGAAGGTTTTCCATGGGAGTGGGATGGAAGGAACTGGGGGATAAATGTGGTCAGGAGGAGGAGGAGGAGGAGGAGGAGGAGGAAGGTTTTCCATGGGACTGGGAAAGAAGGTGAATTTGTCCCCTTTACTTCATCTGCAAAGATGAGCAGAGCAATAAATCTTTGCTGAAGCCACTGTGAGAAGCATCTACCCTTCCTTTCATCTCACCACTTAGGAATGCAGCCTGCAACGTTCGGCTTGAATTCAAATACTTGTTATTTCCCAAAGTTTTACACATAGGCCCCACAAGATCTGCATACACACATTCAAAAGCTTGTTTTGTTGTGCGTTTGCTGTGTTTTGCCACAGGAAAAGCCTTCAAATTTATCCTGCTGCAAACTGAGCATTCCAAGTAATTTGAACAAGGAGACATTTTGAATTCTGGGCATTTCTCCCCCAGTTTTCCAAGACTATTACAACTTGCATGTCCCATCACTCTGTGGTAGTAATGTGCACAGTCTGAATGTAAAGGCACATTATTGACTACTGCACATTCTGCTTTATCAACAATGTAATACATTTTGTCCCTCTTCACAGCTTTTGTACAGACCTCATCATTCATGGTGATCACACACTCCTCCCCCTTAAAATTCAATGCATACCCCTCAGTGGTCAAAGTAGACACACTAACTAAACAGTTTTGCAATTTAGGTACACACAATAAATTATCAAAGTCTCTCCCAAACCCTGGGATGAAAACAGTTCCCATTTCTTTGATTTCTCTTGGCACTTCATCTGCCAAAGCAACAGAAGCCACATTGGAGGGTTTCTTACTTTTGAGAAGCTCAGGAGTATTTACCATCTGTCCTGTGGATCCTGAATCAAGAATTCAGTCCAGATTAGGCTTGACTTCTTGGTGGGTCACACTGTCACTGCTCCTTGTCACAGCCACAACACCCTTTCTGGTCCCAGAGTCTTTGCTTGGCTGCTGCAAATTTCCAGCAATTCTTCTTCAGATGACCAGCTTTTCCTCAATAAAGACATTTACTCTCCTTGGACACAGCTGCCTTCTCTGACTGCAGCTCCCTGGAACCCTCAGGTGCATGCTTGGACCTTGGCACTGCTTGTGGCTGCCTCTGAAGTCCTACCTCGAACCAGCATCTCTGACTTTCCTCCAAAACTCGAGAAGCCACTAATTCCATTGTGAGTTGTTCTTCAGGAACTCCTTGAAGACCATACAGCACATGCTCATAATCCTTTGAAAGACTCCCCAGCAGAATATAAACCTTTTGTTCCATTGGGAGTTGACTATTTCTGATCTGGACCTGATTAAACAAATCTTGTATCTCCAGGTGCTTTTCCGGAGACTGACCATGCTGCATCTTACATGCATAAAGTCGCCTACACCAAATCATCTTTGACAAGGCTGTGCTGGATTGATGTATATCTTTAAGAGTGTCCCAGACTTCTTTGGCAGTTGTTTTATCTCTGACATAATTTATCTGATTTGGAGAGACTGATAACAAGATAGTAGCTTTGGCTTTTTGGTTCCTTTCCAGATCTGCTGCAGCAGCTGCAGCTTAGATTCCCACTTGGACTATGACCCACAAGCCTTTCCAAACCAACAATGATTCTGCATATGTTTTCCAGGCACTGTAGTTTGTCTCATCCAATTTGGGAAACTTAGCCACCTCAATAATTAATCAATTAATACTCAAGAGAGTCCTGGCAGTTTCCCCAGCTTCCACTGTCTATAGAGTGTTAAGATCTTAACACATCTGCCTTCTGGCTTCAGACAGCTTAAAAAAATAAACAGCAGAACTAGTGCCCTTTACTCATGACTGATGAACTCCATCAGCCTCCTGCATCCTCCAGCAGCGCAGTGGAACCAATCTGGGCATCCCATAACCCATTGTTATTTTTGTAAAGATGAGCAGAGCAATAAATCTTTGCTGAAGCCGCTGTGAGCAGCATCTACCCCTCCTTTCATCTCATCACTTAGGAATGCAGCCTGCAGCATTCAGCTTGAATTCCAGACTGGAGGCAGAACTTGGCTCTCAAGAAGCACATTTTATTTCTTTAATTGCAGTGAATACATAGTAACCATTTAAAAGGAAAGTAGTCCACCAGCAGGCAGAAAAACAACAACAACAACAACAAAAGAATCTTTTCACAAAACTAACCAGTTAACCAGCATAAGAAAAAGAACACAGCTCCACCCCCCAAGCTGATGGCTCAATTGATTTGTGGACATTTGTAAACAGCCTCAAAGTCCAGCCTCTTCTTATATAGTCACAATCTTATATTCTCACAATCTCTGATGATCTAATTTGTTTATACTCTGCCTTCTGTATTCCCAGAAACAATGACCTTGGGTGTGTTTATCTAAGTTGTTTTTGTACTACACTTGCAAGCAAAAACTTTCCCACATTTGTACATTTCCACCCTGACTACATATCCCAACATGATACTCAGAGCACTCAAAAATTGGGGAGGCAGGTTTCTTGGGAACATGATGAGATGGTGAATTTTTTTAAAAAAACCTTTTTTTGACAGCTTATCTACACTGTTGCTTTTGTGTAGTTGGCATTGGGGGGTTGGGTTAGGCCATCCTCCAAGGCTGAAACAGGGCAACACCCCCAAGGAGAACCTATCATGGGGGTTTCTTGGCAAGGGATCTTCAGAGGGACTTGCCATTGCCATCCT
>CM034706.1:219937399-219957070 GCA_020142125.1 Phrynosoma platyrhinos
ACTCACAACATGGATGTCAACATAGGAAGTATAAATAATAATGGAAAGGAAAGGAAAAGACCATTTATTGGGTTTCTTTACATTAATAGTGGATGTTTTGAGAAATATGAGTCACAATGTGTATCTGTTAATGTATATTTGTAAATAAGGACAATAAAGCTTTAATAAAAAAGAGAAAAATAAAGCATATAGTTCAATGCCAGACCCACTGCTGTATTTTCTTTTATGTATATAGTTGTGTAGTTGCAGTGTTTAGGTTTATAAGTCTTCAATTTCAAATGTAACATCCACCTGAAATGTCAAATGAACAGGGGAGGTGGTAGTGATGGTTTATAGCTATAACTGGAGAAGTTAAACTTCCCTCTCTACTATTGTCCTTGCTCCCTCCCACACTCTTACCAAAACACTATCACTTTTCCCACATGCTTTTTTATCTTTGACTGATGAAGAAATCTGTGAAGCTTAAAAAGCTAGCATGATACATTTTGTACCTTTTGGTTGTTCCAATAAAGGTACAATCATAGGATGTATTTGGGATTTTGTTATTTTTAAACTAAAAACTATTGCATTAATCAAGCATTTTAAACTATTAGGCACAGTAGAATTGACATGGCTAGTATCATTAGTAACTTGCAACTTTTGGCCAAACCCATCCATGACCTTGTGTGCATGAATAAAAGTACTCTGTGTGTGTGTGTGTGTGTGTGTGTGTGCATGTGCATAATTCTCTATCTAATTCACTGTATGTTATTCTGTTTCATGTGTTCTACATGAAATCTCTAGATGGCTTCTGATGATTGCCACTTCTGGGTATGTTTATGACTTTCTTTACTCCCTTCTTAGTTCTCTACTGAGTCTTTTTCCCTTAGGAAATCTGATGATCATGCTTGAAAAGAATGTTGCAGTGGCTCAAAGGTTACAAATCAGGTGGGGTGGTGAAAGAGGTGGAATTTAGAGTTGGAGATTTCCAAAGGAATGGAAAGCAACCAGAAACAAAGAACTTAATCCCATCTCCAATCTGGAATCTGACTCCCTCCCTGTGCCTCCTCAGCAAGAATTTGGACTGGACACCTGTTTCTACAAACACCATCTTTATGAAAATGAACATATGGGTTGCAAAGAAAACTCCTAAACTTGGCTACATAGCACAGCGCAGCTGTCCCTGCATATAAAAAGTGTTGCCCTTACTCTTGGAAATTGTCACAGGCCTTCAGAGGGAAGAAAGAAAGGTAGATGTATGATTCAAGCAACCCTCCCTTCTCTCTGGAGTTGTCACCCCTTGTGCTGTTCAATCTCTGTGTCGGAATTCCTGTCACTCGACAACATCATGTACGCTGACATCCTATGGTGTTTTAATTAAGGCAATTGTCATGGGACACTATGCAAGATGTGAATATTTCTTTCTTCAGAAAGGCAGGAAAGCAAGCGTCTGAGCCCGTCACATGAAACGCCTGCCAGAGGCCACTGGAGGCCTTATAACTCTGGGTTTTTTTACATGATGAAACACTTTGCAGTCCTGTCACGCCTTTCATCAAGGATCTCAAAGCACAATAAATTAGATCTTGCATTCCTTGTTGGGAGAATGTTCCCTGCACACCACTGCTGGACAAAGCTATTTGATGTGAGAGGTTACAGCCAGGATAGCGGTGGACAGGTTGTCCCATTGTGGAACATAGCATTGGGACTGAATTAGTCAACCCAGCAAAGCATTGTCCAAATCCCTTCTTGCAGAGTTTAGAGGTCTTCTCACCCATCATGGTGTGTTCAATCTTGATGAACCTGAGATTCCTCTCTAACACTGTGTACAAAGAATAGACATGAGTCAATGTGATAGCTCAACATCTATGCTCATGACACTTGAAAAAAATACAGAACTAATTGTAGTTGTTCCCCCCCCCCATGAGATACAAGTTCACTGTAAAGTAATTTTCACATTACTTGAGTTTATTGACTCAAGATGGTTCATACATTATGATCTCAACAAGTAAAATGCATTTGGAGTGAAGATATAATGTGTGTGCATATGTGCGTACATGCACACATGCAGAAATAAGCCATCCACCAGGCACAGAATTTTTCATATGATAGCAAAAGCAAGTATGTTTGTCCATGAACAGTCTAAACTGTGTGCTCTACTCTAAATGAAACAGAGGCTGATGGATTTCCAGGGCAGCATTTATACATGTATATATTCGTGCCTATGGGCTTGTGTGCTGTGTGCATTCAAGTCATTCTGACTTATGGTGACCCTAAGCTGAACCTATTACAGGAGCTTTCTTGGCAAGCTTCTTGGGGGGGGGGGCGGTTGTCATTGCCATCCTCTGAGGTTGAGAGAGTGTGACTTGCCCAAGGTTACCCTGTGAGTTTTCTATTGGAAACAATGCTCCTTGAAGGCACTGTAAAATAGTTTGTATGTCTGTAAATGAGAAATAACACCAGGTTTCAATCCTTAATCATTACCTCTGTATATAAGTGTTCTAAAACCCAGGGCAGGTGTAGGTTGAAGGTAGTGGGTTGATGAAGAGAGTGATTTGTAGAGTGAGTTTGTAGAGAGTGAATTGCTGTATAGTGAATGTTGGAGAGAGTTACAAGAGAGTTTGTATATAACCTGTACATATTGGAATGAGTGATAAAAGCCTCCAAGGACTTTTGGAAGAATCCAATTGTGTCTGTGCATCATTCATGGTTGGTCAGTGCAATATTGCCAAATACTACTGAGTTTGTGCTTCTGCACTCTGCTGTTTTAATAGTTACTGTTGTGGTCAAGCACCTCAGACAGTGCTGATAGTTGGGCTTGTCTAGTGAGTCTAGTTTTTGTTTTTGTCACTACATGCCTGCAGGACATAGAAGAGAGCCAATGTTTTTATGGCTGAGTAGTGATTTGAACCCTGGTCTCCTGAGTGCTATCCCAATACTCAAACCACTACACTATGCTGGTTATCTTCAATAGGTCTGAGTTCACTCTAAAGATTCTGGGATGAGATTGTAGAAAAGTGAATTTATGTTTGAGGGTCTTCTTCTGTTCTATTGCATGAACATTCATTGCATACACTCAACTATGACTGATCAACCAAGACAGATGGAAATAATATTTAAAAATATTCAGTCAGTGAACAAACTTTGGGAAGGCCTTATAAGCAGAATTCTTTTTTGACAAGGATTTTGCAGTTTGGGAATTTTGCACATGAGAAAATCCAGTTTTTCCTCACAAAATTGAGAAATACAGTCCTATGTCTAGAAGAGTTGCAGAAAAGAACATTCCTGCCTAGACATTGTTGTGTTCTACACAAAAGAAACTATGTTCAGACTGAAGGCTTCTATCATCCACAATTTAATTGTGGATCTATTTCATCTTTTGTCCTTAATTAATTTGGGGAAAAAAAGAAACAATGGGAAATATGGGAGGGCCACAAATGAAGACATTGTCATGCAGGCCTCCATGAATTAAGCAGAAGTTACACAAGGAAAGCTTAATCTAGAAGAATCCTCTATCTCTCTCCTTCCCCCTTTACAGGACAAGTCACCAGCACAATACTGAATCCAAGAACTATAACTGAGAAACATAATTTGGTCAAGGTACAGAAAGGCCAATTAAAGGCCAATTAATTATGTTACCACATAAAGTACAAGGCCTGGACTTTTAAGACTTTTGGAAGAGCGAAGCAACCTGTCCATTTATTACCTAATCTAGGTGTGGGGTTGGTATCAACATATAAAGCCATGATGACAACTTGTATTCTGAATATTTTCTGGTATAGTATTAAGAAACAGGTCTCTTCTATAGGTCCTGTTCAACGAGCAAGTACTGTGTTCTTCTGCAGCAGGTCGTCTCTTTTCTTTTCATGTCTTCTCTTTGCTACAGTTTCACTTTGTTCACCATCTCCTGCTACCCACATCTCATTTTATTTTATTATTTATTGGATTTCTATTCTCGCTCCCCCTTCTCCTGGGTTACTGTCTCAGGGTGACTGTAAATTGCTTTTAAAATCTACCGATGGGAAAGGATATATAGAAATATATGGCTGAAATTGATTCATTTCACCAGCTAGGGAGCATTTCCGATTCCATCCCTTTACTATATTTTGCTGTAGTGGGTTTTGCATCCACAGTACAAGTATAGCATTTCCTAGTATTTTTATTCCATCACAAAACTTGGTTGATTGAGGACAGAACTGCCACTGGATTTACATATTATCATTTAATTCTACCTCACCACTCATGGTTCTGAAACCCTAAAGGGAGAAATAGTTTGTGTGTTCTTGCTCTTTACAAAGCAGAATGAAAGTACACTTATTTGTATTTTCATTGTTTTTGACCTACTTGCACCCGCTGTAATTATCATTCTGAGATCAAAGACATTTTGCATGTCAAATGCCATATGATGAAGTAAAACAACAACTATGACTGAAATACAAGACTGACTGTGGGACAAACAAAATGGATAATTGTTGACTTAAGGCAATGAAATTAGACAGACAAGGAAGGAATTGAATCAGTGTACAATAAAAAAAAAATGGGATGTAGAAACTGACAGGAACCAAAATGAACTTGGAAGTGCAATCATTGCCACTCTCTTCCACATTTTTCCATGTGGATGCTGGGAAATTATATCTTGAAGGTGTATAGCAGCATTTCCCAAACTGTTTTACCTCTAAACATCTTGAACAAGATCCTGCCTCAGGAGAAGTACATGTATCAGATAGCTATGTCTCTATAGCTATGCCTGCCAATGCTACTCCTAAAACCCACTTGTATGCAATGAACCCCCCTTCCCAGCACAGCCATTTCCATTTTGCTGGAGTGTGTTGCTTACATGTTGGGTTTGTGAGGAGGAGAACTTGGTCATTGTGTGGTCAGAACAGAATTCCAACTTCTGCAATGACAAAAAAGAGAGAGTTGTGATGGCATACCTCCAATTTACATAATATTCACTAACAGGATGACAGTCTTTATTGATATTTCATTGCCAGAAGATCAAAACAAAATCTTCTCAAGTTTATGATTGTAGGAGTTAGTCATGCTTCTTACCCAATAATCCTATCTATATGAAATTTAATACATCATAGGGATACTAGGTATGACTGGTGATCATTAATGCCAGCATCCTCTTCCTACTGTATTCATCTCCCTGTGAATCTTGCTTATCTTTTCCAGGGGTAGAGCTAACTTTAAAGGGCAAGAGATAATCAAGATCAAGAAAGTGACAGGCCAACAAGAGAGGAGAGGGGGGAAATTAAAAAGTGATTGAATCAACAAAGCAACAGTAGATAAAAGAACAGAAGAGAACATAAGATAAACTAGTGTAGGCTAATAAAGCAAATAGCAAACTATACTTGATGAACAACTCTTCCCCAGCTATAAATTCTGGTGCATTTGTGCAAATATCTTTTCCACATATGTTAATTGCTTGAGTCTCTAGCAATCAGCTATATTTTTGACACACAGAGTTTTCTGATGAGTGTAGGAAGAAATTTCATTATTATGCTTTCATGAACTCCTCTCATTAGTGTACCCATCTTTACTTGTTCCCACCTGAAGCTTCCAAGCTATCTAGTAGAGATGGACAACAGGAGACATCTGATCACACAGTAAAAGCTGGGGCTAGAAAGGAGAAAATGCAGCAATAAAAAAATTTCCATATGTATCCTCTGTCCAACCTCTTTTCATGCTGTAATTGTTATATGTACAGGGAGACTGACTCTTTTTCTCTCTCACACAAATTATTTTATTCCACAGTTGTCCCCTATCTTTGTAAAGTAGCAGGGAAGCTGACTGCCTTGCAGCTCTGTACAATGAGCCTCAGAAAATGAAGGGAGAGGCAGAGCATCCCCATATGCAAACAGTTTGAAATATACTAAACTGCTACAATAGTAGCACTTTGCTTTTCCATATGCCTCCTGATCCCTGCTGGCGTCTTTAATCCCCAAAGTTTTTACCTGATGCACAGACACAGTAGGATCTATTTCCAGGCTCATCCTTCTGTCTCAGTTAGCAGCTATTCCAGGTTATGATTATCACCATAAAATTGTGTAGTGCTGATGTAATGTATGGCCACACACTCTCTCATGGTATTTCTCTCACTCTTTCCTTTCCTTTAGGCTGTCAAGACGGATCTCTTCCGGCAGGCCTTTCCGGGATAGATAATCCCAGCCTCAGGAACCCCTCCCTTAAGATGGTTCTGGGGCTTCATCTGTTAATTAAGTACTGCCATCGCTTGCTTGGAATAATTTTTAAATTATTGTTGTGTTGTATGTTGTAGTTTTAACTTGGATTGATTTAATAATGTTTTAAGGGGGGGAGGGTATCTGACTTTCTTGTACTATGTAATATTTTATTATTGTTAGCCGCCCTGATTGATCTCAAAGGGGTGGGATATAAATAATAATAATAATAATAATAATAATAATAATAATAATAATAATAATAATAACAACAACAACTTCCCCCACCAGCCCACTGTAGTCCTATCCTTCTTCCAGTTTGCTCTGAGAAGCTCCATATATGGTGCCATTCTGCTTTATTTTCTCCAAAACCTTCTGAAATAGCAGGGCAGGTCACATCCAAAAAATTTGCAGAGCCAATCCACTCAGCTGGCTCACCATCTCATGAAGTTTTAGGAAGAAATTCTTCCCAGTATCCTTTGCCATTTCCTGGCTTCTAGCAGGGGCCTAATATGTCTTTTGGTTTAAAACTGATTCTAAATCTGTTTTAAAAGAACACTTTTTAGGCAGCAATCCTGTTGGTTAGTCCAACTAGAATAAACCCAATGGATCAGCTATTCAACAGGGAATAAGCACACAGGTAAATCCATTTGATTAAACCTAATTTTTTAAAAGGCACCTAATTCTGGGACCTCTGGTGAGCAGAAAAGCAGTATTTTAAAATAAAAAAAATGCTTTCAATGGATAATAAATAAATAGATAAATATATAAATAATCCAAACTGTCTTGCAGAGTCTTTAAATACCTCAAGGGCTGTTGCAGAAAGGAGGAGGGAAGGTCTGTTTTTGTTGCTGTAGATAGGACCAGGTATGAAGCTGCAGGAGGGTACATTCTGATTTAACATTAGAAGGAATTTCGTGACAATAAGAGCAGTTCAGCAATGGAACCAAAAGATTAGAGAGGTGGTGTGGTCACCCTTTTTGGACATCTTCAAAAAGAGCCTGGAGAGTTTCCTGCTTGTGGTGCTCTAGCTCAGTGATTTCTAAAGTAGGAGGTATGCCTCCATTGGGGGCAGTGCAAAGATCCAGGGGTGTGGTGAGAGAAAAGGAGTGGCAGGGGGAAGTGAGGAAAAGGTGGTTGATGGGGGGGGGGGAGCTTCAGTCAAAGTACTGGTGTGCAAGAAAGACAAAAGGAACCAGTAGTTTTTAGGATCATGGTGGGATGAAGAATTAGAACATGTGATAGCAGAGCAGAAACAGCTGCAAAAAAGGAACTTTTATATTTGGGACCCTGGTTAAGCTTTGTGAGTTTTGGTGGGACTTGGCAGGCAAGTTAGAGCTGCACTGCTGTTCCTGTTTTCTTTCACTGGATAGGCTGACAGGTAGCAGAAGAAACTGTGTGTGTGTGTGTGTGTTTGGAGGGGATGACTTGAAACAGTTGTGTGAGATGGGGAAGGAATATCCAAGGTTGATTTTTCGAAAGAGTCCTTTGCCTCTCATGCCTTCCCTGGATTATTAGCCCTTCCTCACTAAGGAGAAAAGTGGGAAGCTGAAGCTTCTCTCTTTGCACCCAGTCACCTTGGAAGCAGCAACCAAGCAGCTGGTTGAACAGTTACCAATAAGCCTCTTGCCTACGCTAGCCAGTATGGGTGAGAGGCTTCTTAGTCTCTGTTTAGCCAGCTGCTCGGTTGTTGCTCTCAAGGTGACCAGTGCCTGATTGCTGCTCCTCTGCACCCAGTCACTCTGGAAGCAGCAACTGAGCAGCAGCCCAGCTGGCCTTCCTTTTGTTGTGAAAATGCATTGGTTAAAGTGAAGAGTAAGTTTTTTACAACCTTGGTGGCACCCCGAACTGTTCTGAATCAGATAGCAGTGAACAGCTTCAGACTTCCTCCAGTCTGAGCAGATCAGGACAGTTCTGGGTCATGAATGAGGGTGTGGCTGAAAGAAATCATAGGCTGATGTTGGCTGATGTTCTACAGAATTGTAGAAAAAAATTATATATGAATTTCTAATTAAAGATTCAAGTCTGAAAACAGCTACTCTAATATAAATTGAATTACAATAAATGTCACTGCAGTAGCAAATAGTCTGACTACATGACTTGTATGCCTTCCTATCCAAGTGTTCACTGGTGATGGACAGTTTCAAGGACCTTGCTCTCCCTCATGGTTCTTTATCTTAATCACATACTTAGATTGGATAAAGCATCAAATAGAGAATACCTTTAAATGGGGTGCTGTTCTGTGGGAGCCTGTTTAATAGAGGATTGTAACTTTGAACATATGAAAGGAGAATTCAAGGCTGCTCAAACATGGAATGGGGAACTCAAAGTTACCAGACACTATGCACTATGCTGGTTCTCATAGACAATGCCATGTGCTGAACTGGGTGTCAATCAACTTTTGGTGCTCTAGCACAGGTTTTCAAAAGACTGCAAATGAGTGCCTAAACAAATTATGTTCGGTACAGGCCATGGGATCAACAACCAGTTGACTGACTATACTGAGTTTGTGGCAGCTGAAAACAATCATAGCCTGATATTGGATATTGTATGACTGGCTAAGTCAGTGAAAGTCAGTGGGATTAACACAAACCCCATATCCACCACAGGCTCAAATATATATGTCAATAAAGCTGTTAAAATTACTGGGACATTTCATCTCTAAGACTGACACATTTTCAGACCTACACCTGAATAAATAATTAATAATCCATCTATCATTACTCATGTGGTCTCTTCCAACTCTATGATTCTATGATTCCTTTTTAAAGCTGAGTAAACTAGTGTGGTGCAATGGTTTGAGCACTGGATTCTGACCAAATCTGGTCTTGGCCCAGTGAGTGACCTTGGGCATGTCACACTCTCAGCTTCAGGGGAAGGCAGTGGCAAACCCACTCTGAACAAATCTTGCCAAGAAAACCCTATGGTACATTCGCCTTGGGGTTGCCGTAGAGTCGGAAACAACTCAAAGGCACACAACAATAAACACACATGAAAAGAACAAGTAGGGAATAGGATCTGCCCAGTAATATGTGTCAGAGCTTTAAATATCCTTTACACTATTTTCATTTTTAGCCAAATCAAATTAAAATTATCTTTCCCTGACAGCAAGGAGATGTCAGCATTCACCTGTTATTTCTTCCTCTCACACTTCCAACAGGAACAGCATAGCATAGCAACCTTTTTGTTTGTTTAGTTGACATAGCAGCTTTGGGGCTCACTTTTCACTTCCCTAATTACAGAACTTCCTACCCAGTAATTAAATAATAAAGACTCATTACTGTTTTCCTTGATTGCCTGATTGGTTCTGTTTTAAAAAACCTGTAGGGACATTACAGAAGCCCTTACCTTTAGAATTACTGGTTTCTCCTTGACTAGCCACAAGAGCTACAAAACAAATACACTGAATAATATGGTCAACAAATGATTAAATAAAAGCACTCTTGCTCTCTCTCTCTGTCTCTGTGAGAAAGGGGAATAATCCTTGATTCCTCCCCATGCTTCTATTCCTGCCTTTGGGTTTGCTACCAAAACAAGCTGATGACCTCTCTGACTAGGAGCTAGCCCATGGGGCACCCCATCAGCATACTGCCTTAGAGACCTGTCGTGGTGAGAGGAGTTCAAACAGAAAATCTATTTTTAATGACTTTGGGGAGTTCTGGGGAGATGCTGAGTAATTCAATGTAATTAAAGCTATCTATCACTCAGTGAGCAGGAGCTGAAAGTTGATGAACTTTTCTGTGATATTTTCTTCCATTCATTTTTTTTCTTTAAAAAATACAGCAACGTGCTCTGGCAGGAGTCATAAAATCAGGTTATATTGGCAAAACTCGTCATTTTGTAGCAGTTACAGCATGAGCTCAAAGAAAATAAAAACAGGAGCATATGCCATGCTTTCAGACTTACGAAATTTTGGCTAAACAGAAATTAAATGTAGGAGTGTAGTTTGATGGGCAGAAATCTGGTAGATTTGAATTGGTGAGGCCTGAATATGAGTCACTCTCTGAAAATAGCAACAATAATAATAGAGGTTCCATGCATATACACAAATAACCATTTTATATATTAAACATTACAAATATTACTATACCTTAGGTCACTATACGTTAGTGTCCCTACTCTAATGGCATTTCAGGACCTTGTTCCCTCTGGTGACAATCAGGAAACTCAAAAGAAACTGTAGGCACTTATGGTTAGATGTCCAACATTTGGGCAGCCCTTGGTATCCCTTTAAGACTCTTGCCCTTCAGCACACTGGAAGGATAAAATCCCACTCCTTCTTGTCCTCATTGTACTAGCTTCAAGAGAACTCTGAGAACTTTCAAGGACATCACACTTGTGGAGATAAGCCCTTGTATTCTGCCCAAAAATGGGCACGAGATGCTTGTTCCTGGTCTGTTGATTTTGAAATGCTCATCGCTATCCCTTGGTACCCAGAACAATTGTAGAAATTAGTCCCTCCACCCCCAACTCTGATCTTTGAAGCAGATGATGACATGCTTGTCCCATATGTGCAGTGCTATGTCAGAAACAAACTCAATCTATATCCACAACTTGGACAAGAGCAGGGTCTCAAGTTCAAATGAAAACTTTTCCTACTTCTTTCAAAACCTTTGAAGATTAGTGCAAGAAGAGCCTTACCAAACCAAATTTAAGAATGTGTTCACTAATGCAACTATATATCCCTGCTTACAGATGCAGTGCCTGTTCAGGCACAATGACTACAAAGATATTTATCTGGCTAGTCCATCTGGACTAGCAGCTGATAGTATGGAGGTATTCACCTACCATTCTTCTTTACAGTGTAAATCACCTGTAAAATCTGTCTGTCTGTCTATCTATTTTTATCATCAATCTATGTAACCCATCATTGCCTCTCAGTCCACCAGCCCCCCCCCCCAGGTAATGTATAAGGGATAAAAACAATTTGTAAATAAATGAATAAAGATTTTTTTTTTAAAAAAAACAAAACTGCAAAAACAGACTATGAATGCTTATTAAATGATATAAAACCAAACAGGTAAAACAGCCAGCACAATGTCAAGGTCCCAAAATCATGCAAAACAGCACAGTATTAATTGCTTGCTGGAAACTCAAAAGGGATGGGGCTACTGTGATTTCCCTTGGGGTGAATGAATAGAATTAGTCCTATGATGTGCACCCATAAACCTAGCCTCATGAGGTAGTGGGATATGCAACAGGGAGAATCTCAGTTTTGGTCAGTTTCATGAAAGGCGTTCAAGATATCTGACCCCAACCTGTTTAGGGGTTGCATCAAGCAATTTTGCAGATTGCAGGCAACTCACAACCCTTCTCTTCCACCTTGAATCCACTCTATAACATGTGTGTGAAATTGAACCTAGTTATTACTCACTGAACTGACTTCAGATGGCGTCTCTCCTCTCAGTGACTGTCTTAGAGTGGTAATAGATTGGATGAGGAAAAACCGATTGAAATTGAATCCAGACAAAACGGAGATACTTACAGTTACAGGCCTGAAACCAGATCTGGGAATACAGTCTCCAGTCCTGGATGGAGTCACACTCTCCTCCAAGGACTATGTTCGCAGTTTGGTGGTGCTCCTTGACTCATCGCTCCACATGACTAGTCAGGTGATTGCGGTGGTCAGGAGTGCCTGTTATCAGCTCCGGCTGATATGCCAACTGCGCCCTTATCTGGATAGGAGGGACTTGGAAACTGTGGTACACACTCTGATAACCTCACGTCTGGATTACTGCAATGCACTCTACATGGGGCTACCTTTGTGCCTAACCCGGAAACTTCAACTGGTGCAAAATATGGCAGCCAGGTTAATCACTGGAATTTCTAGGAGGGAGCACATAACACATGTGCTTAAATCTCTCCACTGGCTGCCAATTAGTTTCCGGGCACGATACAAGGTGTTGGTTTTGACCTTTAAAGCCCTACATGGCCTGGGTCCATCTTACCTTAGGGACCGCCTCTTCCCGTATGATCCCCCCCCCGCACCCTCCGGTCATCTGGGAGGAACCTGCTTCAGCCAATAAAGACTAGGCTTTCGCAGACCTCACAGAGGGCTTTCTCCGCTACTGCCCCTAGACTTTGGAATGGCCTGCTGGATGAGATCCGTCTTATTATGACACTTGCTGCTTTTAAGAAAGCAGTAAAGATGGATCTCTTCCGACAGGCCTTCCCAGAATAACGCTCCAGAGGGATGAGTTTTAACTAGTTTTAACTGAGTTTTATTCTGTCCCTGATCTTCTTGCCGAATTTTTAGCATCTAGTATTATTGCTATTGTTATTTTGTTGTATTTTAATTCTTTCAAAGTTTAATTCAGTTTTAAGGGGAGGAGGGTTGTGGATTGAGGAAATTGTTTTTTAACGTTGTTTTTTTTTTAAATGCTGTAACCTGCCCTGATTGCCGTGCAGAGGGGCAGGCTATAAATAAAAAATTAATTATTATTATTATTATTATTATTATTATTATTATTATGAACTCTATATTTGTGTGTATTTGGCTAAAACTCAGTCAGTGCCTTTGCATGCTGTACCACCAATGTTTGGTGTAGGGCTTGGATAAAAAGCGTATTTATTTAGTAAAACATTCTCAGTGAAGAACTACACAAGCCTTAGGAAATGTACTTGTTTCTGTATCATTATTTGATTCAAAAAGACACACAAATCATCAAGCTACAGTGGTTTATCTGTCTTTCTTTGATGAGTCCTCATGGAATTAAGACTACTGGGCTGCCAAAGGCAGTTATTTCAGCTTTGCAACCAATAATCCTTTGACTGGTCCTTAAAGGTCAATACATCACATAGCTGACAGTAATTGTATGATAGCTGAAATTGACATCATGGCAGCTGCTAAATATGCATATTTATGCTAACTTAATAGAGCTGGATTACCTTTAAAAGATAGCATATGATTTCTGTTTTGACAATTCCGCTGTGGCTCATTAGGGTCAAAATGGGATTCTGTTTCTTCTAGGTCATCAAGAAGTGTCATTGAAACAGCATACTTTAGACTAATGTGTGCTTATAGCTTCAAAATTGCTTTGTGGATGACATTTTCTCACTTCCAACATCTAATGACTACTTTCGTATGTCTTAGGGAACAGAACTAAACTAGTTCAAATCAGGACACAACAGGTGAGGATGGATTGCAATATATATATATATGAAAATCTTTAAGACTATGGGCCTCAATTTAGTAGTAGTGATATCTGTGGGGGTTAAGAAATCTGTGTGGAGAATATGTTGCCAGGCAGCCCTCTAAATTTCTGTTGGATGTTCACAATGTCTGCTTTTCTTCCAACCACAGTTGCTAGCATGGAAGCTAGGTCTGGTGGTTTAATGGATCTAGAGTGCCCTAACTTCTATAATCAAGTGTTGTTGTTTTTTTAATAGAATTCATCTGTAAATGCTAATCTCTTAAATATTTGCTCTTCAGGCTTTCATCTTCTTCACCTTTTAGTATGCCAGTATCCGATTACCAGATGAGTGACACTCTAACAACCTCATCTGATCTTTTTGATCACCTCCTTTGCTGCACTGAATACCACATGATGGTAACTGAACTGTTTTCCTTCTCCCTGTAGCTGCTTCTGCCAGTTGGGCCTGCTCTGTTTGTTGGCCAGCTTTAGCCTCTTTTGCTCTCTCTCTCCCTCCCATTCTCAACTAAAAACCAGATAAGCCTTCTGCTATACCTGTCCCATTCCTCTTAAACCTTACTGATTCACTTCAGGTGGAATGCTCAAAATGGCACATGGTCACCCCAGTACTGGGAACCAAAGGCAATATTAGGGTAAATTTTGTTCAACTATTAATAACCCAATTATTTTAAAGAGTAGTACATTTGTGCATATTGTTTCCACACAAAACAGAAAAAAAACCCTGTCAGATCAGTTTTTGTATATAGATCATGTGGACATTTTTGGTCTGCAGTAACTTTATGAAGTGTGCTTTCTCTCTAACTATAGCCTGGGCCATGGTTGACTGAAGTGTCTCTATATTGGTAATTGCCGTTGCATTGCAAATGGTAGTGATTGTCTTTACAGATGGAGGATATCTTGAGTAAATGACATTTTTGTCCCTATTAAAGTCTATAAAACAGAAATCATGTTCCAGTCTCATGTGAAGAAAAATATATAAGTATTTAAAGGATTTCACTTTATGGAATATGTAGATTACTGTCTCCAGATGGCAAAGAGGCAGGTGCATATCAAACTCCATTGGGTCAAAGAATCAAAGGCATCTGGACTTACTTTTATGCAACTACTGGCAAGCCTTAATCACAGCAACTAGTGGGGCTATATTTGCATTTCAAATAGATTTCCCTACATGTACTAACACCTGCAGGCACATTTCAAGCCACTGTCTATTGGGTTTTTCTGCATCTATCTGACAAAGAAATTGAAATTGTTATGTTGACTAATTTCAAAATTTGCATGTGCAGAGATAGTGAAGCTTGATGAAGCAACAAAGGGAGCAGCAGGTGGAAACTGAGCCCTGTGGGCTTTAGGGTAATAAAAACACAGTCTGAAACTAATGCCATGTATTATTATTAATCTGCAGATCTTTGTCATGTGACAAAGGAGATCAAAACAGTATTTCTGCAAAGCACAAAGACATGCAAATAAATTACCCGTTGTTGTCTAACAGGTCAAGAGGCTGAGTCAAGGACCTCTTTTTGGTGGTTTTATGAAATCTCTTTGGGTGGCTTTATGGCACCATGTCTATGTATGTCTTTAATTATTTTTTATTTTTTGGATGACAGCATAAGCATAGAGCACACATTGAACAGGAGACTCTCTTAGAAGGCTGCAGGTTTTCATTTTTAGAGGGTCTTAAATAGAAGTTAAATGGTCACTTCTCAGAGATGCTTTACTTGTGGATTCCTGCTGTGGCAGAAAGTTGGGCTAAATAGCTCTTGGAATCCCTTCTTTTTATTTTATGAAACTTGATGCAACTGGAAAGCAATTACTGAATGAAATTTCTAGTAGAAAAAAATATTCCTGTGAATATCCATTCAATTTCTCTGAACAAAATCAGTTCAACATTTTCCATGCCGTGGTTTCTTTGACCAGATATGCTAATCTCTATTATTCCCAGCCATCATGGGAATAGGGGTGATGGGAATGGTAGTGAAACACATCTGCAGGTCATCATATTAGGGAACGTTGAGCTAGTTTCTACTTTGTCTTTCTAGATTGCATCCACACTGCAGAAATAATCCAGTTTGACACTGCTTGAATTGCCATGGCTCAGTGCTGTGGAATTCTAGAAATTGTAGTTTTGTGAGACATTCAGCCTTCCCTGTGGTGCCAGAACAATCTACAGTTTCCAAGATTCCACAGCATCAAGCTGGGGCAGTTAAAGTGGTGTCAAGTCGGATTATTTCTGCAGTGCAGATACAGCCCTAGAGAAGGTACTCAAGTGACTTAGCTACATAAGAAGAGATATACTGGATTGAACCAATGGTCTGTATTTTTCAGAATATATATACGGTATTTTCCCCCAGTAGTGGCCAGTTAAATAAATTGAGAAAAACAAGAAGAAATGTATCAGGGCAACAATGCTCTTTCTCTTTTCCCTTCCAGCAAGTGGTACTGAGAGGAACATTGCCTCAAAACCTGGACAGTCTGTTTAGGGCCTTTACAGACTGCCAGAAATAATGCAACTTGAGGCCACTTTAACTGTTCTGGCTCAGTGCTAAGGAATCATGGGAACTGTAGTTTATTGTGGCACCAGAGCTCTCTGGCAGAGAAGGCTCAATGCCCCAGAAAAGAATACAATTCCCATGATTCCCTAGCACTGATCCAGGACAGTTGAAGTAGCCTTAAGCTGCATTATTTCTGGTAGTCTGTAAAGGCCTTTAGTTATCATGGTTAATATCTAGTGACAGACTTGGCCATCATAGATTTATCTAATTCCATTTTAAAGACATTTAAATGTGTAACATCTTGTGGCAAAGAATTCCATAAATTAATTCAACTGCCTCTTGTATATTATTTTACCTTATGGTAACTCTGTTCCAGCTGTTCCCCAAAGGAAAAGCACAAAAAGACTAAGGAAAGAATGATTAAGAAATAATTCAGAACACAAAGCGAGCATTTTAATTTAGCAGAATGGTCTCAGGGAAAAAAACACTGTCTGCCTGTAGTTCACCACAACTTCTGTGAATCATCCACATTACTTTAGGAACCTCAATGAAATATGCTGAAACAACAGGGAAAGAGGTAGAGGTTGAATGCCTGAGGTGTAAAAGGAAAAATAGTTTTAATTAATAAGTGGACTCAGTTCACTGGGTTCTTTCTGAGTAATACACCAGCTCCTCTTATTCTTCAAGTGACTGGCTTTTAAATGCAAGACCTACACAACTGGCAAACAATGACACCAATCTTTAGTTGTTCTGTTGTCTGCTCTGCTCAGGAATAAACCAGGAACAGAAGGACTGAGGTGCAAATCTAACCAAAGCTTGGCGGCAACTATTTGAATATGACTAATTTGTAATAACACTTGTCCCTCCCAATTCATGGGGAATCCGTTCTGGATCCCCCCGCGAAAATGGCAGCTTGCTAATATTCAAGCCCCATTGAAACTAATGGCGCAGGCAGCTGTGGCACATGTACAAGGTTGCGCGCAGGCACCCATTTTAAGTATACTAGTTGTTCCTCCCCATGAACAGGGAGACCGTGGACCTCAAGTCTGTGAACAGGGAGGGACAACTGTAATTCATTTCCCATAATGAAGGGGCAACATCACATTTACTGAAGTACATGTGTGCAAATGTGAATGTAACTTCAAGGCACTTGTTGACTTATGAACTACAGTGGATCCTTGGTATCAACTGGGGTTTGGTTCCAAGACTGCCTGTGGATAGTACAATCCATGGATGTTTACATCCCATTATATACAGTGGCATAGTAAAATGGTGTCTCATAAATAAAATAGCAAAATGAAAGTTTGCTTTTTGGATTTCAAAAAATATTTTCAAGCCATGGATGGTTGAATCTGTAGATGCAGAATTCATGGATACAGCTGACTGTTAATGTAACTTTTATTTATTTTTGTAGCTATGAGGTGTGGCCTCACTAAATGGTAGATTCAAGAGTTGGCTCATGGTGTGCATTATGTTTTGTTTAGGAACATAATTGATTCTTCACTAATTTTCTTCCCAAAGAAAGCAATGGGTGATTTCAGCAATTTTCTGCTCACTATGAGAAACTCCAAAAACTGCTCAGTTTTCAAAGCTTATTCACAATCCAGGACTTATTGTTTTGTGTGGAAAACAGCACTTTCTCCACAACATTTTTTTCCACAGAACTATTATTTTCTGAGCAGACAATTATTATTATTATTATTATTATTATTATTATTATTATTATTATTATTATTATTATTCCACTCCCCCCCAAATTGGGATACAAAGTGGCTTATAAATTAAAAAATCCCAGTACATTTAAAAACATACAAAATAGAATTAAACTAGTACAGTATTAAAACGCATCCCTCATTAAAAGAATAAAATACAATTTAAAAAGATAAAAGTGCTTAAAAACAGTACCTATTTAAACAGGTAAGAATACTAAAACACATTAAAACAATAAAAAATAAAACTATATACAGATTCTTAAAACCTTCAAATCTAGCACCATACAGCATTTAGAGCCCAACCTTAACCATCTGTAAATGCCTGGCAGCCAAAAATGTGTTCACTTGTCATCAGAAGGACAACAAGGATGAGACCATTCTGGTTTTTCTGGGGAGGAAGTTCTGTGAGCAAACACCGAGAAGGGCTTCTCTTTTGTTCCCACCAAATGAGAAGTGGTGGGACAGAGAGGAAGACTTTTCCAGACTATCTTAAAACCCTAAAGGGCTCATCCTGGGAGATACAATCCTTCAAATAGCCTGGATCCAAGCTGTATAGGGCTTTATAGGTCAAAACCATTACTTTGAATTGTGCCTGGAAATGGACCAACAGCCAGTGGAGCTGTTTAAACAAAGGAGTTGTATGCTCCCTATAGCCAACCCTAGTAAAGAATCAGTATGTAGAGAGATCTTGTAGCACCATTGAGACTAACTAAAAGAAAGAAATTGGCAGCATGAGCTTTCATAGACTGAAGTCTACTACCTTAGATGCATTTGGTAGAGTGGAGGCAACTTTTTGGGCCAGATGAAGTTTCTGCACGCTTTTGAAAGGCAGCTCCTCATAAAGCACATTACATTGATTAAAACAGTATGTAACCACAGTGTGTAGAAGTGTGGCCAGATCTGACATCTCCAGGGATGGGTGCAGTTGGTACATGAACTTTAACCGTGCAAAAGCACTCCTGGTGACCACCGAGACCTGGACCTCTAGGAATACTCCTAAACTGCAAACCTGTGTTTTCAGAGGGAGTGTAATCCCACCTAACAGAGGCAGAATTTTTATTCCCAGATCTGTCTTTTGACTGACTAGGAACATCTCTGTATTGTCTGGATTAAGCATCATTTTGTTTGCCCACATCCAGTCCATCACTGCTGCTGGACACTGGTTTACAATAGGAACAGCTTCCTTGGAATTAGGTTGAAAGGAGTAGTAGAGCTGGCTAGTATCAGCATACTGATGATACCTGATCTCAAAATTCCAGACAATTTGTCCTAAGGGTTTCATATAGATGTTAAATAGCATAGGAGCTAGGACCAAATCCTTAGGGACTCCATAGGCCAGGGGTAGGCAACCTAAGGCCCGGGGGCCGGATGTGGCCCAGCAAGGCCTTTGGACCGGCCCCAGGCCGGTCCTACTTCCGCCGCCGCCCCCTGCCACCCCCTGCCATGATGATATTGATTATTGTTGTTATTACTTGTTCTTGGGGTTTTCTTGGCAAAATCTTCACAGGGGTTTTGCCATGGCTTTTCTGGGGCTGAGAGAGTGTGCATGCATTTTTTAAAAATTTTTAATTCTTTTTTAATTTTAATTTTAATTTTAATTTATTTATTTATTTATTTTTGGTGCTTCGGCCCGTCAATTGTCTGAGGGACAGCAACCCGGCCCCCGGCTCAAAAAGGTTGCCTACCCCTGCCATAGGCCAATGGCCAGGTAGCCAAACAGTAATCCCCCCAAAAAACCCTTGGAGAATGCCCCTCTAGGAAAGAATAGAGCCACAGTAGAACAGTACTTCCAAGCCCCATCCCAGAAAGGCAGCTCAGAAGGATACCATGGTTGATGGTATCAAATGTCACTGAGAGGTCTGGTAGAACCAACAGAGACACACTGCCTCTGTCCATTTCCTTGCGTAGATCATCCACCAAGGTGACCAAAGATGCCTCTGTCCCATAACTCTGTCCCTTCACCAAACATGCTCTTTTCTTCCCAAAATCTCTCAGATAAGAGCCATCTTAAACACTAGTGTTATGACAGAATCTATAGATGAGGTGTCCAGCAACTCTGTTGTTGATATTATACTGGATCAGCTTCAACCTGTCAGTACTGATGACATGGACAAGCTCCTTGGTTGAGTGAGGAAAACAACTTGCCCTCTTGATC
>CM034706.1:219985570-219997101 GCA_020142125.1 Phrynosoma platyrhinos
AAATAAATAAATAAATAAATAAATAAATAAATAAATAAATAAAACAATCTGCTGCTTGGCATGCTGGCACACTCTGCCTAACAGTAGGGTTGATGCTGGTCTTCAAAGAGTTTAAATCCATGCTGTGAACTTATGGCACACGTGTCAGAGATGTGACATGAAGCCATTTTCCTTAGCACATGGAGCGGGGAAGAGGAGCTGCCTTCAGAGACAGCTGAAGGCACAGAGAGGTGCAGGGGGAAGAAGTCTCGCCCCCATAGGGCTGATGTCCCACTTCCAGCATGGGCTTACACCCAGTGCTAGAAAGCTGTTGAGTTTGGGCACTTGGTGGCTAAAAGGTTCGTCATCACTCATTTAAATCTTTAAAATGAGGAGAACCTGCAACATAATACATAGCCCAAAACATACATTGATATAATAATCATTGCACTGGATGTAATCTGTAAATCATTCCCAGTGATACTTAGAATGGTGATGCTATAAGAATTTACACTAGTTGAAAATTCATAACTTGGCCATCCATCCTTTGGGTTAATCACACCCATGACATACTGCTATTGTAGATAACTGTTTGGTGTCATTTTCTAACTACCTTCTCTTGTCCTTCCTGCTCAAGCACTTTCCCCCCTTTTGGTTTGTCATTCTGCCCAGTTCTATATATCAGCTCCTTTAGCTGTCAAAAGCAATTTAGGAACCTGACCACCATTGTGAAAAATGAACCTTCTTTGGATATCCTCACAGAAAACACTAGCACTGCAGTAGCTGGCCACAGCACAGAAGCTGCCTGGAAAGCAGAGTACTGGATGTTTGATTGCCTTACATGGAAGGTTAATATTGTGGTAGGGGGCAGGCACAGATCTCCACAAAAATATTGTATTTCAAGTGGATTTTTAACTGAGAAATACAAGGCTCATCTTGACAAACAGGAGTAATGTTTGTAAACGGAAATTCCTTCAAGAGTATTCAAGCTTCTGAAACATAATATATGTGGGAGAACGCCTTATTTTTCTGTCATGGGGATCCTGTATACTGCATGCTGAGAAAACTCTATCCATTTAAAAGAACTATATTCAAGAACTGAAAGCAAATTGTGTTATACTTCCATGTCTACACAACTTCTACTATTGTAATTATATCATTGCAAGCAGGTCCTGTAATTTAATTCCTCAGATCCTCTGAAATTCAAGCCCTTGAGAAAAATCACCCTGGGAAAAGTATTACAAAAATATCTTAATTAAAATGTAAAAAAATACATTAACCTTAAGAGTGAGATTGGTACAAGTTTAGTATGGTCTTCACATTCATATTTTATTAAAGGTTGTAGCCATGAACTAGTGGGCTGATCAGAAGCCACTTAGGACATCGCTATGTTGTTGAGTTCTGTTGGCTGGTCTAGATAAAAGAAAACACTGAACTTAAGCAATGAGTTCAGTGGAAGAAACGTTTGTACCAATTGATGGATCTAAATAGTATATTCAAAGCAGAATTCAAATTGATATAGAATTATATGAATTAGAATATGAATTCTAATTGATTTAGAATTATATGAATTGGAATAAAGAGAGCATCCTATACAATTTCAGAAAGAATTGACTGAAAGCACTAATTTGTCCTGTTTCCCTTTTCAGATAGAAAACTCCATTCATCTAGATACAAAAAATTCAATTGGGTATGGGATGGTATGAGAAAATTTCAAAGAACCAAGGTATATCAAGACAGCTGTAACTCAGCTCAGGACACATGTATGCAGGCCAACACATCAGACTTTGACAAGATTAGAATGTCTCATGTGGCAACCTGTTCCAACAGCAGACATTTAATATTCACAACTACGTTTGATCTTTTTGAAGCAAATTAGGAGGGTTAACAAACCATTTTAGCATTCACTTTACTATATATTTGCACATGGTATGTGGTAAAATTGATAACTTAGCAGGATTATATTTTCTAAACTACTCCTAGGTAGCTCGGCTGAGATTTTTCTTTCTTTCATTTTTATGATAATATTGTCCCAAGATAACACTGTGTTTCGGTTTCAAGACTGGAACAAAATCTATGTATTAATAATATAAATGCCATTTTGCCAGTCTGCTTTTTTTGGAAATGGGCATGCTACAGTAATGGCCAGAGCTGCCAGTCCAAAGTTATTGAATCTTCATGAGACCAACTGTGTGTGCTGCAACCCCCACATGTAGTGCAGTACACACCATTAATTAGTGATTTCATTATAGAGATTGACTGAAATGGAAACTAGAAACAAATCACTTTGACTTTTAGAACAATCCATGCTGTGGTTTGCTAGGTTACAGGAGTACATTGTGGACAATGGCAATTTGGTGAGCTCAGTTTTATTCCAGGAGTGGTATAGTGACACTATGACAATGATGAATTCTTTTGCTTACAAAAATGTGCCAGACAAGATACATTGATAATGGTAGGGGGGAACTGAGGGGTTACGTGTTTAGTTC
Organism: Phrynosoma platyrhinos; assembly: GCA_020142125.1. Lineage (NCBI taxonomy): Eukaryota > Metazoa > Chordata > Lepidosauria > Squamata > Phrynosomatidae > Phrynosoma > Phrynosoma platyrhinos. Next base: position 219,988,039 of record CM034706.1, read on the forward strand.
ATGGAGGGTATCCAGTGGCATGGAGGGATACCATGCCCACTTCACAGTTAGCAGGATCGACTGAATGCAGCACTGAGAATAGCCTTTGTGTGTTTATGTGACTTTTAGTTGCCTGTTGACATATGATGACCTCATGAATTTCATAGGGTTTTCTTAGACAAGGAATACTCAGAGGTGGTTTTGCCACTTCTTTTTTCTGAAATGCAGTTTACAGCACCTGGTTTTCTTTGGCAGTCTTCCATGCAAGTATTAACCAGGGCTGACCCTGCTTAACTTCCAATTTCAGATAGGATCTAGTGTCTTTAGAGTATTTAGGCCCAGCCCCTGAACAATAAATAAAAAGTGTGAAATTCAGAAACCGAATAGCCTAACATTTACTGGAACGATTGACCTATCTGGAAAAATCCTAAAATAGAAGCTTTTATCTGCTTCTGTTTTATTCACGAAAACCTGATGGTTATTTTAAGGATTTATGTACTGAATATTATTTGGGAAGGTTGTTTATAAGTTTAGAATTTTAATTAAATTTAATTAGTTTCAACCTGCTTTGCAAAACTCTTTATTCTGAAAAATGGCCTATATATCCTTTAAATAATAATCCAAAGTAAGAAATAATAATGGTGTCATTTTGCTGGCTCAAAGTTTTATTACTTGTGGAAAATCCATTTTCACTTTCCATATTTATCAAATCTAGTATTGTGATTCTGCTTGTATAAGCTATTCTGTAAGGTGTTGCTTCAGGCATTGAACAAGGCTTTACAAAAGACATTGAATTTGGATAATTGTTCTTTGTGCCAGTTCTGCTAGCATCAGTGCAAGTGCTAGAGAAACTCTTTCACCACTAGCATTTTTCTTCTTGCTCATGTTAGATGCCACTCAAATACCAATCCTGGCAGGCTCCATTCCAGCCTTCTGGAGTTCTTCATGACATGATCATTGGGAAGTTTCCAACTTCTCTTTAGGCTTTATCCCATTCTAAAAAGAATGCCTCTTCTAAAAACAATAATAATGAAATGCCACTTTCTACTAAATTTGGTATTTTCGATTCCACCCTTTTTTTGTCTTTAACCCCACTCCTAACCAGAATGGACCCTGTATTAACGTACCTGAAAATGAATTTGGCTCTCCAGCTTTAGGAGATTACCCAGCTTTGCCGTATATATTGTTATATATGTTGTGTTCCAGATTCATACATAAGCTTAAAACTATCCAGTTTTCCCAAGAATTTAGCATTCCACTATGTGAATGGTGAAGATGGTGGAAAATATTAGCACAATAAGTCACCAGTTTGTGAAGCTGTTCTTGGCCTTATTGCTCTATCAGGGGACTAATGTGCAATGAGAGGACTCCACAGGCACGTTTCAAAGCAGCTCATCTTATGTCAGGAATAAACTCTTCTAGAACACAGCCACATAGCTCAAAAAACCCACAATAAACTACAGCTCATCTTAGTTTCTAAATTTGTTTTCTATAAGATGTTTCTACAGGAAACTGATTTTTTAAACCACATTTTAAAAAAACAAAAACAAAACCCTTCTGATAAGATCTCAGATAAATCTTTCCTATACCCAAAGTGCCCTGAGCTGTAAATCAAGGACAAACTTCATACCACTTTTGTAGAAAGTTTTTAACCATGGTAAAGTTCCATGTGGTCTTCTCAACATGAAATAAAATTAAGCTACTCATTCTATTCCCACCAGACTTTATTTCAAGCAAGGCTCCCTACATGATTTAATGAAGTAGAAGAATATTGGGTATCTAACAGGAACAGAATGAAGACTCCCAAAATTTCTGGCTGTTGTCTGGGTACAATATTACTTTGCATTGACATGATATTTCCAGTATACATACTTATTTTAAGAGGGTGATATAACTTTAATGTTAACTTTTTGTATATTTCAGTTATCTTGTAATGATTTTAATTTGTAACCTACATTGTCTTTGGGGGAAAGGTGGAGTATAAGGATGAGGATGAGGAGGAGGAGGAGAAGAAGAAGAAGAAGAAGAAGGACACAATCCCTCTCCAGGCTTAATATGGATTCCTCTAAGATTTTGTTGGGAATGACAATTGATTTTCTTCAAGCTCTAGTTATGTTTGGCTAATAAATTTTATATTTTCAAGAAACAAAATAAAATATTACTATTCCCTTAAGTATTCTCCATTTTTTTTTAAAAAAAATCCACATTGGTCACTTTCAGTCTTCTGTCTGTACAAAACTATTCTCAGTCATTATTCTTTGTTGTGCTGTGTGCGCTCAAGTTATTTCTGACATATGATGACCCTAAAGTGACCACATCAAATGGTTTTCTTGGCAAAATTTATGCATAGGGGTCTGCCTTTGCTTTCCTGTGAGGCTGAGAGTGTGTAACTGGTGCAAAATCACCCAATGGGTTTCAGTGGCATAGCAAGGATTTAAATCTTGGCCTCCCATAGTCCTAGTCCAGCACACAAACCACAATACCAAGAGTCTCTCATTAATCTTATAGGTATTGAAAGTGGTGTAGTAAAACTAATAAAGGAGTTGAGGTGTACAAGGTAAGCCTGAGCTATTTTAACACCCTATTTAAGGTAGAGCCCCACCCATTTTTGCAAGTGTTGCCATATCCTGGAACAACAGGATCACAGATGATGATGCAGAAGAGTATCAGAACCAAATTGGTTGTAGCAATGAAGCCATGTCCATTGTTCATGTGTCTGCTTTGTTCGTTCCTAACACAGGTTGGGTGATTTAATTGCATCAAAAGGCATGTATAGGTATGGACAGCTGAAGCCTTCCTGCATCCTCAATTCTTTGCCATTGGATAGGAGACATATCCTCAAATATTATTCTTTTCATATGCTTTACATCCTATGCAAAATTTCTTGGAAGCAAGTCAGATTTGAGTTCAGTTCAGCTTACATTCAAATAACTGAAGTCACAACTGCAGTATGTTCTCTTGTATTTAGTCTCTTCTCAGAGTCTGCTGCAACTCATGCACCACAATCCTTTACATGCCTGCTCATAAATACGTCCTTTTTAAATCAATGGAACTTACTCCCAGGTTCAGTGTGTATAGGACTATAGCCTTAGAGAACAATGCCAACTTCCTAAGATGGTCAAGGTGGCTTGACACTAGGTGAGTTAAATCCAAAGTCCTCCCACTCTAGGGATGTTGAAAATTAGTACTTTAGTACAGATTTAGAAACAAATACTTTGTGGGCCCAATACTTAATTGATAGGGAAAATCTACAATTTTTTTAATTGGAAATGGAGTTAGAGGAGGAAACTATTAAAGACACAATGATTAAATGGCCTTTGTACCAGTATTATGGTTATATTCATAGGCTGGGGAAGGTTTGGATCTAAAGGGCTCATTATATGCTCCTTCAGTCTGTTGGAACATGGATGGGTTATACAGTCAAAGGAGAAATGTAGAGATGTGTGTATGGAAATTTCCTCATGAGAACAACATCTAGAGAAACAAAGAGAACTTGACAGCAGGTGGCCAAGAAGACATAAACAAGTACAGTTTTAGCTGGGAAAAAGATAGCCAGTACATCAACTAGGTGAGCTCATGGGAAAGTAGTCACATGGGGGATGATGGACAGCTAGAGGCTGGATTAAAAAACATCATACCGGCATTATCCAATCAGCATAAGGGTAACACCTAGAAGGTGGGGTATGGGAAGGGCCAAAGTATCCTTTGTTCAGGGTTTGTTTATATATGCAAGCACTGTGTGTGTGTGTGTGTGTGTGTGTGTGTGTGTATGTGTTCGGTGGCTAACTATGAAGTTCGGTGGCAGTGGTTAACTATGGAGTTAGTTTTTGGCTTTTATTTTTTGAGTAGGCTTATACTGCTTCTACAATGTAACTTTTCTTTTCTACAACATCAGCAAGATGTGATCCTGTGGTGGATTGTATGTTTTTCTTTTCTTATTTTACTTTATGGAACAATAAAGCTCTAGTTTAGAACTACAAGAAGTGTCTGCATGCTTTTAACATGGAAAGACTGATGGAGGAAGATGTTCAGTATAATCTGCTATACTCTCCTTAACACATCCGAATATCAACATAGTCTGCCTCATCTCTGGATTTTCTATCAGTACACTGTAGCAAGCGGAGATGTTCTGTTACCCCAGTGCTGTGTTGGTAGATTTCTGAGAGCAGCTAGCAGAAGTTTCTGCTGACAGAAAGTTATTTTTACCGAAAGAATAACTTATTCCTAACCTTATCTTCCTAAAGTCAGCACATTTTTGAATTAGGATTACACTGTGCATCTAGCATGGTTACGCAGCACGTGATGATCCACATCAATGTGCAGCACCAGTGTCACCACCTTCTCAGATGCAGGCAGTAGCTTGTGAGCTGAAGGAGCACCTCTCCCTTTCCAGAAAGAGTAAAGAGACTCTACAGACAGATGTCTCTCAGATGAGGCTTTAATCTTGGTTCCTCTATGTACAAGGCTGTATACAGCAACAACTTTCAGTGACATCAACCATCGTCAACCCACTCTATCAAGCAACATCCATGTCCAGAGGCAACTCCCTTATATACCCAGGGTTCCATATAGCATTCTGGCCCTGCCTCTTCCTCTGGACACCTGTCACTCATCCATGGTGACTTGGCAGTTTTGCAGCCTGTTTGGTGCTTTCAAGCACCTTGTAACCATCAGCTGATGTCACTTCCTATGCTGTGTCATTATGGCTGCCTGTGACCCTTTCATGCCTGATCACTTGTGTATTCACCCACATTGGACATTTTCCTTGAGACACTGTCTCCACATCTCTAACAGAGCTTATCACCTTTCATGCGTTGCCATAAACAACTATCAATTAGAGAAATTCTAAAACAGTGTTACATTCTTTCTCATTTTGATTGTTTTAATGCTCATAAATGAGATGTAGCCTGACATGTTGTGTTCACTTTAATTCAGCCAAATACGATATAACTTTTGCACTATCAATTTAATAACAGCTGCAATAATATCCTAAAACACAGATAGGAAAACTAGATCTCGGCAACAGGCATAAAAGGTCACACCTATATCAGCCTTGTCTCCTCTTTCTGTGCAAGTGCAATTTCTTTCTGGGCATTTGGGTACTGGACCAAACTCATCCCTGGGTTAAATTTCCATTTTCTTCAGTAGGATGGACCCATGAAATCTGTTCAGCTCTGTGTCATCCCATTTTATCAGTTCCCCTAGTAATCAGCTCTGGAAATAATTTGCTGTTTGCATTCTCTGATGTTTCCTTCTTTTGTGCATATTGCAATGACAAAGCAATCAGACCCTCAAAGTCCAATTGAAAAATAATTGGAAATCCAAAGTGGCACTAAATGTTATTTTCTAAATAAAACACATTCAATTACAGAGCATGCAACTGTGGAACATTAAGAAAGATTAGTTAGCATTTTAAAAAATGTATTAAACATTCAAAGCACTCATTATACGCAAAGGACGATGTATACTCATTGGGCCAGGCAAAAGATGAAGAGAATGCAAAACAATAAAAGCTCCATGTCCTTTAAACAATATGAGATGTTTTTTCTTAGACTGTATTTGTATCTTCTCCACCACATGCATTTTTGATTTGTTACATGTGGAGTTTATACGATATAATCCTTTGCTGTACATCGCAGCTAAATGTTATAAGTCTTATCTCTATTATCCACCTTTCATTAGACAGATACACTTCTGGGTTAATAGGGAAGCAGACGATAAAAAAACATATCGCAGAATCATATATAAGTAGCATAAGGTTCTGTAGAAACTATGTCATAGGCTGATTATTATTGTGGATGCATATCCTCCAACTGTCCTGACTTGTCATGGACAATCTCAGTTCATCTTCTGCTGATCCCATTTACCTACAGACAGCTTTTACTGGACTACCGATAACCTCCCAATCTCAGTTACTTACCTACAGAAGGACATACAACACAGAGGGGAGATGCGTACAAGACCTTGCCACCTTTACCCACACATTATTCAGGAAACATCATACAGGACCTAATCACATTACCCACAATTTTAGAAGTACTTTAATTTGTTTGTCCTCCAAGGTGATATATGCCATCCTCTGTCAACCATGCCCTTCAGCATTCTACATTGGGCAAACAGGACTGTCACTGCACCAAAGGATAAATGGACATAAATAAAACATTAGGAATAGGTATACATGAAAACCAGTTGCAGAACACTTCAGCCTTCCTGGACATTCCACTTTGGACCTCAGAACAGCAGTCCTTGAAAGACTTCAAGAGGAGATTGGAAAGAGAAACAGCAGAATTGGGACAGAGCCACAAATTCCAATCCCTTGACAGTGTTTTCAATAGGGATAATGGTTTCCTGGCCAACTAAACATATTAGAACACAAGTTAAAACTCTAGCCCAGTAGTCCCCAAACTTTTTTGGGCTACCACCCCCTTTCTTCTTGGGCAGCAACCCTAGTGCCCCCCAGACATATTTTCTGTTATTAAGTCTATTGCTCTACTGCAAATTCAAAACAGTCAATCTCAGTCACTGAGCAGTGACTGAGAAGCTTCTTGCTTGTGACAATCTTGCAGCAAAGGCTGGTACAGGTGCAAGAATCTTTTTGGTCACTATTTGGCTGGCTGCTCAGTCACTGCTCCTTTTTCTCCGTGTCATCCTGGGAGCAGCAACTGAGCAGCTAGCTAAATATAGACTGTGAAGCCTCTCACCAATGTCAATCTTGCAGCAAAAGCCAGCATGGACAAGAGGCTTCTTGGTTGCCACTCAGCCAGCTGCTCAGTTACTATTCCCAGGGTGACCAGGTGCAAGGGAGAAGCTTCTCCCTAGAGAGGAGGGACTCTCAGTCCTTCATTAGGGCAGAGAAAGGCACAGCTGGTGCATATGTAGAGGTTTTTCAGAGGCCACATGCTCTGTACTGGAGACTGGTGTGGACTGAGAAAGGGAGAGTTTTTAACTACAGGAGCAACTCCAAGACAAAGGGCCTTGTAGTCTGCCAGAAATAGTGCACTTTAAATTGAGGCACTGACCTGGCTCAGTGCTAGGGAATCATGGGAATTGCATTTTTTTTCTGAGACATTGAGCCTTCTCTGTCAGAGAGCTCTGGTGCCACAATAAAATACAGTTCCCATGATTCCCTAGCACTGAGCCAGGGCAGTGCCTCAATTTAAAGTGCACTATTTCTGGCAGTCTGCAAAGGCCCAAAGTACTCTTTTCAATAATTGAGCACATATAATCCATCCCCAGGGTGGTAGAATTCAAAGACATAGCCGTGTTAGTCTGTAGAATCAGTATGTAGAGAGATCGTGTAGCATCTTTGAGACTAACTGAAAGAAAGAAGTTGGCAGCATGAGCTTTCATAGATGCATCTGAGGAAGTATACTGAAGTTTATGAAAGCTCATGCTGCCAACTTCTTTCTTTTAGTTAGTCTCAAAGGTGCTACAAGATCTCTCTACATACTCCTTCCCCAGAGACATTATTGTTGTTGTTTTATTTATACCCCCACTCTTTAGAAATGCCATCAGAATGAAAGACATGTCTTCTTCACACAGCTTCAAGTACCCACTGTCCTACTAAAAATGATTTCTCCTGCTACCTCTTCTCTCATCTGATGAAAGAAAGCAGGAGCAGCACTGCAACACTGACCTGTCAGCCAAGTGCCAGCAAAGTTCACAAAACTTAAGCAGAGTCCCAAATTTTAAAGTTCCTTTTTGCTGCCACTTCTCCCCCACCACCATGTGCTCTAACCCTTGCTCCAGTCTTTCCCAAAATGGTGGTGCTCCAAGCCAAAGAAGCGATGCCCTGTGTCCAAGCCTCACAAGAGTTTTCCAATTGCCACTACTAGCAAAAGATGCCAGTAAGGGAGCGAGTTCACATGGGCAGGAAAAGAGTGGGAGACAGCACCACATAAAATGATTGGCGAGGCTGTGTGGTGGTTTTAAGGGACTCTGAAAAGAAGTTTCATGCAACTCTCATTTCCACCATGGTCCGAAAGGCTGCTGGTTCCCCTTGTCTTTCTTGCACACCAGTATTTTGACTGATGGCCTCCCTGTCACCTCCTTTTCCCCTCCTTGCCCCCTGGAACCTTCCATTGCCCCTGGGAGGGCATACCACACACTTTGGGAATCTCTGCTCTAGCCTCATGAGGGCTCTCTTGTCCATTTTAATAATATCCTTTCTGCTTCCTAGCCAGAAACATAGTATATTCAAAGAACTATTCTTACTTCAGCAGTGCTACTGGTAGGGTCTCCAGTGTCAGACAGGCTTTTGCTGAACAGCAAGTCTAAATGGGCCAAACAGCTACTGGGCAGCAGCAGCAGCAGCAGCAGCAGTGTGTGTGTGTGTGTGTGTGTAAATGGTGAAAGATCTCTTAGAGAGAATGGCAGTGGTGCCATAGCTAATACTTGTTAGCTAATACTTGCACAAAACAAGGCACAGTAAACCATTTTGAATATCTTTTACCACAAAAATCATATGATGAGACAATCCAAAATTAAACAAGAGATAATGCCAGAAGATGAGACTTTCAGGTCACAGGTCACTGAACAAACCACTGGGGTACAGCAAAGGACAACTACATGTAGTACTATGGCTAATGATGTAACTGGACTCAAGATGAAAGGATGTTCATCTACTGATGTGCTCAGAGGTGAAAGGAAGTCTGAAGCGTCACAACACATATTACAGGAACATGAAATGTGGGAAGCATGAATCAGGGAAAGCTAGAAATAAAGCAAGAAATGGAATGTATGAACATTACAGTAACTGAGGTGAGTGAGCATCTTGAATAAGATAATTACACAATCCTGAGTAAATTGCATATTTATTCAGGAAATAAAAAATCTAAGAAGAACAGGGATGGCATTAATACCAAGGAGAAATGTAGCAAAATCAGTTAAACACAGGTTTATAGCTGAACATTAAGAAAACAAAAATAATGACCACAGATGATTTTGTTGTTGTTAACTACCCTCAAGTTGATCCATGGTGACCCTGTGGATGAGACATCTCCAAGACTACCTGTCCTCCTCTGCTCTACTCAGGTCCTGTAAACTCATACTCATGTTCTCCTTAATAGAGGCCATCCATCTAGC
>CM034706.1:219997201-220012023 GCA_020142125.1 Phrynosoma platyrhinos
CAATGTGGTCTCTAGTGCCTCTTCCTTTCCTGAACCCCACTTGAACTCTGGGATTTCTCTCTTCATGTATGGTTGGAATCTATATTGCAGAAGTTTGAGCATAATTTTGCTTGCATGGGAATTAGTGCTATAGTCCTATAGTTGCTGCAGTCTTTTTTGTGGATGGGGATGTATACTGATCATTTCCAATCTGCTGGCCATCATTTTGCTTTCCATATCTTTTGACATATGTTCGTTAGCACTAGAGTTGATTCTGTCAATGTGGACTGACACAGTTCAATTGGAATATCATTTGTTACTTGTGACTTGTTTTTTGACATTTCTCTTATTGCAGCTTCCACCTCACTTTTTAAAATTTGGGGATCATCTTCATATGACTCTTCATCCTATGTGTCCTTCATTTTGTCATCTCTTTTACATAGCTTTTTTGTGTATTGCATCCAACGTCTTTTTATTCCTTCCTGGTTTTGAATTATGTTACTTTTATTGCCATAGTGTGTCCTCGGTTTGAATTTTCCTTTGATTTCCCAAATCTTGTGGAATAGGGCTCTTGGTCTTCCCTTTTTGTTGTTGTCTTCTATTTCTTTGCACTGGCCGTTTTAGTAGTTTTCTTTATCTTTTCACACTAGCCATTGTACTGTTGCATTCACGGTTTTTAGTTTGTTCCTATTCCCTTTTTGTTTTTCATCTCTTCTTTTCTTTACTGCTTGTAGAATTTTATCTGTTATCCATGGTTTCTTCTCTTTCTTTTTGGCTCACAAAAGTGTCTGTCTGCATTCTTCTTTTATTATGTCCCTGGCTTCAGACCATAGTTCTTCTGGTTCTTAGTCTATTGTGCTAAGCAGATGATTTACATAACTTTAAAGTAGATGATGAAGGAACTGAAATAGTTCAAGTTTTTTTATATCCTGGCTCTGAGTGCATATACATTGACAGGAAAATCCAGCTTAACTTCAAGTTAAATTTATCCACAGTGACCATGGGCTTGTCTACACAAGCCAAGGTAGTTTGACAAAACTGTCCATGCCTTTTCAAACTCACTCCAGTCTGATAAATCACAGTATGTGCAGCCACATGGTTGTGGCATTTCCATTTCCCCCCTCCACCATTCATGCAAATGTATGTATTTCTGAACCCCTCACCCCAGCTTTGTTCTGATGTAATTAGGGAGCACAGTCCACATACACACTCAAATCTCTAGATTTTCTGCTCAAATCTGGGATAAATCCCAACTCTCCCCCCTCTGAATTAAAGCCCTGATGTGATGGCCCGTGTAACATGTCCTCAGTTGGTAAAGAAATCAAAAGAAAGGTAGACATGGAAGGGCATTGAGGAAGGAATTAGGCAACTTCTTGAAGTGCCAAGATATATAATTGAATACTAAAGTAAGAATTGTGCATGCTATTGTATTTTCCATTTTTATGTTTGGTTATGAATGCTAAACAGTGAAGAATGCTGACAGGGGGAAAAATCAACTTATTTGAAATGGGGTGCTGGAGAAGAGTTCTAGATACCATGGGTTGCTATAAAGACAAATAAATGGATCTTAGAACAAATCAGGCCTGAACACTGTTTAGAAGCCAAGATGACTAAGCTGAAACTGTTGAATTTGGACATACCATGAGAAGATATGACTCATTAGAAAAGACAATAATGCTTGGTAAAGGAAAAGGCAGTAGAAAAAGAGGAAGACCACATTCCCGAGGGATAGACTCACACAAGGAAGTCACAGCCCTGAGACTGCAAGACCTGAGCAAGGATGTTGGTAGAGTGACTTGGAGGTCTCTTATTCATAAGGTCATCATATGTTGATGTTGACTTAATTGTAATTAACTCACCTTGGCTTTAAGCAATATCTTTTCTCCCACTGAATCTCCCAATGGTAGTCATGAACTTGTTATCCCATCACCAACCCCCACAGGAGTTGCATTTTTATTACTATTCACAGACATAACTTGCTGGTTCATTAGTATAAATGTCCATCTATAGACACTTCACTCTATTCATCTGATGAAGTAGATGCAGTCTACAAAATTTTATGCTACAAACTTCTTCTCTCAGTTAGTCCCAAATATTCTACAATATCTCTTTGGACAAACATGAGAACATTTCTGAATATTTTCAGGTCACTGTAGGAAATGTCTTCATATCCATATCCATAATATAAAAAAAGCAACTTTTCTAAACACTGGGCCTCTTTTCAAGAGATGTCGGCAGTCAAGGGTTCTAATAGGGCATCCAAAAACTGGCATTTGCCTGAGGATACTGTGTATGCTCACACCAGCACTGAATTCAAGGTGCTTTAGAATAAATACCTAGAAGCAAAGGAGCATTAAAATGACATTATTACTTATAAAAATTAAGTATGCAAGTAAGGCTCCAGCAGGTTAAATTCACATAAGCATACATTTGTTAAATGCAATAACATAAAACTGCCTGGCTGGTTGAAACTTTCATAACACAGCAGTGTGTTTTTCTGTGTTCATTTAAAAATTCAATCCCATCAATGAGATCCATATGGGACAAGATTATCATTTTGTGAATAGTGTATGAACTTGTTTGTCTGAATCAGACTCTATTCTAAAATTACAAATATTGCAAACATAGCAGATACTGAGTGAATTAGGCAGGATATCAATTTGAAGGTATGCCTGTTCTAAATATCAATATTTAGAGTCAGACAAAGATCATGTTTAAATTGCCTGTGGATAAGGCAACGCATGGCAGAATTTGAGAGGCTAATTCACATGACAGAGAATATGGTATGGGTACCAGTAAGCAGTTGTTCTTTGATCACTTAGTACAGTCTAGGAACTGTCTTAAGAATTTCCCACCTCTCAACAGTTGGTAGCTGATAAAGAAAGTGCTACCAATTACCATTACCAGGATCCACCTATTTGTCCTTCTGTAAGGGTGTACCTGTACTACATGGTTATAGCTGCAGTTCAGTGGACATGGATCCATGATATGGAATCCTGGAATTTGTGGTCTCTGGTAGAGAGCTCTGGTGGAATAGTTTGGGTGATGGAATAAAGGTCTTTAGCACAGAATTCCAAGTATGTCACCAATCCACAAATCCCAAGATTCCATAGGATGAAACCAGAACAGTTAAAGCAGTATCAAACTGCTATAATTCTGTAGTGTAAGAACACTCCCAGTCATGCCACTAGGGCAGGACTTTGGGACAGATGACCAGGATCCTACCCAGTAGAATGAGCAGGAGGGCCTTCAATGCAGCAGTGTTAGCTCACTATTTGATGTAAGGATAATACACATTTCCACTTAATGAGTCCCACTTAAGACTATTAAAGCCAGAGTTTAAAAATATCTAACAAAAACTCAAGGGAATCTAATTTAAGTTTCCCTAGAGACGTTGTTTCAATGAGGGATATTTAATAAGTAAGAATATTTAATAAGGGGGGAAAACGCCAGGATTACAGCAATGTTAACACGATGCAATTATTATATTTCTAATACAATTGACACTTCATTTTCAAACTTTTCTAAAGTCCACAAATCTCTAGAAAAACAGCAGTGACTGTGTGTGGTCTGGATTTGAAAGCAAGCCTTTGTGCACACAACTATTTATTAGGATTTATCTAATAAGTCCAACAATGCAGCAGATGCATACATAAACTTCAGCAAACATAATGGACTCAAAACAAGAAAGGGCCAAGATAATCCTGTTTCACACAACAGGAGTTGGCACATCACTAATTAAACATCAAATGAGGGCCTAACCAAACATGACTCTGAATGGGATCTAATACCTCTGCATGGACAATCCTAGCCAATGGAGAAAATGTCAAACAAGACACCATTCTCTTAGAGATGTTACTCCAGATAATTTGGTTAAGGGCACCATTCCTCCAAATTATACACAGGAGGAGGCTGAAAGGGCAAGTGATACACAGCTGAATTAACTTATTTTGCTAGCTGTTTTTTGGTCTTGCTTTGTGTGCATTTTATTAATACCAATTTTCAGTTTATTTTTTTAAAAAAATCTTGCATAATTTTTTTACACAAGATCATAGGATTATATTCAAGACTAACAGCACAATCCCAGCTTCTCCAACAAATACAGTACTATGTGCCAGCAAAATAATGAGAAACACACAAATAGAATGCAATAAACTGGAATGGATTCACCTCAAACTCTGCTTGAAGGCTTCAGAAAGGGAAGGTAAATCCTCCTTTCCCTGGGTTTTATTATCCAGGACTGGTTTTCTACCTATATTTACATATTTTTGCCTAGGGCCTACATATCCTGTTCCTGAGTAAAGAGACAGTAAAAACAGGGACCAAAAGGAGATGCTGCTTTCTTCTACAGTTGCCAGTAATTCAAGTGTGTTATGCCACTGCCATCAATGTAATTACTTAGACTGCACAATGAAATAATGCCTGCCCTTCTATAGAGTTACAGCTTGATTTTAGCTGACCCTCAGAGTTACAGGAAGCCACTCCATCTTCAACCCAGACCATTAAGGATGAGTGTAAAATCACAAATCAACATTGGGAAGGTTAAATGACATTTGCCATTCCCCTTAGATTACTACAGAATCTTATCATAGTTGAGATGTATCGTTCATATGGAGCCAGTGGCTGAAGGCCATTTCACACAAGGCTGATCCCTTTCTCAGAAGTCAGTTCTATTCTTTTTTCTTCTTCAAATTATCATAACGTAATGCATCTAATGTGATAACCCTCCAGGATAATGACCCTATTTTTTTTAATGTGTATGTGTGCACACACACATGGACACACACCTGTTTTTATCTGGGGTGTACACATATAATCTCTTCAATGTTCTGTGTAAAAGTGATTTCTATGTGGCAAAATTTGTTTTATATGAAGTGCACTAACTCTTCTACCAGGTACAGGGACTCAATAGTATTTTATCTGGATGACCTAGAAGAATGAAGAAAATAATTTTTATACTTTGTTTTCATAATGGACAAAAACATTTGCTGGCAAATCTTGTACCATAGGTATGTCGGACCTATGCTACCATGATATAGTTGTTCTCCTATCAACTCCTAACACAGAGCACAGAAAAAAGAGCAAAACTATTAAGATTCCTGACATAACACAGCAGTACAAATAGTAACATCCAAAGCATGGCTAATTGTTATGGCATTGAATGTTCTGCCATGGTACTATGTCACTCCCACAGTGTCAAGAGACCCTACTAAATGTGTGGGAGCAACAGGGGCTCAATGCATGGATATGCTTATAGGATTAGTGCACAATATCTCAGCCATAAAACCCTGCTCTAGCTTGAGGTCTAGGACACAGCAAATGCCACCTGCTGCAGTCAGAAAATGCAGTTGTTCTACATCAACATTAATTTTCCATGGTTCTTAGTATGCCTGTATGCTGCTACCAGTGGTGACTGGTGGCTCCATTATCATGGAGGGATGAATCTGCTTCAGTTTTTAGTTTGAATATTAAAGGAACTATTAAAGGTGCTGAACATACTTTTAGGGATATGGTTCATTAGGGATTGCTTCATTAAGTTGCACAATAAAGCCTCCAATGGAGTCACTGCCCTTCTACAATCACAACCATCAGCTGCCACTAGCTGCTGCATATGCTCACTACTTACAGTGCTATTCAGATCTTGAAAGCAGAGTTGCCATAACCTTTCCTTGCCACTCCATGCTTTTACAAATGTGAAGGAACGTGGACAGTGTGAAAATTAGATCCATTTGGGATAAACATGGACTCATAAACATGTGTGTGTGTGTGTATTTGTGTCTTTACCCAGTCTGAAATGGATCTAGTAGGGGACCACACATGTGATCAGCCTCGTGTGCTATAAATACTTTTTGTGGAACATAGTTTCCATGTTTCTAAAGCTCCCCACAATCCTGACTTGCTGATGTTTCAGAGGACGGTATTTTCTAAAAGGGAGCCAGTGCCAAAAAGCCCCTGCTCCCCCTGGATACCAATTTCTTTTTCAAAAATGAACAAACAAACAAACTACTAAATATTTTAGTGTATAGGGATGATTATGTGAGAAAGACATCCTGATAGTAATACTGTATATTCATGGTAGTGTTATAATTGCTGTTATAATCATAAGCTTCATAGGGTATTTGGGAAGATGCAGGTATTACAGTAGCTAGACTTTCCCAAACCCTAAACATTACTGTAATAATTGTACAATACTTTTCAATGTGTCACAACAGTGCAGTTTCCAGGAGTGGTATATCAGATCTGATGTCAAAAATTATTGATATTGAAAAGAATAGAGAAGCTACAAATGCTTGCTGAAGTTCTTGACTTGATTATCATTAAAAAGAAACAGTAATACTAACTAAGAAAAAAAAATGAAAGCATACATAAGAAAAGATATTAACCTATAGAAAAATTGGATTGGCAAACTGTGTCCACAATATATATTTATCCATGCCTTTGATGGCAGACTTTATCAGCAGAACCTTATTATCTCTTCTCAGAATATACACAAATCAGCAAGCCTAGTTTCAAAGTCTGTGTGGCTTTACATGAAAGAATGTATTTTGACTTCCTCTTATGCCTGCCAATCTTCTACCCACTCTTTTGTGACACACACCACTGCCTCGGTGTCAGCAACATAAATATGGAATAATATTTCCCTTCTGCTGAAGACCATGTAAAGCAGCCTTTCATGCTCCAGCTCCCAGCTTATTCTAAAATGCTAGTAGTGACTCCTCTGCAGTTGAGTGCCCTGACAAATTCTCTTTTAGGCTGACATTCCTCAGAGTTGGAAGATAACCATAATCTGACGCATAATCTCTTTCCTCCTGTCTTTGGGATGTACAGAAATAGCACAATTTTGTGCAACAAGGAGAGACAAGCAATCACGGCAGGAAGATTGGATTTTAGATGGTAGCCTTGCCCAATTGCATAACTTTTCATGAACACAGCAAAATCAAATTTGCTGGTACAAAATGGCTCATGCTGTGAGAGGGTTATATCTAAGTGAGGAAAGAACTGCCAGATCTGTTCTGACTATGAGAGTGTTGCCTACACACACACACACACACACACACACACAATTTCATAAAGCTTTGCAAAATATGAACTAAGCAAGACCAATCTCTACCATTTGAGGATGAACTTAAATAAAGACCTGACATGGATTTGATGAACAGAGACAGTGCTTTCCAAGCAAACATTAGATTCAGAGTTGATAAACATTAGAATGGTAATAACTGTAGAGTAGGAGATAGCATAGTATGGACACAAGAACAGGTGGGAGAAGAAAACACAAGTGTGAACATCTATCTCAGGGGTGGTAAAAGTACAGTTCCAGGCCTGCATATGGCTTCCCACAGCTATTTTTGACCCCCTTGACAATGTTTTAACACATATTATCAGCTACAAGGAGATTAGGAATTGAGACAGAATTTGTGACAGAAATCACTTTCTCAGATATCCCACCCCATAAATGTGGCAGTATGTACACTGCCTAGGTCACTTCTATTTCCAATCCCAGCATACTTTTGTTAGGCAGCAGGATTTTAGCCAAAGAGTACAATCCCAAGCATGAGGACTAGAGGAAAAAACCTAACTGGTTAAATTGGAATTTACTTCTGAATAAAACACCCATAAGACTCCACTCTTTTTTCCTTCCAGGGTAATGTAGGGTTTATTTGTTTTTGTCTGCCACATATAATCCAGGTAGAAATATCACCACCACAACCACCATCATTGTCATCATCATTGTCGCTGCCCTGCCTTTTTCCTAATCCAGGACTCAAAGTGTTTTACAAAAGCTAAAAACAGATTAAACTACCAACTGTGCTAAATGCAGCTAAAAACATGATCATTAAAAAGAAAAATAACAAATATAGAAAATACATAACCTTACTAATGACCTTTTCCCCATGAACAATTAGGCTTGAAAGATTTGCTGAAAATAAAACAAAAATCTTCACTTGCCTATGCAAGGATAGCAGGAGGATGTTAGCCTAACCTGTCTGGTAAAGGATTTCCAGAGACTGGGCCAAAGAGTCCTTTCCTGCATTCTCACCAGCTATACCTGTGAGTTGTGGGACAGAAAGAAGGGCCTTTCCAGAAGATATCAAAACACACACAGACTTATATAGGGAAATAGAGTACAGATAACCTGGACCTGAGCTGTACAAGGCTTTGTAAGTCATATCCAGTTTTGTAGAGATTATCACTTTAATGTCTAGACATTTTTATAAATAGCAACTGTCATGAGTAAGGTTGTTCTACTAATTCTAAATGTACATAGACAGTGGTGTAAATGTATACAATTTTTAAATTGCCTCACGCTGATTACACATTCCTTCCTAAATCATTCACCACCAAAGGAGTATGTTCCTTTTAAAGCAATGGCACAAGATTGCCCCTAGGGAAGACTAAAAGAGAGACAGGATTTTTTTTTAAACCCTTTCTGTGCATGACATTTGGTTTGGGATATGTACAAGAAAAGCAAATGATTTTTAAAATTCCTTGTATATAAATTGTACATTACTTAAAACACCATGCAGAAATTGGAATGGGCCTAGGAGAGCAATTCTGGCATGCTGGAAAGGTATCATAATTCATCACTTATGATAAATGTGAAACATTGTATCCTGCTCTCTGTACAAAGCTCCTATGGGCTGCAGAAAATGCAGTATACTAGGAAGACTCTGTCTGAAGACTAGGAAGATTATCGCATCATGATTAAAAGCGTCCTACCTGAGCCAGCTTAAAATTAGAAGCAGGTGGCATCCTGACAGTATCAGATGCATTTAGCTGTCAAAATTGCTGGCTCTGTTGGAATATGAATGGGATATGCAGTCTGGTTCTGTTAGAATATGAATGGGATATGCAGTCAAAGTGGAAATGTAGAGATGTGTGAAAAATCTCTTCTGAAGAAAGTGTCTAAGCAAACAAAGAGGACTCAGCCTGCAGGTGGTTTGAAGCCAAAACAATTTCACACTGAACAGAATAACAAGGACATTGAGCCTGGGAAAACAGAATGCTAGATGGTAAACAAATGGGATAAATCTAATCATCCTATCTAAAAGGCTGGGATAAATCTAATCATCCTATCATTATGTAGGTTGCCATCCAAGAGGTGGAGTTATGGGTTGGGCCAAGGTCTCCTTTTTGTTAGAACTTGGCTTGCCTTTCAACTGAACAACAACAAGTTGTAATCCTATGGTTTCTATCATCTGCAAGATGGATTGTACATAGTTTTTTTTTGTTTTTACTATGCAACAACAAAGCTTTACTTTGGATTTACAATTGTGTCTTCATGGAAAATGAAAGCTGCTGGGGGAATGCAGAGAACAGCATTTCCAGGATAGCTGATGAAAGGAAGCAGTCTTCTAATCTCTGCTACATCTACATTTACATCACACAAATCAACAGGCTCTATCACTGCTCAGAAGTGCACTCCGGCAGCCATTTTTTCAAGATGGAAAACTCCTGGCTTTGAAAAGAGGTGTGAGAAGCAACACTTGGCACAGCGATGGAGCCAGACTGCACCCAGGTGGCAATTTTGGTGTCTAAATGCATCTGATACTATCAGGATGCCTCCCGCTTCTAATTTTAAGATGGCACAGGTAATATGCTTTTAATCTTGATGCAATAATCTCTTTTGACTGCTCTTCCTTCAACCATTTCTCTTGCGACCATGTTTCAAGAAGACACCTGATTTGCTCCATCCACTGTAAGACGAGTTGCTGTGAGACGAGTTGCTGTGACCTGCCCAAAGTTACTCAGCTGAGCTCTGTATCTGAGTAGAGCTCTGATTTCCCTGGTCTGTGGTAGTCACATATAACTGAGAAAGAGTAAGTGTATTACCCAAATAAGGGACAGAAAAATTGACTGATTTTCACAACTTCTGTATATGCTAATTTATATGCATAGACACAAACTGATAAAAGACTATGGTCATTTAAATAGAAATACAAATATCTCCTACCCTAGTGGGAAAGAATGTCCAGGTGATCTGTACCTGCTTTTCAGTTCTCTCAACTAATGGTCCTTTATGTTGAAGCTAGTCTTGGAATGGAAAGCCCTTCAAATATAGGATTTCAGCTTGAGGAAGGTCCTCTGATAGTCCTTGAAACAGATTGTTGCTCTTGAATACACATGGCCACCAGAACTCTCTGACAGAGAAGGCTGAATATCTCACAAGACTACAAATCCCAGAATTCAATAGCATTGAGCCATGGTAGTTAAAGTGGTGTCAAATTGCATTAATTCTTCAGTGCAGATGAAACTTCTGTCTGAGATTGATAAGCATTACATTCTATTAACTCAGTTTGAGGCTGCAACTGACAGATTTTTTAAAAAGAGGAACAAAAAGGAACAGAACATAAAAATCATACACATCACATTTCTAAGTGTGTCATATACACTATTACTTACGCATCAATAATATCCAGGCTGGATTTCTCCAACAGGTTATATGGAACACTCTTTGAAAAATGTTTTTAAATTGACAGAAGATGATTGTCACGCTGATAAAATTGGAACAGGCACCTAGGAAAATATTGCTCCAACACCTAAAGGTCTTTACTGGTTACTTTTTGGGTTTCCAAACACACTTCAAAGTGGTACTTCAGATTATACCCAGAGTAGTGTATCTAAAGGGATCTCACTTCCTACACAAACATCCCTACTAATAGAACTCTTCTGAGATCCCTAACAAGGACCTTTGAGTCCAGAGCTTATATGTGGTAGCACCAGGTTGTAGAATTCTTGCCATTGATCAATCATCTTGGCAATTTGGGTCAGAACAGGCAGACATGAAAGAGCTGGCCAAGTCAGCTCTGGCCGGAAGTGGGTCAGAACCCCACTGTCCACACAACCTGCTCCCAAGGTGGTTTATGGACATAGGGGCCAACCATTGCTGCCATGTGTTGGATTATCCCGGCTCCTTTTTGCTCCAGCCCTAAGGACAGGAGCATGGATTTGGTGTGGCTTCTGGCTGTTTTGGAGGTGTGGATCATGTAATCCAATGGCTTCATTTGGCCTGTCCGTTTGACCCCATTATTATTTATTTAAATGCTGAGGTAAACTCTATCGTGTTTTCTTGGGCTTTCCATGGCGTTTAAGATCTCTTCTATGACTGATTTTAATTCTGGTTTTTAAAATAAATAATAATAAAAATTATTTATATCCCGCCCCTTTGAGATCAATCGGGGTGGCTAACAGCAATAAAATATTACATAATACAAACAAATCAGATAACCCCCCCCCAAAAAAAATTATTAAATCAGTTCAAGTTAAAACTACAACATACAACACAACAATAATTTAAAAACCATTCCCAGCGAGCGATGGCAGTACTCAATTAACAGATGAGGCCCTAGAACCATCTTAAGGGAGGGGTTCCTGAGGCCGGGGATACTTTGGAAACTGTTACATTTTACTTTGGAAACTGTTACATTATTCTTGCTCTATGTTATTTTTATGGATTTTCAAAGCCACATTGAAGGGGAAATTTTGCAGAATGCCGCAGGAACCATTTCTTAGTAAATAATGAAATAAACTATAGCATTAAACTAAAGCACTGTCAGCATTCCTTAGCTGTGCCAATGATACTGCTGAGTTATCTAATTGAAACATCTTAGACCCAGTGTCAACACCCAGCATAACTGGGTCTTGACTTACTGACTCACTGGGACTCACAAGTCTAGAAAGGTTCACTAGGGCTGACACCTGATATCTCTCTCTCTCTCTCTCTCTCTCTCTCTCTCTACACATATTTAAAATGCTTAAGTATCTTTCTAGCAAGAAGAGCTTAAGTCTGATAGTATCAACAGCTGTCACTTCTTTTCTCCTAAAATGGCTCTAGGTCCTGCCCCCTGCATAGTGGCATTACACGGCTGCCTATATTCTTCCCACACGGCTGCCTATATTCTTCCCAATAGAATTTTCCAAGAAATAGGAATATTGTCTCCATTGCTCTTTCAGGGAGGATATTTTTATCTCAGTGAACCTCAGAAGTAACTTTGGGTAAATGAGGCTTGCCCTCACACAAGGTTGACTGTTTCATAGGCCAGAGTGAGGCATCAGATATGAGGCTCCTGTCCTTGGGTGTAGTGTCCACTGCCAAAATAAGATGTAATGATAGTGCCTTTCAGCTTGTCTGTATGAAAAAGCAGGAAACACAACCTTATTCATTGCTTCAAGCAGCAAAAATTCTTGGGCTAGCCCTGTTTTTGGGTGCTATGTGTATAGGATTCAGGCTATGTTACAGTAACATTTGCCAGTTTTAATTCAAATATTGCAGTTTCAGCCATCTTTGATTATTCCCAAAGACTTCATGAGTTCTTAGGGTTCCCCCCACCAAATCATGCTTAGAAGCCTGTAAAATGCCTGTAATCCACAGCTCACAGGAATTTTAACTCAACTCCTTACCACACAAATTGGAAATGTGGTTTAATCTGCTAATAACCAACCAGGGGAAAAGTGGCTTTCTTTGCTCCTTGGAAGCAAACTTGGAAATACAGCCAGATGTTTTCCAGCATGCATGTCATAAAGAGAAACTTTCTGTAATTCACAGCAATGCATTACTAATCAAATGTACATCTTATGCTATTTGACATAAAGGGAAGCTTATGGGAAACAATAGCAATGCAGGATTAGCCACACATACATCCAATGCTATTTGATATCTAGAGGCAACCTCTGACAGACCTTTCAATGCATGTCTTACAGACCAATATCCTAAAGAACTTCAGAAATATACATATGGTCACTGCTAAACCATAATACATTTATGAAGTAGCTGGCTGTTATCTTTGGGAGAAAATGAAACTTAAACCTTATGCAACTAATGGCATGCTGGCAACATTGCTTCTCTTTCCCTCCCAATCAAACTGGAAATCTAAATTTGTGTGTCTAAGACCACAAAAGATTCTCACGGTACTACTATTCATGCCTTATCTGACACCCACTATACAAGGGCTGGTGAGTACTACATTCCACTCTCAGCAGGGACACTAGTAACTTGGCAGATTTAACGTTTCAGGCTTAGCAGTGGGCACTGTTGATGCTGGCACTCTGCCCTCCTCACTTCCTTACTCCTTTGGGCTTTGAGGTGGAAGAGGGCAAGCCAGAATGTTTAGTCTGCCTGGCACATTCCTGGACTAATAAAATAAATAGAAGATTATTAATGGAGCTGCTTTTCCTCAGCACAGTCGCCAGGAGATGCCAGAGTTATCAAGTGGCTCCTTAAAAATGTCCAAAGATCTGTGGTGAATAATAGACTAGGGTCACTTTTTACATAAGCCAACCACCTCCCCCTGTCTCTACCCCCACCCCTGCTCCCTGAGGAATGAATATAGAATGGACCAGCTAACTACATTTTAGCTTTAGACATGTAGTCTCAGCTCTGAAAACTTCCAAAAATGAAAGCTAACTTCATGTTAAGGAAACAAACTGAGAAGTACATGTAGTCTGTTTCGGGCTGGCCTCTTATTAGTCAAAGTGGAACATTCACTTGCAGTGATAGAAGGTAGAATATGTCAGGAAGGCTTGGAGGAGAGGAGAATGTACCATTTGGCCTGCACCATGATTCCTAAGTTAGTGTGCTGCTCTCAGGTGTAGTGAAGGACACTGTCTCACTGCCAGTATCAAAAAATGATTTAACTACCAGTGTAGATGGCTTTGTTCATGAACAAGAGAATGTCCATTGTCTTGTTCTTTGCCTCCGATAGCAAAATATCTTGAGACAGCCCTGTCTCTGCCACAAATTCCCAACATGACATTGAGCAAGTAACTCAGTGCTTCTATACTCTTTTGCAAACATTATATTAAATAAATTGAATCCAAATGGCAGAACAATTGTTTTGTGTGCCTTTTAAGTCATTTCTGGCTAATGGAAACCTTAAGGTGAACCTAAGAAAGGAGTTTATCACACGGGGGAACTCCTGTGCAGAAATGGGATTTAAAAAGTGGGGGAAACCCGCAAAAGTGGGCAGATTTTCACACACATTGCTGTTAAAATGGGGTTAACCTGAACGTAAGGTAGTCAGAAACTGCTATTTTTTACTTTCGGGATTTTCCGAAAGTAAAAAGAAGCAGTTTCTGACTACTTTCCATTCGGGTTAACCCCATTTTAACAGCGACATCGTCTGAAAATCTGCCCACTTTTGCATTCCCCTCCCCCAATTTAAAACCCTGTTTCTGCATGGGATTTCCCCCCGTGTGATAAACTCCATCGAGTTTTCTTGGCAAGTTTTGTTCTGAGTGGGTTTGCTTTTGCCTTCCTCAAGGCTGAAGAAAGTATGATTTGCCCAAGGTCACCCAATGAGTTGCAATGATTTAATGAAGATTTGAACCCTCATCTTTCAGTCTCCCAGTCAACAACTTTAATATACCATGCTGGCTCTCGGTAGAACAATACTGCCTCCAACATGTGTAACACAGGGATTGGAATCACATAGTACTCCAGATTTTTTACATCTCCCAGCATTCTGATTCACTGGCTATGTTGTCTAGGGCTTTAGGCAGTTGAATTCCGACATCTGGAGAGCCACATGATTCACATCCTGGTATAGGGATACATATGGCAAGCAATACTGAAGAGAAAAAAAATAATTTGAAAAACCTCACATAAATTGCAACAAACAACTGCTGTCTACTTAAAAACTTTGTTACTTAACATGCAAAATCTACAAGTACTTCAGAATCTTCTCATATTTTAGAGAAGATTCTGAAGTAGTTGTAGATTTTGCATGTTAAGTAACAAAGTTTTTAAGATCTGAAGTTTATTTTCTATCCACTAAATCTTTATAGGTATACTTGTCTTGCAAATTTGTTGCTGCTATTTGACATAAAGTCAAATACTAACTCAA
>CM034706.1:220015563-220029718 GCA_020142125.1 Phrynosoma platyrhinos
CCTTAGTCACTGCATCAGTCTGAGACATAGAGAAATATATTTGGGTGTTATCAGCATACTGATAACACCCCATCCATCCGTTCAGATGATCTCATCCAGTGGCTTCATGTAAATGTTAAATAGCATTGGGGACAGAATTGCACCTTGAGGGATGCCCGATTTGAGCTCCCTCTTGGCCAAACAACTGTCCCCAAGCGACACCTTCTGGAACATACCCGAGAGGTAGAACTGGAACCACTGCAATGCAGTGCCACTGATACCCAATTCTCTCAGGCATTCCAGAAGGATACCATGGTCTATAGTATCGAAGGCTGCTGAGAGGTCCAAGAGCACCAATAGGGTCACATACTGCCTTTGGTTTAGCTCCCTACAATACTACTGCCATTGAATGACCCTTGTTTCAGAGACTTATGGAAAAAAAGAGATGGGGGGAAGGGTTAAATAAAATACCCCTTTTGCCTTTTAAATATCACCCACCCCAATCCATCTTTCTAAATATAGCTTTAGGGGTTCTTCAGTGTTAACACATGGGACTGTTGCAGTTAGGATAAGGTTCGCACATAGCTGAAAAGTATGATGTCAGATAAAGGTGCCTTGTTAACATTTTTTCAGAGAAAAAGAGAACAATTAAAGTACTTCCATCCTAAAGTCCCCATCCCAGAGATAATGTCAGCTGACAACAGTGAACAGCTATTTAGTTGTGGATTTTAAATATTCTATATCCATAAAATGCAGTGCCATTTCCTTAGTTCTTCTCCATTGGCATATAGTAGATACCACACTTTTCTTTTGAGAATGCTAGAAATCTCATAGCAGTGACTACTGTTCTGAAAATTAAACAACAGGAATATAATAAAAATGGAAATGGAAGCTAAAGTTAAGAAATGTTCACACAGGGAATTTTGGGATTTATATAGGCAGGTGGGAAAAGATTCAGGGGAAAATTAAAACCAACTGACTATAAATGATATACCAATCGTATGAGATTTTAATGGTTGTTCTTATAGTTTTTTTACCTACTTTTAAAAAATCTGATTAGATTCTTATGCAACTTTTTTGTTTGTTTGTTTGTTTGTACACAGAGACTTTGTTGTTGTTAACTGCCTTCATGTCAGTCTCGACCCATGGCAACCCTATGGATGAGACATCTCCAGCCCCCCCCCCCCCCCCCGGTCCTCTACTGCTCTGCCCAAGCTCCTGCAAACTCATATTTATGGTTTCTTTAATAAAGTCCATCCATCTAGCATTCCTCTCTTTCTACTTCCCTCCAACTTTTCTAACATTACTGTCTTTTCCAAAGATTCGTGACTTCTCATGATGTGTCCAAAGTATGACAGTCTAAGTTTTTTCATCTTGGCTTCTAGGGAAATCTCCAGCTTGATCTGTTCTAGGACCCATTTGTTTGTCCTTTTAGCTGTCCATGGAATCCTCAGCACTCTTCTCCAGCACCACATTATCTCAAATGCGTGGTTTTCCTCCTATCTTCTTTCTTGACTGTCCAGCTCTCACATCCATACATGGTAATAGGGAGTATGATGGCTTGTATGATTCTGATTTTTGTGCTGAGTAGTATGTCATTGTATTTTAGAATCTTTTCTAGTTCTTTCATTGCCGCCCTCCACGTTCTTAATCTTCTCCTGATTTCCTGACTGCAGTCCCCATTCCAATCAATGTTTGATCCCAGATATGAGAACTCTTTTACTATTTCTATTTCCTCATTGTCTAGTTTGAATATGTGTAAGTTCTCTGTGGTGATTATTTTTGTTTTCTTTCTGTGCAACAGTAAGCCTGCCTTTGCACTTTCTTCATTGATCTTCCTTAGTAGGTGTTCCAGGTCTGTGAGGTTTTCTGCTAGTATTATGGTGTTGTCAGCATATCTCAGATTGTTGATATTTCTTCCTACTCCCTCTTCCATGTCCAAGCCTGCTTTCCTTACAATATGTTCTACATATAAATTGAATAGGTAGGGTGATAGGAATCAGCCTTGTCTGAAGTCTTTTCCAATTGGGAACCATTCTGTTTCTCCATGTTCTGTTCTGAGAGTAGGCTCTTGTCCTGAGTACAGATTCTTCATTAGGACTATCAGATGTGTTGGCACTCACATGTCTTTAAGGGCATTCCATAGTCTTTCATTATGCAACTATAGGGAGCTATATTATGCAACTTATGCAACTATAGGGAAGAATTATTATCATCATTATTCATTTCCTGACTAAAGGCCTTTGCAGACTGCCAGAAATAGTGCACATTAAATTGAGGCACTGCCCTGGCTCAGTGCTAGGGAATCATGGGAACTGTAGTTTATTATGGCACCAGAGCTCTCTGACAGAGAAGGATCAATGTCTCAGAAAAAATTACAATTCCCATGACTCCCTAGCACTGAGCCAGGGCAGTGCCTCAATTTAATGTGCACTATTTCTGGCAGTCTGCAAAGGCCCTAAGAAAAGGGTTCTCTGATAGTCAAGATCAACATACCAGCAGGATTTTTACTTATTTCTCCTGTTATTTGCTCATCCCTATCCTGGGAAATTATTTTGAGCAGAAATGCAGATGGTTTTTCTATGCACCCCAACCCAATTGTGCATATAAAACATTTTCTGCACAGGAAAAAATAAACTGAAGCAGGATGTTTTAAAACAATAACAATAACAAAACCAAAAGGAGATTCAATATACTGTTTTAACACATTGCATTTTCTGAAAAATTAGCTGACTTTGAGCAAAGACATAAACAATATCTTCTGCTGGGGAAAAATTCATACAGTACTTGCTTTTCCCTATTCAAAAGGATTTTTTTTTAGCTTCAATCTTTATTCATAAGAGTTGCTTATAAATTATGAGGTTTGAAATGTATACAAAGATACATGGCTTGTAGGACATACAAAGCTTACCTAAATACTTTTCAGAATAACTATTATGAATAGTCACAAACACTCAATGTATAAGTTTTCACAAATTGAAGAACTATTCAGAAATGTCCTAAAACTGACCCAGACAAAAACAAGTGCTTCAGCAGTTACTGATTGTCTACTAGGAAAAGAAAAAGTGAAACACCACCTGCTTACCCTCTCTTTTAGATCAATTAAAAGTAATTAACATATTTTGCTTGTCAGACAACTTTTCAAATATGACCTCAAGCCTAATTTCAGCTAAATTTCTCCACTGTTACTAAATGATTATAGGAAAAAGAGAACTTAGATATTAAATATAAAGTTGAATGTCATAATGAGAGGGGAAAGGGCAGTGATGAGCCAAGATGAACATCCCTCTTTGCCAATCCTCCTAGCTATATATTTTCTCAGCAAACACCTGATGGTCCAATTTTCATCCTTATATGTCAACAGGATCATCCTTATCACCACTGAATTATACTTCAGAACTGACAACAGAAATGATACCATGCTAAGCCTAGTCATTTTTTTTCTACTATTATACTTATGATGGGCTTTGTAACAAAAGGTAGCACAGATATTAACATTGCTCTTAAGTGGACCTTCTCATACCATAAAATCTGTCTTCTAGCATCCCCAGAGATATCCATCTTATTTCTTCTTTGGTCCACTATGTGAAATATGCAGCTTTGCTAATGAAAGAAGTGATATCTATGGGACTGATCTATCGTCTTCAAACAACTGGGTCCTTTCCAAATAGCAGGGGTGACTGAATGATATCCTGAACATTTCTCCACCAAAACATTCCATGTCTCTATGCCGACTTGAAGGTCCTGGCAAAATGAAACAATTGCCTTCAAACTATGAATTGGCCTCTAGTGTCACTGTTCAGTAGAAGTGAAAATAAAAGATGAATAATACTTTTTACAAAGATCACTAGTGACACTTTAATTGATGGCAGTACATGAAAAAGGGATCTAGGAGTCTTGGTGGACCACAGGCTGATCAGGACTCAGCAATGTGATGCAGAAGCTGTGATGTGGGGTGCCACAGGGTTCTGTCCTGTGTCCAGTAGTATTCAACATCTTTATGAATGACTTGGATAAAAGAATAGGGGGCATGCTTATCAGATTTGCAGATGACACCAAATTAGGAGGAATAGCTAATACCCCAAAGGACAGGATGAACTTTCAAGATGACCTTAATAGATTTGAAAGCTGGGGCAAAGCTAACAAAATTTATTTCAATGTGGAGAAATGTAAGGTACTGAACTTAGGGCAAACAACAACAACAGTAAAATGCATACATATAGGATGGGGGACACCTGGCTCAATGAGACTATGTGTGAATAGGAGTCCTAGTAGGTCACAAGTTGAACATGAGTCGCGTGATGCAGCAGCTAAAAAGGCCAATGTAATTCTAGGCTACATCAATAGAAGTATAGTGCCTAGATCAAAGGAAGTAATAGTGCCCCTCTATTGTGCTTTGGTCAGGTCTCACCTGGAATAGTGTGTCTAGTTCTGGGCACCAGAATTCAAAAAGGATGTTGACAAACTGGAACGTGTCCAAAGGAACTGAAATAGTGAAAGGTCTGGAAACCATGCTCTAGTAGGAATGACTTAGGGAGTTAGGTATGTTTAGCGTAGAGAAGACATGGCTAAGAGGTGATATGATAGCCCTGTTTAACTATTTGAAGGGATATCATATTGAGGAGCAAGCTTGTTTTCTGCTGCTCCAGAGAATAGGACCAGAACAATGGATGGAGGAAAAGAGATTCCGCCTAAACATTAGGAGGAACTTCCTGACAGTAAGAGCTGTTCAACAATGGAACAGACTCTCTTGGAGACTGGTGGAGTCTCCTTCTCTAGAGGTTTTTAAACAGAGGCTGGATAGCCATCTGTCAGGAGTGCTTTGGTTGGGAGTTCCTGCATGGAAGAGGATTGGATTGGATGGCCCTTGCAGTCTCTTCCAACTCTATGATTCTATGAGAAAGCCAATGAAATTATAGACTATCAATAAGAGTATCTATTCTGCTTTGGGTAGACCTCACATGGAATATTTTGTCTAGTTCTGGGCACCACTTTTCAAGAAGGGTGTGGACAAGCTGGAGTGTGTCCAGAGGAGAATGACTACAATGGTGAAATGTCTGGAAAACATGTCCTATCAGGCATGGCTTAG
This sequence comes from Phrynosoma platyrhinos, assembly GCA_020142125.1. Lineage (NCBI taxonomy): Eukaryota > Metazoa > Chordata > Lepidosauria > Squamata > Phrynosomatidae > Phrynosoma > Phrynosoma platyrhinos. The sequence goes on from CM034706.1 coordinate 220,020,632, forward strand.
GAGCTGGGTAAGCTTATTCTGCAGAAGAGCAGATTAAGGAGTGACAGGATAGCCATGTGTAAGTATTTGAAGGGATGTCATACTTAAGATGGAGCAAGCTTGTTTTCTGCCGCTGCAAAGACTAGGACATTGAGCAGTGGATTCAAGCTACAGGAAAAGAGATTCCACCTAAACATTGAGAAGAATTTCATGATGGTAAGACCTGTTTTACAGTGGAACATGCTGCCTCGAAGAGTGAAGCAGCTTCCTTTTTTGGAGGTTTTTACACAGGGGCTGGATTGCCATCTGTCAGAGGTGCTTTGATTATATATTCCTGCATGGCAAGAGGTAGACTGGATGGTCTTTGTTGTCTCTTCTAACTCTACAATTCTATGATTCTAAAAGTGACTTGTTAGAATATAAGAAAAAGACAGGTTGGATCAGGCCAAAGGTCCAATAACTTGTCCACACAGCAGCCATTAGATGGCTATGGGAAGTCCACCAGCAGGATATGAGTGTAATGTGTTTGTGTGTGGGGGGGGGGGGGGGGGGAGAACATTTTAAAATATTTGGAAAAAGGTGTGTGTGTGTGTGTGTGTGTGTGTGTGCTTTTTGAATGCTGAGAAACCCTGACAAGACGAATCCTAGACTAATGAGAATCTGCAGTTCAGGACTTACTCTGGACAAAATTTGCACATCATTATTTTGTGCAGGAAACAGCATTTTCTGCACAGGAAACATCTTCTACATGGAAAATAACATTTCAATGTAGAATTATGATCCCTACTAAAAATATACTGTTTCCTGCACCAAAAAAGGCTGTAATTTGGGATTTGTTCTGTGTTAAAATTGGTACATGGTTGATTTGCACAGAAAACAGCATTTTCTGCACAGAAAATCTCATTTTTGCATGTAAATTAATATTTCTGATTTGAAATCTTATTTTCCACATAGAAAATGTTATTTTCTGTGCAAAATAACTATATGCACATTTTCTGCAGAATATGTTGCAAAACAGTCTTCAAAAACATTCTTGCAGTGGAAAGGAAATTGCTGAAATTGCTTGTCACTACCTTCAAGATGAAAACCTCTAAAGATGGAGACGATTATTTTGGAGTAGATTATTGCTAAATCTTTTTTTATGTATATAAATTATATGAAAATAAAATAAAAAGATAGAGATTTCACCATGTTCCAAGAAAGTATAGAGTTCACAGCTCTTAGTATTCTAGGTGAAGTCTGACCAAAGCAGAATAGAATGCTATTATGTAGCCATCCTGACTTTGATGTCCCTATTCTCTATGAATATATCCAATCCTCTTTAAAGCCATCCAGATTGAAGTGAAGACATATTCCTTTATTTGTCCTGAATCTCCCACCATTTGACCCTCTTTGTAAGTTGAGTACAACCAGGGCCCTGACCAGTAAAATCTCCTACTTTCACAATGTGGAATACACACAACAGCTTCTGATTTTGTGTTTTTAGAGAAATATATGTAAATGCGGATCTAGACCCATTTTCCTCCACAACTACACAGAATGCCTATTTCTTTAAGCTCTTAATTATCTATACAAGACTTATAAGTGCTTGAAAAACCCAGGACTTAAAATGGTTTATATAGCTGTTTCAATTAAAAAAAAAAACATGTCTTGAATTCTATTAAATATTAGAAAGACTGCAGCTTCAGACATTGATTGCTCAATGCTCTGCTGAAGCCTGACTCAAACAATCTGTTCCAAATGTGACCAGTCCCAAAGTTATATATTACTCACTTGCATAGCATAACCGTTATCAGATGAAATCTCGGCAAGGGAAAAGTGTAAATATTGGTCAGAATCTATTTGATTAACCTACCAAAGGAAGGTCTTTCTGTTTCATTGCAACTCATATATTCAGGAGCATGTTCAGAAACCCACCAAGAAAAACTGATAAACTTCATTTTGTTTTATTTTACACACAAAACACACACACACACACACAGAGCCATTTTATCATCCTAGCCTCACTTCTTTTTAATACGCCAGCAACATTTACAGCTTTCCTACTCCACGACTAATGGACTTTTTTTTTTTTACTTTTGTTAAGTTCTCAGTCCATTTCTGACCCTTTGTAAATCATCTGGGCATGTGGCAATGACTTCTTATTCCACCTTCCCAGTCGCTGGTCAGACTCTCACATAAAGCTATTTTCAGGAGATTTACAGATCTTAGGGTTATGGGGCACAGAGTTTCATTACAATTCATTCCTAGAGACTTTTGCTCCTAGGGCTCCTGACACAGAAATATTTCCTAGGCAATTCATTCAAAACCAACAAAGGCAATGGGAGAGAAGGGGGAGATTGGCAAACAAACAGCAACAGCTTTCTTTACAAGAATTTTGGTACTACTATGTGGAACATTTTGGTCCCCCCGCTCTGGACATGTTCTAGCTTGTCAATATCCTTCTTGAATTGTGGTTAGACTGCAGTTTCCAGCAGCCTTAGGCATAACAGCCAATGATAAAAATTTCTGGGAGATGTAGTCCAACAATATCTGGAGGGCCACACTTTACTCATTCTTGAGCTAACCAAAAGAGCAAGTATGAGTTCCTGTCTAATTCCTGACCCCTACTAAGCTGCTAGCTGTACACCACTACCAAAGGCAGAGCCATTTTGGTCATATCCAATAAAAACTAGCAGAATACAACTTCTTAAACTATAACAGGAGTGGTGACAGTCTGGTCTACCACTAGTGCCTGCTCTGTTAAAAAGAGCTGGTTGCTCCATGATGACCTGGCTATGTGGGTCTTCAGAGCAGCTATGTGGCAGAGACAAAAGCTGATAAGGAAAATTGCCTTTGTTGAGGCACAGGTGATCCTTAGCCCACCCTTGTCTTGCCCACACTGCCTGCTCTGAAAGCTCTCAGAAATCAACCATCCAAGTTATGAGGCAGGCAGGAAAAAGGGGAGGAGCAAGTGAGTTCCACCATGCAATTTAATTAATTAATTTATTGGCTTCTGGTGGTCACAGCAGCTGCTTTTTACCTGCCTCTTACAAAGGAGGAGAAGGGAAGTTGGGATGAAACCCTCCAAGGTCTCATGGGGGGGGGTCAGTGCAACTCCAGAACAGCTGATAGTTGTCCACCCCTGCTCTGTGGCTCTACCTTCCATTTAGGTTCTGGTGGTCAAAAGCTTAGGAATCCCTGAGTCCATGGAGTTTCAAAAGCTAATGAAAACTGTGTATGTTTGTATGTGTAAAACAAACAGTCTGTTCATGTTCTTCCGATATCATTTATTTCATGTATTAAGAAAAAAACAACCTGTAGACTGGTAGATTGTACCATTATGACTCATACAAAATTTAGTTATTGCTATCTATATCAAATACTCCAGTTTCTGGTCAGCACAAACAGTTCTCTTTAGCAAATGTAGCATAACCTCAGTGCACAACCACCCTCTTTATTTCATGCATTTATTTCAAATATAAGTCTAGGAATTCTATTCCAGTGGACTGTAATTAATTTTTCTGGGTATTATATTGAAGGAGCAGCCCTGAAGTTATCATGAGAAATTCTCCCTTGGGCCAATTCTGCCACCTCATTGAGATCTGTCATCAGTCCCTAAGAACTGTACACAGACCTTACAGAACTTCAGGGGTTGCTCTGTGATTAATAAATGGCATGTTCTCTGTTAACTTCTGTACACTTACTGATTTCTTGTAAATTAAGAAGATCTCTCCTATGAAATTAGTTTAGGTTTAAAAGGTTCCCTAGGCAAGAGAGATAAACATTTTGAATGTCAAAGAAACTCATAGAAAGATGACAGATGGGTGCTTAAACATTGAAGGAAACTGGTATTTATCATGTCGTGCCAATACTAAGGATGCAAAGATAACTTGAATTCTTTTCTAAATCCTAAAGAGAAAGGGACACATAGAAAGAGCTCACTGGAGGGAAAACTTATTCTCCCCCCCCCCCCATTTGAGGATATTTTGGGAAAATGAATGAAATTTCTACAAAAATCTTCAAAAATATGAACAATTATCACAAATGATGCAAGAGTGAAATAAATGAAGATTTACATCCATAGCCATTTAAGCCTTACTCATACAACAGGACTCAGTGGAGACTGTATAAATCTATCATCATCTAACTGTTAAACAATAACAATCATTCCCCTCTACAGTGCAGTGAAAAGGAAGCTGGGTGTTAATTTATGTCTTTCAAGTGGCTTCCAGCATGGAGCATATAAAGAAAGAAAATTAGATGGTTTGAAAGAATAAGCACAGTGGAACAGTAGTCTATCAGACAATAACATTTAACAACTCATGTTCTAGGAGATGCTGACTACAAAAACATCTCAAGTACCTACATCTTTCAGATTACTGCTAAATCTTGAAAATACACAATTCACATTTTAAAACAGAAGTTTGAAGACCAGAGATTCTGTAGATATTGTCTTATCACTAAAAAAAGTCTAATTAGGCCAGAGTCTTGTTTTGTGGAATCAATACATAAATGTTTATTTGGTTTAGTTAATTCACAAATGTTATATCTCTGTTCTTCAGAAAGCAATCAACATTCATTTTGAGAGACAGAGTAGCTCCTCACCACAGTTGGCCCAATCTGGAGGGGGGGGGGGAATTCAACCTTTCCAGAGAACAACAGGACTATTAGAGCTCCTCATCAACATGAATTAAAGTTATGGTGAGACGTGATGACAGAACACTGGGTACAACTTCTGATTAGTGGCTCTTGGACTTAGCATGCCCATGCAGCATTTCATGTAGGCTTCAGAGAATTGGATTTTATTGGTAAATGTCAGTTCTTTGCATTCCTACATACACTTCTGGAAAAGACTGCACAAGTTTATTACATCAATTCTTAAAATGTAGTTATCAAAATAAACGTTTTAAAAGATTAGTTATGATTATTTGGAAGAAATCCCTGCTAGTAAGGGTTGTTTGGAAGTGGAATCCTGTACCTCAGAAGGTGGTGGACTCTTCTTTATTGGAGGGTTTTGAACAGAGAATGGATTGCAATATGTCAGTGATGCTTTAGCTGAGGATTTCCGCACTGACAGTGACTTGAACTAGATGTCCCTTTGGTTTCATCCAACTCTGCAATCTACATATCTATGAAATGTATTATTTGCATTTGGACATGTGGTAAATGTAGATATGATTTCATCTTAACATTTTTATTCATGTAGATGCTATTGAAATAAATCACAGTTGTGTGAAAACATTAGTATTGCATGAAATCCATGGTCAGAAATACTCAAAGGTAAGAGAGCTCAGGGAGCTTCTTGATGGCACAATTGCAGCCAATTCCAATGAGGAAGAAAAGTGGGAAGTATCTGAAGTAACTAGAGTGGATAAATAAAGAACTTTAAGATGAGCTGAGATACAAAAGGGATGTGTACAAGAAATGGGAAAAGGAGGCAATCACACAAGAGTACAAATGTATAGCCAATGCATGTAGGGAGAAAGTAAAAAAGCTAGAGCCTGGGATTTGCTCAAGCTTGCTCAAGTGATCAAAAATAATGATAAGGGTTATTATTATTTTTTTTTTTGGCTATTTTCAGAGCAAGAAGAAGAGCAATGAAACAGGAGGGCCACTTCATGGGAAAGATAGTGAAAAGCTAATAGGGGACAGAAAAAAGGCTGAACTGCTCAACACTTTCTTTAGATCAGTCTTTTCCCAAAAGAAAAACATTGCTCGACCTGGTGAAAATAGAGAAAATGATACAGCAAGGGAAGAGTGAACCATAAGAACAGTCTCCAATTGTTATCATGCTGGGACAATGGCAACTGCACAGCCCACTTCCAAGCAGGCCACCATCACAGTCCCAAGCTGGCACTGCTAGGAGTGAAATTATGTCTGCTCCTTAACGGTCCAGCTTTTATCCCCATAGTGTAGCCTCAGGGAGGCTTCCAGCTGCTTTGGGAGTGTGCATCATATGAGTGCCATGCCCTAAAGTGCCGGAAGCTGCTTTATTTGCCCCATGCATTTTGGGCCAGAATGGCAGCCTAGCATAGGTAATACGGGAATACCTAACTACTCTGGATGAGTTCAAGCTCTTGCTTCCAGACTAACCTCATCCAAGGGTACATAAGGAACTTGGAGATGCAATCTCAGAACCTCTAGCAATATTTTTTTTTGAGAATTCTTGGAAGAAAAGGAGTGGGCCCAGTAGACTAGAAGAGGGCAAATGCTGTCCCTATCTTCAAAACGAGGGGAAAAGAGGACCAAAAAAGCTATTGCCCAGTCAGCCTGGTGTCAATATGGGGGAAAATTCTAGAGCAGATCCTTAAACAGATGCTCTATAAGAAAAGAATGCTGTGATTACTAAAAGTCAGCTTCAGTTTCTCAAAAACAAGCCAACAAGCCACACCAGACTAATCCCCCTTCCTCATTACAAGTTTGGTTGATCAGAGAAAATGATGTGGATGTTGTTTATTTTGATTTCAGAAAAACTTTTGAAAAGGTTCTCCATGATATTCTTATAGACAAGCTGGTCAAATCTGGGCTAGACTGAGAGTGAGAGGTGATATGATAGACATTTTTAAATATCTGAAGACATGCCATGTTGAAAATAGAGCAAGCTATGATCTGGAGACTAGAACATGAACCAATGGATTCAAATGGTAAGAAAGGAGAATCCACCTAAACACTGGGAGGAACTGCTGATGGTAAGAGTATCATAGTGGAATAGACTGCCTTGGAGGGTGGTGGATTCTCTTTCTTTGGAGGTCTTTGAACCAATGTTGAATGGTTGTCTCTTGGGGGTAGTCTGATAATGTGCCCTGCATGACAGGGGACTCATGGTCCTTTTCAACCAATGAGCCTATGGTTGTACTGATGCTTGACCATAACTGCAAACCATGCCATAACTGTTCACAACTATGAGATTTTACATAAGATAAAAACTGGGCAAAATACATAAGATACTTGTTAAGTGTTGTTACACAGTACTTAGTCAAATTACTGAGGCATAAAATATTCTTCCACCACACTTGACTGGGCTTTGTCATTGTCCTCACACTGATCTGGTGAGTCTTAAAACTGTCTCCTATTCAGTTTTTGTCTGACTTGCATTGTTTGGGGAAATCTTGGTGCCACAATAAACTACAATGCCCCTGATTCCCTAGCACGAAGGGCCTAAGCAGACCAGGGCGTCCAGGACGCCCTGGTCCGGAGCGCCGTGGGGCCATGGCAGCCGCACCGCAGCGCTCCTGCGGCGACCCTGAAAGGAGCGCCAAATTGGCGCTCCTTTTAGAAGTCAGGGAAAGTGCGCCCTAAACGCGTCGGGCGCACTTTCCCTGACTCTTCCACCGCAGTGCGTGCAGTTGCTGCAGCGGGAGGTTGCCCTCGGCGCGCCGGCCGTGCGGAAGGCTGGCAGCTCCGAGGGCAACCTCAGGAAGAGGAAGGGGCGCCGCTCGTGCGGCTGCCCCTCCTCTTCCAGGCCTCGGAGACGACTCTATTAGTCGTCTGCCGAGGCCCTTAGTTTAGTGTCAGTGTTCAGCAGTACCCAATACTGCATTTACTTACATTTAAATGAATTTGCATGTGTAAATTCATTTGCCTTAGTAGGCTTAGTGATGGCATGTAGTCCCTTATGGGAGATATGGCAATCCTATGTAAATCTAGATTAGTATGCCTAGTTTCACTCAGGATAACAATGAGATATCCTCCAGCTGTACAAGAATAAATTTTACACCAAAATTCTCTGTTGGGTAATGAGCAGAAAACACTTTGATTCCCTTAGGTCTTCCCTTAAACTACTTCTTGGACGGGCTCCTCTGCAAGAAATGCTAATTACATGGACCAGTGAAACTTCCTGGGATTGGAAGAAGAAGAGGGGATCTATCCCTTTCATAAACCCTAATTATTTTTGTAAAGCTTTTCATGCCAGTAAAGTTTCCCTGAAATCAACTATGTTGCAACCTTTGCTTGCCTCCTCCAGTTTAAAAAATGAGGGAAAATAACTTCCTTCCTCCCTTTTCATTTAAATAACCTTCAACATCCAGTGTCCCCATGTCTTCCATATAAAGTTCACCTACAATTCTCTAGGCCTGGAGTAAGAAGACCTTTCATTGGTAGAAATGAGGGCCCAGTCTTGCCTTGTGCTTTGACTTTCTTTGTGAGGACACACCATTAATCTTTCCCCATCTCCCACAGAATAGCAGGCATGAGTGCAGTGCTGTTCATAATATTTTGCATAAGGGTCTCTAAACTACATCAAACCCATGTAAAAATGTCACATAAGCCATGAGAAATTGTTTCAGGTGCTGTATTGTTCACTTGTTCTCTCTTCAGGAATAATATCTGCAGGTGAAAACAAGGAATAGGAACCACCTACATTTTCTAAAGAAAGCATTAGACAGGATTTGGGAGCATCAGGATCCTCAGTTTATGTTATAGCCTCTTTCTACAACTTTGGCAAAGGAAAAAAGCCATTGTGCAATGTATGAGGGGAAATGTCTTTACGTGGGAAATGAAGTGATATAGATGGGTTTTACTTGAAAAGGAGATTGGGAAAAAAAGGGATATAGTAGAAGAATATTGAGTTGAAAAAGAAATGATTCAAATCACAACTTGGAAATGCTATATTTTGAACTACATCCCAGAATTCTCAGAACGCACAGTGGTAAGTGGATTTTTGGAGCTGTAGTAATTTTTCTAAAATCTGTAATCACAAGGTATTAGGTCCTAGAAATAACATCTCTGGTGTGTTTGTGTGTTGTGTGTGTGGACCCATCAATAAATTAACCCTCAGCTGCGGGACTCAAGTGCCCTGGCAGGACCTCTCATTGATGCTTGCCCTGAGGACTTCTCTGTCCAACTTGGACTGAGGATCACTACTTTATCACAATGGTGTTATGGAATCTCTCTCTGATGGAATATATATGATAGAAAATAAAAATGCTTCAAACTTACACACCAAACATACTTGCTACATCTTTTAATGTTTTGTTAGAATGTCAGCTCTTTTCACCAATAAAGCATCTCCATACTAATCAACAATTCTAATGTGTGATTATCATGCAATCATGAGAGACAAGGAAGCCCTCTCAGAACACAATCCATAAAGTTCACCTGGGTTATATGCACTTCTATCTGTCTGAA
>CM034706.1:220029818-220054639 GCA_020142125.1 Phrynosoma platyrhinos
AAAGGAACCTGTTAAAGAAATTAATTATGAACCTTGTTCTTGTTTTCACATGCAATCTAATGCAGTTTACATTGTCAGAAACAATGCAGTGTAGAGTTAGTAAGCACTTTAAAATTATCATTGAGAAAAATGGAAATCATGAGTTTTGGTTGCTTGCTTGTTCATAAGATTTTAAAACATATGGTGTTTGGGCTCTGAGGCATAATATGTACCTTTGAGCCTGTCTACTGAAGGTTGTTCATGAGGGACAGAATGCAAAACAAACATTGGAATGATCACTGTTACCTAGATTTATAGTCATATTACAAACCATTTTATGACAAACATATTTAAATTTCATTATGTAAAAACTACCTTACAGACTGGTTCTTGCACACAAAAAGATATTGATTCCCACTTGACCCTGTTTACTTTGAAGAAATCAATTCCAAAAGAATTTACTTCCAAGTATGTGTGTTGAGGACTGCTGTGGACTGGTAGCAACCCCTGGACGTTTACATGTGTTTTGAAGTTGCATTCTCTTTAACCCCCCACCGTAGTTTAATCTGAAGTTGAAGGCTTTCATGGTTGGCATCTTCAAAGAATGGTGGCATGGAAGTAAGTGTAGTATGTATACTATATGGCCCTTGGTTGAGAAGATTAGCATGTAAATCTGTGTATTATTCTGTTGAGGCAAGGCCTCAGGGTGAATATGTGAGGATTTACCATACATCAAAGGAGTCACAGACAGAATAGGGAAACTGAGGAGGAAACACAACCTCTGCATGATCTACAGACCAACCAAGAAAATCCAGGAAATGCTGTGCTCAGTGAAGGATAGGAGAGACCCTTTCACAGCCACAGTTTACAACATACTGTGCAGCTGTGGACAAGTCTACACAGGACGACAAAATGCAGTGTTCAAACGCACATCAAGGAACACAAGAGACACTGCCAGCCTGTAAAATCAGCACTAGCAGAACATGTTATAAAGCAACCTTGGCACAAAATGCTATTTGAAAACACTGAAATTCTGGACCATGCCAACAATTATCTGGTCAGAATGCACAGGGAAGCCATTGAAATCCACAAACACCTGGACAATTTCAACAGGAAAGAAGTAACCCTGAAAGTCAACAAAGTTTGGCTACCAGTCTTCAAAAACACTGAAGTCAGGGCTCAGGAAATGCAAATGAACTTCACTCAAGGTCAAGAGGTTTCCCAGCAGACAATGGACCATTAATTAAATAGACACTAATCCTCCTCGCATATCCTCCCACCCTGAGGCCTTGCCTCAACAGAACAATACACAGATGTACACACTAACCCTCTCAAACAAGGACCACAAAGTATATATACTCCACACACCTCCAAGCCACCATTCTCTGAAGATACCAGCCACAGAAACAGGCAAAACGTAAGGAATTCTTTCTTCTGAAACATGGCCTCACAGCCCGAAAAACTCACAAAAACCTATGTAGTTTAATCACTTGTGAGCTCAAGTCCAGGTGCAATATGCCTGCTTGTGTATTCTCATGGCTCATTAATTTCTGCAGAAGCAAGCAAAAAATAAAAATAAATCTCCAGCATGAGCAGCAGTAAGGACCTAAGACTCAGGGCTGCATTTCCTTTAGAAAGCACACACAGAGAAAAACATAATTGAATTTGGATGTTTTTGAGAAAAGCAAGGCAGCTCATGCTGGGAAGAGAGCTAAAAATGGCTCCTTGCAAATTCTTTCAGTACAGATGTGCCAATTGTAGATCTTCATTTTGCCAGCAAAAGCCACTCTTATTTCTAATAACACGAATGGAGCATATCACCATATCTGTGCACCTTTATCTAGGATCTGTGGAATCACCTGCTGTTATTTCACAAAGGTGGGCAGCAGAAATTGGAAACAATCATCTATCTGCCAGATATAATCTCTAGAACTCAGTGGTAAGATCAGATGCCATGAAGCTACTTCCTAAGTATAAAAGGTAAAGTAAAGGTTTCACCTTTGACCAGTTTATCTAGTTGAGTCCAACTGTAGAGGGTGGTGCTCATCTCTGTTATTAAGCCAAGGAAGCTAGCATTGTCAAAGATGACTCTTTGGTCATGTGACCAACATGACTGTACAGAACATTGTTACTATCCCACCAAAGTGATACCTCTTTATTTACTTGCACTTTTTACATGCTTTTGAACTGCTAGGTTGATAGAAGATGGGACTAATGACAGGAGTTCACTTTGTTACAGGCTGCTTGGGTCTTGAATTTCCAATCTGCTGACCTTGCGATTGTCAGACTCAGCATCTTAACCACTAAGCCACCATATCTCTGTATCCCACGTATAACAGACTCCAAAAGCTATAAAATGTGTAATATGTAAGACTCTGAATCACATGTGGGGCATTATTTCTGATCCAGAGCCTGTAGACATTCCTCATGCAAGCTCATGGGGCTATGTATCTCGGCAGTAGGGTTGCCAGATATCAGGACTTGGGTCTGGTCTCCAGCTTTTGTGGGTCATGTCCCAGTGGGAGTAAGGGAGCAAATTCTCCTATTTTGGTGGACTCAGTTCCGGGCAAGAGGAAAGGGGTCAGTTTGTACAGCAGCAGCTTACCATTGATCGGTTTTAGGATCTTGCAAGGGCTGCATCTTCACTGCAGCAGTAATGCAGTTTGACACCACTTAACTGCCAGGGTCAATGCTATGGAATTCTGGGATTTGCAGTTTTGTGAAATATTTAGGTGGCTTACACATGAACAGTTATACAAGATTAAATCAAGATTAAAATATCATTAAATGATCTGTAAAATTAAACCATTGAAAACATTAATAAGCATAGAGTCAAAGCAGTACAGCATACTGCAAGTTACTATTTGTTTTGAAAAAAGAAAAAGCCTCTCCTAAAAATTACCTGTAGAGTGTTTGGATGGCATTTTGATTATTTTGTTCTCCATTTCTTTCTGGGACCTCCAGGCATACTTATGTTGAGCAGGTACAGAGAAAACAGTACAGTTGTCCCTCTAGTTTGCAGACTTCCTGTTTGTGGTCTTCAATTTCCGTGGATGGGAAACCAGGAGGGACAAAATGGCATTCCCACCCATGGTGCCCACAGGGCCATTATGTCCAATTGGACTTGGATATTTGCAGTTTTTTTTCTGATTCATGGGGGGCCCAGAATGGATCCCCCACAAATTGGGAGGGACGACTGTACTTCAGTAACCTTGACAATAGTCTAGAAGAGGGGATTTTAGCAGTTGCAATTTGATCCATTTTCACAGATAGGCTATGACATTTTGCTTCCAAGAGGAATGACAAGACCCTGCCCCCTCCCCCAATTCCACAAACAAATGCTGACTGCTCTAAGAGCTGGATTTTACTTTAACTTTAAGAATGGGACAGCAGCAATGAAGCAGACCAGAGTTATCTTAGAGGCCATAAGAGAGATCACACACCATATACAACTCTGTCCTCCAGTATTTTGCTGTAATTCCCTCATTTCTTAATATCTGTTGTTTAAGTTAACTGCTTCACCCTGTCCCAGGACCACCTCTTCATTCCATGTTTTAATTCTCTTTGGGTGAGAAAAGTTAACAAATCAAAGTTCCCTGTTCCACATAGTACTTAAAGTGAAAGAGTCCTTCGTCTTCACCTCCAGCACAAAAAATTACACTCTCTGTTCCTTAAGTCCTACACCTAACCTACACATGCATCCACAGAAAGACACACAGGTGTTTTGTACTTTAGACCATAACAACGAAACCAAACAATTGTAACAAGACCAATTGCTCAAAAAGCTAACAATCTTCCAGCATTTTAGGCCTAGTGCCATTTACAATATTTAGAATTTGGCAATATTGACAGTGATGTAAAGACTATTTCCATGTAAACATTTTCTAAAGAGCTGCATTAGATCTGCCATGGAACAATTCCAGAAAGTTTTGCAACAAACGGTCCCCAACACCCTACTAAAAATTACAGTAGAGAAATATGGGTTCAATAATGTCAATAGCTCTTGAAACATAATCTCTGGTGAAGGGTATTGCTTGAAAACATCTCTCTATTATCACACAGTGCAGAACATTGACCACTGCAAAGAAAATAAATGTTCTCCTGTACTTAGAAACTGACAGCCAGCATGGTATAGTGGCTTGAGCACTGGACTATGACTCTGAAGACCAGGGTTCAAATTCTCACTCAGCCATGGAAACTCACTTGGTGATCTTCAGCAAGTCATACTCAGCCTCAGAGGAAGGCAAAGGCAAACCTGGACAAAACCTGTCAAGATAACTTCATGATAGTTTTCCTTACATTAAAAGCGAACAACAAATTTAGAAACTGACCAGTTACTTAGATATAAATTATATCATTATTGGAGGAAGCATTTTATCTTAAAACTACGATGGAGCAGGACTGATTATAATATTTTTTTAAAAAAATAGGCTTTAGGAAGACTGATCTTTACATCATATATGTAAAAAGATTGTAGCTGAGTGGTAGAGCACCTGCTTTGTGTACCAGAAGTCTTACATTCAGTCCAGGACATTTCCAGTTTTAAAAGGATCATAGAGCTAATGAAGGGATAATTCATGTTCCTGAGGTTCTAGAAAGTTGGCTGTTGCCAATCTTGATGGCTAATATGGGGCTGTGGCACACACTACTGCCACCTTCTACTTTTACACTAATTCTAGTTTGCTGTACTTTGGGAACCTGTTATCCCCACTTCTACCACCTAATAAAGTGTCAGGGACTCCCACTGCCTTTTTAATGTAGTCCCTCCTCCAGAATAAAAAAATATTGGTAGCGTGTTTTGTGACTAAAACAGAGGCCAAGTGATGTTGGAATTAAAAAAAAAGTTTATTTTACATCAACATTCAATAAACGCAACTTGTTTTAGGACTTGCTATTATAATCTTTCATAGTTACAGACTTATAACATATGCTACAAACTCAATCACAGTACTTCAGTCCCACTGGCTGATAATATCTAACTGGAGATATTAACTCTCTCTCTTCCAGAGCTCTGTGTGTGTTCAGAGTTTACCCTTTCTAAATTCTTATCTCCCTAAAATTCAGTTCCCTCAATAACACTTTAAACACAGCCCCCTCACTGGCTTAACTGTCCCAACACACCCTCTGAGCCAAATCATCTTATTCTCTCTATCTGTCAGCCTGGACTTTTATACTACTCCCAGCTGAACTCCTATTGGCTGGCTCTCAGCTGCCTTCTGATAGGCCAGCTGGATCTCTGTTCACCACAGGGGCTAGATGGGCCGTAGTCACAATCACTGTCAGGCCATTTCAAGTGTTCATGATCACCAACAAAACTTCTAGAAGGAGATAGAGTTGGAGAGTCAAGAGGTGTTAGAGTTGAGCTTCATAGATCAGGAAGAAACAAAGAGAAGTCTGTGCAAACAAAAACAAAATATGTACTAGTGAAATGCCTCTTGTTTTGATGAAAGGGGAGGTTGTGGAAGAAGAGCTTGTGCAAACAAAAACAAAACATGTACTAGTGAAATGCCTCTTGTTTTGATGAAAGGGGAGGTTGTGGAAGAAGAGCTTGTAAACTACAAAGATTACTGTGATTCACTTCATCATGGAATCCCTGTTAGTGAAGGCCTCACTAGTATAAAGACCACTTGGGACAGTGATATACCCTTTACGGGCCCAAGAGCAGAATTTTAATTTTCTCACAGGATGGAGCAAGACCAGTACTCAGTTATATATATAAAAAATCAAAAGGATGCACTGAAGGACAGTGCTAGGTGAAGATTTATTTGTGACCTCAGCCTCTCAGAACCAACTTATTTTGCATTGCTCTACCCTTGCCTGTTTCATTATCAAATTCATGCAGCTTTCATAGCAGCTGTTACAGAAAGAGATGGTACCCATAGTTTATCCTGATACGATCAGAGCTGAAATTACTCCTCTTTATAGCATGTGATTTATGGTCACATCTCAGGTCAAGAACTAGCAACTTCTGACTCTGAATGAGAGAGAGAGTACAATGAACGAAAATTATAATGCTCTAGTATATGTTACAGGAAAAATGAGTTCTAATCTGAGCATGAATACCATAATATGTGAAAATAAGGTCACTTTTGTATGTTGTTTTGCTGTTATTTAAGTGCCAAATAAAAACACAGTTGGTTTTGAAAGCTTTTGGGGGCTAATTTATTTTACAAATCCTCCCAAACACATGGCTAGAATTCATTTTAAATCATTTAAAATTATTATAATGTTTTTGATCTGTCTCTTAATTTGTGCACCTCCCATACATCTATGGAGGCATGAATCACTGCAGAAAAGACAAAGTCTGCCTTGTAGGATAGGATGAGACTACATCTATACTGAAAAAAGTTAGGTTCAGTTTGTAAGTTAAAAGCAGCAAAAACAATTTATATTATTCAGGAGAATTAGCTTAGAAATACAATATTGCTTACAGAAATGTGTTGACATTATTGGACTTTCTTTCCCTTTCCTGACTTAAGACAATTTAAACACTGCTCTTAATGGAACTATGCTTCGGGTATGTTTCATTATTTAGAATTTCTCTTCAATTCATAATTAACAGAATTAGCAGCTCTGATGAATATTTAGGCCCTCTCACTCCATATATGATGAATCAGAGACATCTCTCTTGGAAATCTACTGAATGCTTCATGTGCAGTTCTGTTCCCTTTCCAATCTTTCTAAGCTGGATATACCCCCATTGCAAAAATGATAAATAGGGCATTATATTTGAGAAAGATCACTTTAAAATTTAAAATACCCTGATGATTTCAATGTTTTTATTGTTTATTTATTAAAACCAGCCAAATGGCGTGAAGTGATGAGTTAACATTCAAGTATTAGAGAAGTGGTTTTTTTTTTCCTTTGCAGAAAATACTGTTTTCTGCACACACAAAAACCCCATAGGAATTTTATGCAGAATAAGTCTTGATGTCCTTTTCTTACCTGCATCAGCAGGCAAGGTACCAGAACTTCAGAAGCCAAAGGAGCAAGCAGTATCCCATCACCAAACAGTCTAAGGTCAGGCAGCGTAAATCTTTAGCAAAGTCCAGAAGTTGCAAAAGCCAGGTCAAGAAACAGTTCAAGGTCATAAAACACAGAATCAGATCTTGCAGCAGATGCAGGCTTTAGAAAGAAATCAAGTTTTTTCCCAGCAAATGAAAAAGGAAAAGCCCTTCACTCATAAAGCATGCTGACTCAGCCTCACTGAACCTGTAACCCATATTTCAGGAGGATGTTCCCAGCTATGTGTGTGCAGCCTCTCACTTTGCCTTGGGTTGGGTGGGAACTGGGTTTGTGCCAGATGCTGAAGCAGTCTCCATTCTTTAGAAGTTCCTTCCTTCCTTGGTAGTATCTCTCCTCCCTCCTCCTCTTCTGGAGTATTCAGGTGAATGACTGAGCTGGAAGCACAGCTGTAGTAAGTCTGCCTCATCTTCAAATTCTGAACTCTCAAGAGTGCATCTGATGGGTAGGTCTGATTCATCTTCAAAAGCTGAATTCATAAGTAGGTGATGCATCAGCAGTGTTACTAGGGGGGTGCAGGGGGTGCGGAAGAGGGGTGATACCAAAGAAAGAGGTGACACCAGGTTGGATTCCTGCCCCCGTGGGTGCTGTTTTGGCGTGTGCCTGGCACAGAGGCTTTCTGAGGCTTCTAGGCCCATTGTGGGGACTCCTTCTGCACCCAATCCAGGGGCTTTTTGGGCCTCCCGGGGGTTGCAGGGGGGCATTTTTTGCCTCCTGGGGGCTGCACAGGGGGCTCCTTGAGCCCCTCACTCTGGAAGCCCCACCAGAAGTCCAGGACTGGAAGCCCCACCCCCAGAAGCCCCACACCTGCACCAGGTGTTATCAGACATGGGAACACCACTGGGGTGCATGACATCTGAATTGTGGATAGTTCTGAAAATTGCACATTTTTGAATACTTTCTTGCAGCAAGAAGAAAATAGCTAAAACCACTTGCAGCTTCCTTCAAGAATGAAACCAAAATAAAACAACCCCCTGATCTCTACCTAGCTATCCACTCCCTCAATAAATATGTAAAGCATGAATGCAATTATCAGTCCCAAATATGGCAAACTCTGAATCCATGATCACTCAGTAAGTTAGCATTTATATACATTCTGTTAATTCAATGGATCTACTCTGACTGGAATTAGCAAGCAGATTTAGGCTTAAAAATAGTTTCTGAAAACAGCTGCAAAAATATTAAACATTGCCGTTGGGAGACATACAAAAGAGCTGTAACTTCCATGCTTATTGTAGTGGGCTTATCTCAGAAGCAGAAATAATGGGAACCACTCTGTGTTTAGCCCTTTTAAAAATTTGGTCTTTCTTTGGTCACTTTATCCTAACCTGGACGTGGAAAATCCTTGGATAATGGCTTCTGAAAATCCATTTCCAAGGGATTTTCTATTCCCCAAAGAAATATGCAGTACAATCCAGACCCATCTCCTGTCATACACACAACACTAGACAAATTATCCAATATTACAGAGTCACGAGCAATAGCCATTAAAATGCTTAATAGAATCAGTGAACCCAAGAGCAAGGCTTCACGGCTCAGGCCACTTGCATTTTCTCATCTTCAACAGGAGTGGGATACAGTTGATCTTTTACAGTCAAGATTCTGGATTATTTACATGGTTTTGACTCCCATAAGCAACAGACTCTAGTGAACTGCAAAGGCTATAAGTTTCCATCATAATCATTTTGGTGTTGCTGGATACAATCTGGTTCCTTTTTTCAGAAGGACAGTTTATCACACTCATAAATGGGGTCAGAGCAAGTGCTGCAACGATGGTAAATATTAAGGAATCAAAGACTTCACACAACATGGGATATAATCACTCAGCTACCAACTCTCTGGTTTAGAAATAGTTCACCATTTTTCTATTTCCTTTACTCATAATTGAAAGGAGTATCAACCATCATGAGCATATCCAAGGAACAGTTGCTCAGAGTGGGACTAAGAAGACTGAAAAATAAGTAAAATATGCTAGCTAAAGTGTTCTGTGGATTACCCAAGTCTGTTCCTAGTGGATGTAGGTAACCTAGTGGGTTAGCAACAAATTATGGATTAGAACAAAGAGTTTGGGTTGAAATCTCTCCATATAATAATAACTAATAATGCAAGTTATTTGTATCCTGCCTCTCTGTAAAATACAACTGAGGTGGCTTATACAATAAAATGAACAATCCTGTCCCCCAATAGCCCACCTCCCTAAAATATGTTACAATTGGTTTTTGATATCAAGATCCCTTTGGGTCTCTATCAGAAGCCCTAGGCTGGAAAGAGCCTTCATCGGCATGATCTCAGAGTGAGCACATCACGTAGGCACTCCAAACAGAGTTGAAACTGCATTTACAACCATTTGAAGATCCAAAAGACCAAACTTAGGAGGTGCAAAACAGGACATTCACACCTAAAGATTTATGAGCCAGTCATGGTTGTGTCCACCTGAAGGTGAGAAAAATCTACATCCAAAATTGTCCACTTCAAAGCATAGCAATCAGAATCCTTTGATATACAATAGTAGTTCTTCACCTCCAAGGGTATAAATGCTCCTCAAAATTTTAGGGAATGTGAGGGTCTGGATAGATTTCATGATGGTCATTTACCATTCATGATCTCTAGTTAGAGTCTCTGGCTCTACCTATTGTTCTTTTTGGTTGAGTTTATTCATCATTGAAGCAACATCTTTTCAGGTAATTATCACCATTAGAAAGCCTGTGTTCCTATCCAAGCTAACTACTTTATTCCTCAGTTCTTGTGTGTGTGCATGTATGATAGGATGTCTTTGTATGCTTGAATCCCCAAATAAAGCTTTGTCTCTGTATCAGTCTCTTCTCTAGCCACCTCTGTAAACAAAGGATAAAAGTCTTGGACCATAGAAGTCTTGGACTTTAGTAATTCCCTAGGTTCAGAGTCTTCTTGTTACAAATACAACTAAACAATCAAGTTTAAAAACATGCTTAAAAATAACAAACTACAATAAATGACAATATATGACAAATAAATTAAAATAGCTGTAGTGGAAATCAGGGACAGGCATAACTATCTTTGGAAGCCGGTTTTCTATTCAGGAAAGGCCTGCTGGAAGATACCCATCTTAACAGCTTTTTAAAAGCAGAGTCATGAGCAATAGCCATTAAAATGCTTAATAGCTTTTAAAAGCTGTTTAAGATGGTCAAGTGATGGATCTCGCCCTGCAGGCCATTCCAAAGTCTGGGAGTGATAGCTTAGATAGGTCCTCTGGGCAGTTGCAGATAATCTAGTTTTTATAGGTAGCAATAAATTCTTCCCAGAGGACGTTAGTGCCGGGGTAGATTATATGGAATGAGGCGGTCCCGAAGATAGGTTGGACCCAAGCCATTTAAAGCTTTAAAGGTAATAATCAACACCTTGAACTGCACCTGGAAACTGATAGGCAGCCAGTGAAGCGATCTTAAAATAGGTGTTATGTGGTCTCTTCTGGTTTTGCCTGAGACCAGCCTTGCTGCCATATTCTGTACCAACTGAAGTTTCCGAATGAGCACAAGTTGTAGAGTGCATTGTAGAAATTGAGACAAGAAGTTGCCAGTGCATGTACCACTGTTTCGAGGTCCCTAACCTCCAGGAAAGGGTGCAGTTGGCATATCAGCCAAAGCTGATAACAGATACTCCTGACCACCGCATTCACCTGATTTGTCATCCTAAGCGACGGATCTAGGAGCACCCCCAAACTTCGAACACAGTCCTTTGAGGAAAGTGTGACCCCATATAGAACTGGAGATTGTGTCCCAATACCTGGGTTCGAGGCCATTATCATTAGTACCTCCATTTTGTCTGGATTCAGTTTCAATCTGTTTTTCCTCATCCAAAGCAAAGCAAAGCAGCTTCATTTATATACCGCTTCATATCGCACATGGGATGTCTAAGCGGTTTACAACTGTGAGCTGATTGCCCCCCAACAATCTGGGTACTCATTGCCCCCCAACAATCTGGGTACTCCAGTCCATTACCACTTTAAGACATTCATTGAGAGGGGAGACGCCATCTGAAGTCAAAGCTGTAGACCGAGACATGGAGAAATATATCTGGGTGCCATCAGCATACTGATAACACCCACCCCATGTTGCTGGATAGCAACTACCAGCATTATTTGCGATTGTATGTGCTGGTTAGGGCTACTGGAAGTTCAGTCCAGCAATGTCTGAAGGCCACATGATTCTCACCATGACAGAGAGGACCACTGGGAACCTGAAAGTTGTAAGAGAGTCTTCATAGAAAGCAACATAGGAATATACTCAATAAGACAATAAGCAAGATGGTATCACACTAAGAACTAAATTGCTGCCATGACAATAATTATACAGAACGTACAATCCCATTTCTATAAAAGCCATGCTCAGTTTATACAGGCTTTGATCAAATGGAGATAATCCCAGTGCAGGAAAAAATTTAGACTCTCCTTTCCAAAACTTAAATAATTCTTGTGCAGTTTAGTAGTAGTTCAACTCTAAAATCAGGTGAAACTACATCCTAATGCAATTACTATGCATAACTATTGGAAGAGCTTTTCTTTTCCACTTCTTGATATAGCACAAAATACAACTCTGTCCAACTTGAGTTGCAATTAGCTCCCTTGAGTCCTGATTTTGGGAGAAGGGCAGGATACGAACAATGACAACAACATTAACTGCATATGTGAGAGGGATTTAACATAAAGAAGTGAAAGTCTGTATAATACTTGATTACCTCCAAGTATTTCGAAGGCCAACCTGTTAAATTCTTGAATATCTTTGGGAGTAGACACTAGAGTCTTCAAACATGTTGCTAGACTAATAGTTGGGACAAAGGACTTTCTTTGAATGTTTGATATTTAGAGGTGTTTTTTTAAACCATACCAAACATTTTTGTTTTCAAAATAACTTCTTACTGCTTTCTGTGATAAATTACCATCTAATTAGCAACATTCAGAAGTGCGCCATGAAGAGCAGAACCTTAACCATACCTATCTTTTCTAATATCAAAGAAGGAAAGATCAGGATTTCAGTATCTTATCTTTGCCCAATATATCTGAATAAATAGAAAAGATGTAGTATTTTGAACTTCATTGAACACCACCCCCTTACAATGTCCAATCTTCACTTTACAATCTTGACCTTTTCAAGCAAACAGTTTTATTGCCTACAGTCTCGTAGCCTCTGCACATAGACACTTGAGATTCAGAAAAGCAAAACAAGAAAAGATATCTTTTTTTCTGCAAAGGCAGTGTTGTGCAGGCAAACATATGGAGAGAAATGAATGGATGAGGCTCCTGTTCAATGAGATGGACTGTGCTAACAGACTTAAATCCAAATCCCCAAACCATATTTCATTCATAGTTGCGCCATCCAATTTCCATTTGTTAAAGACAATATTGTGCTGATGAGAAGGAAAACTCTTCTTCCCCTGGTACACAGACAGTTTTCTCTGGCCAGACCGAGATAAAAATAAAACCTCCATTGGTATTATGTATACCTGGTACAAATGCGAAGAATCCTTTTGTGTGCACAGTATCTACCCATTACAGTAGAATTAAATATAATACCTACTGTAATAGGGACAAGCAAGCCTTACCTGTCTTTCTGACATGACATAAAGGTAATTATGATCTGTGGAGAAAGCCATGTCACGAAGAATAGGACTTCCGTCCTTGAAAACTGGAATCATTTCATATTGAATACCACCATGAGGAGGTCCATCTGCTCGAATCTGGAATAAAAACAGACGTAATACAGGTTAAACCACTCTTATCAAATGTGAGGAGAAATACAGCAAGACAGTAATTTAGCAGCTATATAATGGACATATAGGAAACATAACAAAATAGTGTCTAAACCTAACAGTGAGAAGGTTTGTGAAGAATTAAAGGACAAGGGAATTTTCACAACAGATATTTGGATTATTGTCTTCAATGGAACTCTTTTCATACTGAACGTTCAAAATGTGCATATAATATCCACTTACACAGTCAGAATTACACTGTTAAAATCTCCATATCCATGGATGCATTGGCTTAGAATACATAGAAGTTAATGTATACCAGTTCTTCTATGTGTATAGGTCACTTCACTATGGAGGCCACTACTTTTCTGGTCCCAGTCCAACATATATATACATGTCAATTCTATGGATACAGAACCAATGGATATGTTGGGACAGCTGTTGCTAACATAGGGCCTTTGCAGATTGCCAGAAATAGTGCAAATTGAATCCACTTTAACTGCCCTGACTCAGTGCTAGGGAATCATGGGAACTGTATTTTATTGTGGCACCAGAGCTCTCTGACAGAGAAGGCTCAATGTCTCAGAAAAAAAAAACAATTCCCATGTCTCCCTAGCACTGACACTAACCCTTAAAGTGGACTCAATTTGCACTATTTCTGGCAATCTGCAAAGGCCCTTAGTTCCCTCATGCAATGTGACCAAAGGGGAAAGCTAAGGCATCATTCTTAAATATTAACAGCAAGCTACTGAATGTATTCTAGGATTAAATTAGAATATATAAATCCAAACATAGTTCTTTGCATCATTTGTTAAGACACCTTTTATTTCACAAGCTCAAGTAAATGGAAGAGTAATCAATTGCAGGGGTTGTGAAGCACTAGGGAGAAAATGTTGTTGGGGAAAACCCCCACCTTAGGTAGCAGAACATTTTAACCTCTAAACATTGACTCCCAGTTTTGCAACATATGCTTTCCTTACAGTTTATTGTTTCATAATGTGTGAGCACTTTGTCTCTGAAACCATTTTTAAAATATACAGTAACTTTTCCTGTTAAGGCTAGAAAGGTCTAGGATATTTAATGATGTACATAGTCTTTTAAGCGATTTGTCTGTGTCTTGGAACCTAATACATGGACAGTGGAAATGGATCTTGCATGCCCTCTTGACTGCTAAAAGACTGATAGTTTAGTTCTAGAGAGATAGCTTTCCCCCACCTGTGATGCAATGGATGGTGATTTAACAATGTCTGCAATATTTGAAAGAGTGGAAAAAAACAGTATTTTAAAGGAGTAGCATAATCCTTCCATCACATATTCCCAAACTATCCCAATTTGACGGGGGTACTTCCAATTAATCCTGTCATCCTACTTTTTTTTTCTTTTTAAAAATAAATTTTATTTACCAAAACAAAAACATGAAAAAACATATAGCATACATAACAACATTAAAATCTTTAAAAAACTAACTTATAGATATTACAACATTTAAAATAAAAAGACAAAAAGACCAAAAAAAAAACAACTACCAAAAACCAAGAAACATAAAAACACATAATATGCTACCCAATTTACAAAGATACTTCCCTATAACTTACGTTTAAACTTCCCAGACACTATTAACTTCTTACTTAGCCTTAATCTCCTTTTTTCCTCAATTTTTTTCTCCTGATTAAGCGCATGTGGATCTCTAGGCTCAATTTCATTTAAAAGAAAGAAGGGTGAAAACTTTACCCAGTTCTTTATATCTCTATTTTACCTCTTTCTTTTGTATTTGTCCCTTTTTCTCTATAGTGTTCAATTCTAATAAAGATTTTTATTCCAATTTATAGCCAAATTAGTATGATTCTTCATGATTTTTCCCTTCCCCCCCAATGTTCTACACCAGCCTATTGTTTTATTTTTTGTGTGATTTATATCTATTATTATTATTATTATTATTATTATTATTATTATTATTATTATTATTATTATTATTCCCCTTTATCTTGTCAGTTGCTTCAGATATTCCAAGACCGGTTTCCATTCCCCTTTCATTATTTCTTTTATTTATTTATTTTCCCTTTATGTTCTCAGATAGAATATCCATATCTATTGCTTCCCTCAATTTTATTATCCAGTCTTCAGTTTTTGGGATTGATTTTTTTCTTCCAATGTTTAGCAAATAATATCTTCACTATTGTAATCATATATAGTAATAGCTACATGTAACGTTTCTCTTTAATCTCATACATCATATTCAGAAGGAAAAATTGTGGAGTGAGGGGAATGTCTATTTTTAGAATTTCTATTATATCTTTATGTATCATTTTCCAATATACTTTTGTTTTTTCACAGTTCCACCATACGTGAAGAAAATCCCTTGAATATCTTCACACTTCCAACATTTGGTATTTCCATTTTTATAGATTGCATTGATTTTGCACATCTTAATAAAATTTCCTTTATAATTTTGGCATAGTATACATTTATTTGTTTTTTTCCAAGTTGTTTCCCAATGATCCCATAGAATATTCTCTCCAATGTCTTGGGCCCATTTTATCATAGCTTGTTTGACAATTTCTGCTTCCATATCCCTTTCTTTTATGATTTTATAGAAATTTTATATTTTACCTGTGTTTATCTCCCAGACTACTTTATCTACGTCATTTTTACTTTCCGACATGCCTGTGTTTTTCATATCCAATTTAAATATATCTGTGAGTTGCATGTAAAAGAACCAATTATTATTTATTTTTTCTGCTTCTAGTTGTTCTCTCATTTTCATTTTGAAGTTGTTTCCCTGTACTTTCATCAGAATATCTTGATATTTAAATCACGGTTCTTTCTGGTTCTACTAAAAAAGACCTCTATAGATCTCTATAGAATTTTTCTTTTAGCTTTAACCACTCTCTGTCATCCCACCTTTTCAGCTACTTTTTAAATGTTCCAGTTTCTTTCTTCTCCCCACATTTCCTCCCTTTGTTCTCTGCTTACTTCAGTTGCTGCAAACTAACCTATTTCAAAGAGCAAAGGGAATGTGTACTCAATTAAGAGGAAAGGAGAAGGAGGAATATTGCGTGTTCTTCTTCATTAATACCTTTTGCTACCTTGACCATATTCTGATGTTTCTCAGATACATGTGTCCTGGTTTTCATCTATAAAGTAGAATGCCACCAGTTACACAAGTATACATAAAGGATTAACAGCATGCAATCTTGGCTTCTCTCTCTCTCTCTTTTTCTTTTACACACACACACACACACAGAGAGAAACCTGAGCTGTTAATAGTGACTATCTTCAAGAATTACTTTTGAAACATAGCTAGTAGAAGCCAGAATGCCATTGTTTAATAAAATGATCCACTTTTCACTCTAAGTGAATAAACCTGTGTCTGTCCTGACAATACCAGATATAGTTACTTACACATTATGAAAAAGAGGACAAAAGAGGGTTTGTGTTTTTTTTATAAAATACGCAAGTGGGATAACCATATGACTGAATGTTTAGCCACATGAAAATTTCCTTCCAAAACACAGAAGTAATGCTATCAGGGGGAAAGGTGATAGCTTAGCTTTCTCAAGATGTAAAAAAGAAAAGAAAAGAAAAGGGGAAGACTGGGGTTGGGGGAGACAATGTATTTGTGTCAAGTTTTCAAAGATGCAGCTGGCTATAAGTCTCTTGCAGCGTAAAAAAGAAGGGAAGGTGAGAAAAAGAAAGGAATGTAGCAGTACCTTTAAAACCAACTGACTTTTGACTTCTGGGTGAGGAGTGATGGTGGATTGATGTCCCTGTGTGGCAGGGAAAGCTTGGTCAACAAATTAGCTGGTTAGGAATCAAGATCTAGCTCTGGACAAGGAGAGAATGTGTGCTTACCCATGAATGCTCAGGGATATTGCTCCTTGCATGGTGACCACAGAAACTTTAGCAGGTGGAAAGCAAGTTGGAGGGGGGCTTGGGAATAACATCAGGCTCAGTCACTTTAATGATTGTGCTTTGACACTTCAACACTAACTGACCACTATAAAGATCTGAAAGACCTGTATCACCTCACCCAACACTTTGAAAAATTAGCAACAAATGTATAAATAGGTTTTATACCGGGGACTTTAATATCACTCAATACTGCATCTGAAGAAGTGAGTTTATATCCACCAAAGCTCCTGTGAAAATAAAAACTAGTTAGTTTCAAAGGTGTTGCCATATTACTTTATTTTCTCCTCTTCTTCTTCTCCTATTTATTATTTGTGTCAATTACTCTGGGCAGAGGTGGGTTGTTGTTGTTTTTAATGCGGAACATTCAATCATGTGTCCTGAATGTAGTCTGACATGATCCAGACCAGGCTATGATTGCCATCCCATGAAGAAGTAGGTGTTTACCTTATACAAATAGTGAAAATGGAATTTTTACTATGTGATTTAGACCAGAATTTAGCACCAATTATTTGCGAATCTGTGAAGCTCTTCATAGCTTTCTAGATATCAGTTTTAATCCAAGATTATTACAGGTAGCAAATTATTAATTATATAAATTAGATTATTGTCATAATGATAGCTATCAGGACTGCTGTGCTGAAATACCAGATCAAATCAATTATCTGATGGGGATTCTAAAATGAAACAAATCATTTTCAGTCTATCTCCACCACCAGCATGGGTATCTCATCTCATCCTAACATTTGCTGATTCCAGCAAAGAAAACATAGCTCACAGCAGATAAACACATGAAGTGGGCATGTGGCTAGTTCTGAATGAAGGCCTCCTGGCTTGCTGGTGGTATTTTAGGCCTGATTATGCAAATCCCTCTCCCTGCAGGAAAACACAGCTTAGAATGCAACATACCCCACTGTACTCAGTGGGAACACAACTGCTCAAGCATATCCTGGTCACTTTCAAAACATCAATAATTGATTGCCTTAGGGAAGGGAAGGCCACTAAACAAACAATTTGTATTATATTTTTTCCTACTAGGATTTGCATATTTGAGTAGCCAGTTGATTACAACATGGTGTTTACATAACACCAAGCTGAAAATATTGGCAATCATCAAGCTGGGAGATTAGACCAGCCATGTCAACTAAAGGCTCTGATGGCCCAGTGGCATTCATTGACAGAGATTCTGTTACTTGTTGGCCAAAAAAAAACCAAAAAAAAAACTGTTGTGTGTGAAGGAGTGCTTCAAAGCACATGCATGTGCTGCTGTGCTCAGAGGATGAGGAAGGTGGTGGGGCTTGTGGGGGGAGAAAGTGTAAAGAGAAGCTCATCACAAAGGAGCCGCCTGCTCCAGACTTATGCCTGGCTAGCTCTCATTGTCCCATCTTGCTGCCCAGTGACTCAGTGCTAGGTCTCAAGCCTAGCTCAGTGACTCATGCTAGGCCTCAAGCATGCAAAGTATTTTAGTGAAGTCTGAAGCTGAGCTTCCAGGAAAGATAGATGAGAAGTACAAGGGTTGGGGAGAATCAGAAGATTTACGAGGGAAAAATATTTTCCAGAAATGGCTAGAAAATATCACACACACAATATGATTACATCCAAAAGGAAAATATGTTTCAAAGTTCATAATGGGCAAGAAAAAGCTGGACTCATTCCAAAGGCTCTTCAGCATCTCTGCTCTGTTAGCCACTTGTAAGGAAGCAGACTGCTCTGTCCCTCAGCCCAGCTCTTCCAGCAATCCCTTTCTCCACTCACCATTAAACCAGCTGTTTAAAACCGTTGCCAAGACAACAGCCTCCAAAGTATTTCCATTAAAATGTCTGTAATTTAATTAATCCTCACAGGCCAGCAGGCAATGCATTGCTAGGCCTGGTATGGTGGCATTTCTTGATCACTGAGACATGACTGAGTTGGAGTTTCTGGCAAGGGCACATTGTCTTTTCCTCTTGACAAGTGAATAAGCAATAATTCCTCATCAAACTGGAAAACCCCTTCCCAACAAATCAGAAGCAAAGTCACAAGACTGGGGTCCTAGGGAGAGTCTTCACTGCTGTTCCATGCTACTGGGTCTCTGTAGAACATTAATAATGTCACCTAATTGTGTGAGAATGTTCCATTTAAAAATGAGTGTGGGGATTCTGCATGATCTAGAGCTACTTTCCTCAGTCTGACATTTAGAACTTCCACCATGTCCTCTGCTATCATAGCTTTCTGGAGATAATGACAATGATGATCCAATGTATCTAGAGCATGTCAGATTGAGAGAGGATGATCCAGAGCAGAGGTGGGATTTGTGCAGTGCTCTAGATATTGCTGATCTTCAACTTTCAGCTAATTTGGCTATCTTGGTTAGGGGTGCAGGGAGTTGTCATTTAAAATCTCAAGGGCTGCACAATTCTCAGCTCTGACCTAGAGCCATAAGCTGGTCATATATTTCCAAGGAAAGTTTTCCATGCATTTTAGCAACTACAACTCCATAGAGACCCTGCTGAACTGTGTCAGCAGCAAATACTTCTATGCATCAAATCATTTGTCATTATCACTTTACTTCACACAGGCTAATGTGTCAATACAGCTTTAATACCTTCTGACAAGAACTCATACTTCATGTATAACATACCGTAATACTTCCAGGGAAGGAATATTGGCTGTGTGGGTGTTTGCACACCCTTATGTTTACAGCATTCATTTGTTGCTTGACTTTACTTCAAGGAACTCAAGACAGCATATATTTTATCATCACACCAATCTTGTGAGGATGATCAGGCAGAGAGAGAATGATTTTCAGAGATAGAAAGAGATTTGAAGCTAGACCATATGGTACAATTTATAAAAGATTAAAATTGTTTTCCATAAAATGTGTAATGAATCAGTCTATCATTGTAATGTGTAGAGAGAAAAACTCTCATTTAAACCATACATTACCATCTATGTATGCACTTCACAGAAGTTCCTACCATCCGAAAAAGTTTTCTATATACCGTATTGTTTTTAGTTAAGAACAAGGACTGAAAGGCAGGTTAAACCAGTGAAACACATTTATAAGTACAGAGTGTTTGATATTCATGACAGAGCTCCAGTGGAGTTTGGTGATCTCTGTCAATTGGATGATAAATCTGTTCCAAGTTTTAATCTGAACTTTAAAGGATGTATCCAAGGTGCTATATCTTATTCCTAAAATAGGATCAGCACATTGGATAGCTCCTTTAAAATTTGGACCAAAACCCAGACAGATTCCTTGCCCCACTGACATGAGAGCCATCACTTCCACAATAAAGCTGTCCTTCACATGGTCAATAACCCTACACCAACTAATGTAATAGATCTAACAACACAAATTTCATTATGGAAAGAAAGGGCAAAACACATGAAAGTCTATCCTTGAATTACTCTGAATTACTGAAACAGAATAAGCAAAATGTCCATAAGAATATTGCTGGGTGTTGTACCTGTCCTATGGTAAAGTACAGAAAATTTTATAGGTCCTCCCAGTAGTTGTCAGAATTATAGAACATAACTGTTTTGCTACACAATATCAAAGGACTATTGACCTGTGAGTGGTACAGAGGGTTCCTAGGCATTTGAGTTTCATAGAGGAATGACAGCTTGATGGATATGATTGATCTGTGTTCCCTGCCATGCTCCCATGAGGATGTAATTGCTGGGAAAGTAGAATAACACCTCCCAACCATTGGCCTACCTTCCAATTGAATATTGTTCATTGCTGCCTTGAAACATGGTACAGTTGGCCCTCCATATCCATGGATTCTTTATCCAAGGATTCAACCATCCACGGCTTGAAAATATATTTTTTAAAAAATTCAAAGAGCAAATATTGATTTTGTGATTTGATATAAAGGACACCATTTTACTATGCCATTATATTTAATGGAACTTAAATATCCACAAATTTTGGTATCCAGAGGGGATCCTGGAACCAAACCTCAGTGGATACCAAGGGCCCAAGGTAATTTGTGTTGAAAATGGAACAGAAGTGAAGCTAACAATGAAGCTATGGCACTCAGTGGCCTCAGAAAAGAGAAAGAAAGCAATATTCTACATGAGATGAAGAAAAATGAATGCAAGGGTAAGCATAGCCATCACCGTACCATCCAGACAGTTAGAACTACAATGCTCATAAGACTCAGAAAGCATAGATAAAGAACAGGGAAAATAGGAGTTGGAATCTAAACTACCTGGTTTAGAAAGACATAATATTCCAAATTATGTATGATTGCTATAGATACTCAGTGTTGCTGGTTTCTTCCATGTCAGTGGTGGTGATATAGTGGCTTCCATATCAGTGTAGTGATGGAGTCACTCAAGGTTTTAATCTGAATTTAGGAGTTCTCCAAGGGGCTGAACCTCCAGTAATTCCCAAACATTAGTCCTCCAGGTGTTTTGGACTTCAGCTCCTAGAAGTCCCATCCACCTTGGCCACCACTTAGGAATTCTGGGAGTGGCAATCCAAAACACCTGGAGGACCAAAATATGGGACCCTAGCCTTTATAGGTTTACAGTAAAACTAATTCAATGCTCCACTGATATAGGAGACATCATCGCTTACTGTA
The DNA here is from genome assembly GCA_020142125.1 of Phrynosoma platyrhinos. Lineage (NCBI taxonomy): Eukaryota > Metazoa > Chordata > Lepidosauria > Squamata > Phrynosomatidae > Phrynosoma > Phrynosoma platyrhinos. The sequence goes on from CM034706.1 coordinate 220,051,025, forward strand.
GATACCTTTAATTAGTTAAATAAATATGACCCAAGGCTCTCTTTCATCCATTTATTGGCTTCATGTGAATTCTGAAAGAGCTAAACTTTGAATTGTTGAATATCAGACAAGATACACAGAAAACATCACAAATTTTGTGAGCAGAAATTAAAACCCTCAGCATGGTTCACAGCACAGAAGATATAGTAGCATCCAAAATCCACCAAACAGTGATGCCTTCATTGGGACAACCAAAATGCACAAAATACTTCATATATGTTTTGTAGTTTGGGGTGTTATTGTATTTTGCTGTTTGGCCAACATAGATATCCCTGGATATGTAATACAGAAGATGTAACTACCCTAGGACCTCACTGCAATTGCTAAACAGTCTCCTGGGACAGAAGGAGCTTGTTTCTTCAATCAGTGCTGATATGTGTTTGCAAATAACAGCTTGAAAGGAGCCTAACAACATAATCTGTAAATCCAAATATCAGCCCCAGCTCAGAGCATTCAAGGCCAGCAAAACATTTACATGTGACCAAGCAGAATGCATTCCGATTCGGAAATTTCATTTCTTCAAAGGCATCATGGAGATTTGTCTGGCTAATACCACTACAATGCAGATTGCAGGCATAAGCTCTGCATTATGTTAAGAGATTAGCAAAATACCATATTGTGCCATGTATATGTTGCAGAGTAGCACCCCCGCTGATAGTGTCTGATCCATTCAAGACTCTGATAGTACACAGAAGCACCCACTCTCCCATTGTACTGAGACTTCCGCAGACTATTTTACTCACCATCACAAGTGTCATTGTAACTAAGCTATTACAGGTCTGCATCTCCTTCCAGTTGCTCTCCTCAGGCTCTCATTACAGGGTGTTAAAGACTCTTTGTGGGAACTTTCCATGATTAAATTACCTGTCTTTCTTCATTATGAATTTTTCAGTGAGACAGAATTTCATGACAAAATGTTTTGTGCCAGAAAATTAGCTGAATAAGTGCATGCACTCCAAGCTTCGTATCTTCAAAAGAAGCCATGCCTATTTGTTTAGCTCAAAGGGAACAACAATTTCCCAATGTGTGCAGAAGTACAGAGAAAGAAGATGGACCAGAAATTAAGGTCCCACCCTGGTCCTGTCCTAAGATCATGTAAAGAACTGCATTCATTACATGATCTGCAACTCACTGCAGCAACCACCGGACAACCCACTAGTTCTTGATATCTTCACCCATGTAAACTTGGAATGGGGAAGAAATACAGTTCTTCGCCATTCTAGTATGGACTGATTTACTTAACTCACCCACCCCAATGCAATGGGGCAATTAAAGTGGTGTCAAACTGGATTATTTCTGCAGTGTGGAGGCAGCCAGTGAATTATCTGGTCGTCATTGTCATTGTGATGGTGTTTTTCCTGAGTAGCTAGCAATCCTAATAAAGTCACAGATTTGGAAGGATCCGACAGCCATCTAATTTAATCTCCTGCTTCTAGACATGAACATCCACCCATTAGTTCATTGCACCCTTCACAGCCCTGATAATCAGTATGCAGATGGTTTAAAGAGGTGAGCCAGGACACTTACAATCCAATATGACCTAGTCCTAGGGGAAAAAAAATCCCCCACCTATCTGCAGTGGTAATCAGCCAGACCCTGAAGCATGTACAACTAGAAATGTTACCATGGTGCAGCACCTTCATGTTTTTAGCTTTTTGACGCTAGAGAAAATGAGGAAACACAATCACACATCTGAGGAGAAAACATGCCTGATCTTGATTACAGAATGCCATTACTGTGGCACAAGGACAAGAACCACATGTATTTTTTAATATATTTACCTCACAACATCTTAGTTGTGGAATGAGGAAGAAGAGCAAAGCGATCTGATTTCTTCAGAATTGACTGAAATTGAGGAGGGCTTTTTGTTTTTGTTTTTATTTTTTGGCACCTACTTTAGCATCTACTGTGACTATCATCTAAATGGTATCCATATCACAAAGTCAGTGGAAACACCTGGCTCTACAAACGGCTGCAAATGCAGCTCAGTTTCACCACCTCCTCACCTTGTGTTCTGGTACATTAAGGAGAAAAAACTGATGTGATTTAGTGTTCTGTCTTCTGTGTGAGAAGTTTCCCCTTTGAAATTAAAGTGAAATACTAATTCTATTAAAAATCTTCCCCTTAAATCATAGATATGTCCACAAGGAAATTAATTACAACTCTTTACACACATATTCAACTCAAATCAGCATATCCAATTAACCATGTTACCTGCAGGCCCCCTCATCAAAAGATCTCTGCCACATTTCCACCATTTAGCTTTAAATTATGGTAGAATAAAGTCATTCTGAGTGGACATCATCTCCATTTACTGTTGTAAGGGCATCGGTGAATGGGTTCATTTTTTTAAAGGGCACCCAAAAGGTCACATGAGAATGGTTCTCTGAGAATATGCTGTACGTGAAAGGTAGGAAAGAATACAGCAATGCTGTCTCTAAAGCACAAGGAAATCCATGAGCACAGAAGCTGTTTTAGTTTAATAATGATTAAATCCCACTTCAGGCATTATGAATTTGCTTTAACAGTGTACAACTTTTTACAGATTGAGTTTAGTACCTTGGATAAATCCATTAAAGTCTTGAATAAAACCCCGAATAAACTGGCCCTACCCATGTCACAGAAATCATGGTTCACTACTGATGCCAGCAGAACTACTTTCTGGTACATTATATCTGCTCTTCATTAAGGCAGAAGCAAAGATCCAAGTCAATCCTACATTCTTGGCTGGGCAGGAAAAAGTACCTATTTCATCTTTTACTGCTTGCTAAGTTGAAATCAAAAAGTTAAGTATCTCATGGCCTGAAGAGAGAAGTATTATCTCCTGCTGATTGCTGCAGATCAAATCAGTGTTGAACAGGGGGCAGTTCAGAAGTTTTCAATCCCATTTGGCCTTCCCACAATGGGATTATTGACTCCAGTTTAAGCCTAGTTACTGCTTTTCTCCTGAATTCCAGTTCAACATTCTTGGATGGAATTATTACATCCCTGATTCCAGGATGTTTCTTCCAATATGTTTTGCACTTGAATATAGATTCCTGGGGCAAAATACGTATGTATTGTGTTAATAGTAAATGCAGATATATGTATTTTCTGTCTACAGTACAAAAAGGGACAATCTACCATTTATTTATAATTTAAAGAATTTTACATATGTACACCATCCATAATAGAGACGATATACATGACTTTTGTACCCATATGTTTCAAATGAAATGCAGAATGCAAACAGCCTTCAGCAGTTTATATTTTCTTTCTCACCCTTCCTCCAAGAGTGTACAGGATAGCTCTGCTTTTATACTCATATTAATGCTGTGAGGTAGGTTAGGCTGAGATGTAGCAACTGGCTTGTGGGATCACTTAGTTAGCTTCATGGTTGATTGGAAACGGCGTTTCCTCATACTGCTATGAAATTCCAAAATCTACACTGGTGTCTCTCATGGCACTTCCAAGAATCCTGGTGCTGAAAGACATAACTTTGCCAAAATGTATGACAAACTCTTAGAGGCATACCTTACCAATGTGAGTGGGGAGGACATGTCTCAAGACTTTTATGATGATGAGTATTCGGAAAGA
>CM034706.1:220070249-220083372 GCA_020142125.1 Phrynosoma platyrhinos
GGGGGGGGGGGTTGCCATTGCCATCCTCTGAGGCTAGTCCTAGCAAACAATGAATTTTACTTCTGAGTAGACATCTTTAGGATTGGGGTGTATTTACTCATTTGTCATTTTGGAGGGAGGCAGACAGTGTGAAAAGCCAGATGACAAACCAATTCCTGAAGCATTCCCCCCCCCACACACCTCTTGTCTCTACCTCCCTTTCTTAAGGCTTAAGTACTATCAGGATTTCCTCTCCCCCCATGCTTCCCCCAACCCCACTCCCTATCCCTGGCTGTTTATTCCTCCTCCAAAATGCCAACCACCATCCCATAAGTTAAGCCATCTGAATTGGAAATGACACATTTGCTCATACTGTGCAAAGAAGCTGATATTTTATACTTACATCCCCTTTTTCATATTCTTTTTTCCCCCTTCTTCCCCCCCCCCCCTTCTGTCTCACCTGCCTTTATTTATTTTTAATGCCCCTCTCTCTTTGAGGCAGAAAGAGAGTCCAAGGGAGGGGGGGAGAAGGGGAAAATGTCTGTCAACTTCACTGCCCATCCAAGATTTAAAGCCAAGACTGCTGGAGGCTATCTTTACCTCCCTTTTCCCTTTTCCTACCCTGGTGTTGACTGGGTGATTATCACTTGCCTTTGATTTTAATTGTTTTGCTCTCTTCAGAGAAGAATAAGAGGGGAGTGGGTTTTCTCTGTCTCTGACAAAATGTAGCCTGGAACAAAGCAAGAATTCAGAAATTGTGGCTTCAAACATGCCCAGCCAGCCCGGACAGTTTTTAGACCCTCAAATCCATGATTGTCCCAGTTTCCAGCACATATGGCAAGCCTACTTGGACTATTATTCTCATATGTTCCAGCCAGCATGGCCAATGGTCAGGAATTCTGAGAATTCTTGTCCAGAGACTTTTGAATAATTTTAGATTGCCTTAAGGAATGTTCTGCCTCTAAACACATTATATTTGACAACTCTGAAACTTTCAACATAGTTGTCTAAATTGTTGTTTTTCTCCCTCTTAAATTTCTTTTTCTTTTAATGAGATCACAAAGCTCAGATTTCTCTTCCATCCTCTTAACTTCCTCTCAGCTAGTTTTACTTCTTCAAGTTTAGCTTAAAGTTCTAACTGTATCTAAAACTTGGACATCCACAATCAAACTGTGTTTTTAGGTGGGAAAGGGGGGGAAGTGTGCTTTTGGATTTTTTACTACTAATATCAGAATGGGAAGATTCAACAAATGCAGCTTCTTTCATCATTACAAAGTGTGGTCAAGTCATTGCCAATTTATGGTGACACTAAAGTGTCATGGGGTTTTCTTGGCAAGATTTATTCAGAAGTTTGCCTTTTTCCTAAGATAGAGGCCTGAAGCAGATGGGCCAAATAAAACACCTTCTGGGTGCTTTGGGGGCATGGTGTTCAAATGGTGCATGCCCCCGAAGCAGCCGGGAGCCGCTCTGGGATCAGCTAACTCGGCCTGAATCCAGCCTGAAGAGGAGCGACAAAAAGCTGCTCTAGCTTGTGGCCTATTTGGGACCACAGTAGTGGGTGGCTTCAGGACTACATAGTGTCTGTCGCCATGGTCCTGGAGTGATCACAGCCAGACTGGCTGTAGATCATTCCATTTGGCTTGCCTGGTTTTCCCCCAAGAGAGTGTAACTTGTCCAAGAACATCCAGTGGGCTTCTGTGACTGAGCAGGGAATTGAATTGCCCTAGTCCAACGTCCAAACCACTGCATATGCTGGCTCTAATACCAAAATCCCACTTCTACCTAATTACTTAAAACATGGACATAAATCCAATTGTGAGTCCTAAACACTGAAGCATACTGCAGTGGTATCTCTAGACTGGTGTCACCTAGTATGGGTGCCTGACAGAGGATGCTGGGAGGGACAGCGACAGCCTGCCATGCCATGCCCCCCCTCCCTCCTTGTCTTGTTCACTTGCCCCCCTCCCTGGCTGTCTGGCCACCTGCTGCTGAGTCAGACCCAGAAAGGGCTGCCAGATGGTGGCAGTGGGTTACCCTATCCTTCATCCTCTGCCCTCCCATCCCCTCCCTCAAATGGCCCCTGCTTACCACCTGCACAGATGCTCATCCAGGGATACTGGGGGCCAGTTGGGTTGCTGGGCAAGTGAAGCACTGGGACAGTATGGAAAGGTTGTGCATTGCTCCTTCTTCTTCTGTGCCTTGGGTTCCTCCCCCAAGAGAGGCACTGCACCAGAGAACATGGGAGTGGACCCTTCCTTGCATGTGTCACCTGGTGTGATCCACACCCTCCACCTAGTGATGCCACTGGCTTACTAATCAATGGGAACTTGGTAAATTTTCACTTATGTAAGTTCTCTGGTTCAGCCCATGGGCCACATGCAACCTTGTCTCCATATCTCCCTTTCCACCAGAGCCCCTCAAATTACTCAAAATTGGTGCAAAACACAGTGGTTTCATCCCCACTCCAAGCTTCCCACATACTTGAACCTTCCCATAGCAAAGAAAAGGGGAAAATCAGCCTAAAACAAATCTGAAAGTGACATAATTCTACTTCCAGTCATATTGGGCATGTCGATGTAACCCATAGGTTGGGAGGAATAGATAAAAATTGTCCTCCCTCCCTACAGTTGCCCACCCCTGATTTAAACAATGGGTAGCTTATCTTTTGCACATGATCATCCTACCTGATCAACCAGTACATATACAGAAGGATGTTCCTTTAATCTCTCAATAGTCTCTTGATTGTTAGCTGGACTGCACTTTTCATATAATTAAACAGAAAACATTAATCCTGTATAATTAGCTCCCTCATTGCCAATGTCAGGCAGAAAAACACTGTTTTAATAGCCTTTCAGGTCTAGTTGGCTAGAAAAATACAAGTATGCAGTTCAGTAGTTTAACAAAGAAAACAGACCCTATCCTCTTTCCCTCCCCTTCCCGCTACACTTCTAGATTTGTTTTCCTGAACAGTGCTGAATGATTTCCTGAGTGCAATAGGCCTGACATCTCACAAGGTACTGTGTTGCTTGTTCCATCCAGACAAAAAGACTGCCACTGCCTCCCTGTTGGGGTAGCAAAAAGAACTGGCAGAACAAACATCAGTAGCAGTCGGTGCCAGTTTGGGCAACTTTCTTACCCCATCTGCACCTCCAACTTTGCAAATTAACACAGTTCGGATGCAAGAGAAGAGCACCAGTTTTCTTGGGCCAATTTCTCCCCAATGACCCCCCCCCAACCTATCTGTCAAAAACTGGGCTCCAGAATCTGTCTGTGAATAAAATTTAGGTCTGTGAATAAAAGTGGCCTGGTTCCCAGATCTTCAGAGCCTAGGCAGCTCTGACTGATTTCAGGCAGCGAGAGTGACAGATGCTCAACACTTTAGAGAATTTAGCCACTTTAATTGGAAGCCCAGCTGTGAATTTTGGAACCCCTGTTTTTCAAAAGAAGCAGGTTTGAAAAATGAGAGGCTGAGCAAAGTGAAAATGAAGTCACACTGTTGTATTGCTGTTCAGAATTCCTCATGTTGTGTTCCAGTTTATAAAGGGCACAAACAAAGATGGGCAGAAGTCATCTGGATATGTTTTAAAGGTGGAAGGAATATACATATTAGCTGTCCAGATAAACACACATCTTAGCATTTGTTCCTTTGTGAACACTGACTGGAGTGTGCAGAAAGAGACATTTGCATTCAGTATTATTCATCCTAACACCTTAATTCAAACTTCCACAGGGTCAGAAGGAAATGGTATACTATTTTTATTCTTGTCTGCCTTAATTTATACACAGGAATCTATAATTCACACAAACCTAGAATTATGATTGGTCTGGAATGTGCTTTATGGTCTTTGTGCTCTGAACAGGGTCATCCATATCCTGCAGTTCTGAGCAGCTCCATGGTATCATAAAGAATGAAAATAGCAAGTGGGAGACCCTCATAATAGATCTTAACATTTTTAATAGTTTAATTAAGAAGACATCTGCTGAATGTTCAATCATAACTTTTAAAATGATAATTATTTTTTTTAAAAAAAAAAGGGGGGTGGGGAGAGTCATCTATGATCACTACATAGTTCATGCATAGACCCTCTATCCCAGGGTAGGAGAAATACACTCCACAGGCCACAAGCACTCACCAGAGCCAGTTTTGTGGCCCCTGCCCCCTTTTTATTATGATTGTTATTCTTTTCTCAAAATATTTCTTGCACCCTTAGAGGGCATGGAAGGCAATTTAGGCACATTTTGCCCTCTGGGCCATTATACTAGCAGAGCCATTTCTTGTTGGAAATGGGGACATCTCCTGAATTAGCCCAAAGAGAGTAAACAATGTGGTTAAATTGGCCCACATGCCCCCTAAGAAAACACACACACACACATTTTTCCCATTTCTAACCCCAGGGAGGTGCCACAGCTGGGTTGTTGTGTTATGCCTTCAAGGCATTTCTGACTTATAGAGACCCTAAGACAACCTATTATAGGTTTATCTTAGTAAGATTGTTTGAGGGAGGTTTGCCATTGTCTTCCTCTTAGGTTTAGAGAGCATGATTTTCCAAAGGTCCCCCAGTGGGCTTCCTTGGTCAAGCAGGAATTTGAACTCTGGTCTCCCACAGTCCTAACCCAATACTCAAACCACTATAATATGCTGGCTCTCAGCAGGCAGGTGCCAGCATCCAAGGTCACCTGGAGGCCAATGAGGCCCTTGACAGGCACCCAAATTTGTTCTTCTTCCTTAGTCTCCCATGAGGATTAGGCTATATTTAGTCTGCTTACAATATTATGGGTCAGCAATGGGATCTAGAGACAGTGGTTGTGAGTTCAGTGCCAGCCAGAGGCTCAGGGTTGACTCAGCCTGGCATCCTTCCGAGGTCGCTAAAGTGAATACCCAGTTTGTTTGGGGCAATTAGCTTATACACTATAAACCACCGGGAGTACTTAAGTGCACTGATAAGTGGTAAAGAAATTTACTTGCTATTGCTACTCACTATTCAGTGTCCATAATATGAGCCACCAGCCAAAAGTGTCTAGAAAATATTGCATTGATTACACTCTTTCGTAGCTCATAATTCATAGATTAAACTGTCAGGAACCAGTGGACAATATCCTATGCAATCTGGAAAGGCTGTAGTATGCCTAAATTTGGGAAAGGATTGATGTTAGATCCTATTTTGGATGGCTGAAGCTGACATGTTAGAATGGATCAGAAAGAACTGAACCTTAAAATTTCATTTCTGGAACTGGGATGTTTGAATAGTACATGAATATAAAGAACGTGCCAATAAATGAGTCATGCCAAATGTGTGACGAAACAGAAACTGCCTCTCTATTAGAGGACACTAGGCAAAAACAATCTTTTTCAATTCGTGGCATTCACTGAACCTCACCAAGCAAATTTATTATAGCTCTTTAACATAATTCCTCTTGTCTAATAGTGAACTTCCACACTCAGGGCTATACTGGATTTGCTACAAAACAGTGCATTCTTCTTAGCTAAAAACCTTACACTTGACATTAATGACCAACTTATCTTGCTCTATGTTAACTTAGGGTGTATCCACACTGCAGAATTAAAGCAATTTGACATCACTTTAACTGCCATGATTTTATCCTCTAGAATACTGAGATCTGTAATCTGCTGAGATATTTAGCCTGTTCTATCCAAGATCTTTGGTGTCCCACCAAACTGCAAGTCTGATGATTCATGGCAATTAGGTGTTAAACTGCATTATTTCTTCAGTGTAGATGCACTCCCATATTAACTTGTTATCACTTTGTCTATGTTAACCTTGAGTATATTCTTTTACATACTCATGCCCAACTAAATTCATGTTCAAAGCTCTGTCTCTTAATTGTGATGGAAGTTCCCTTTGAAAGGCAGGCTGACTGAATGATTACATGAAAAAATGTTTTGGCTTTAATAAGTTTATTTTTGATCTTATGGGCCCAGATTTCTCTATATTTTTTCTTCCTAACTGTACTACATTCTATAGCCAGAATCATCCATTGCACTAAACCATACAATAATTGGGCATCTAAGAAGAATGCAGTCCTTTCACCCCTACAAAAGTTCTGCTTACATGTGAACTGCCAGCTGACACTCATCATTGCCTTGAACAAGGTAAACCAATCTCTCCCTTCAAGCTCAGTTTTCCCACACTGGGGAGGCCTCAAGAACAAGACGCTGATTGCAACTGGACACTTTTGGCTTGATGACAGGATTTCAATAATAGGGGCATTAGCCTGCAATAACAAATATGTAACAACTCCTCCCATGCCATCAGCATATCAGACCTAAAGTCAAACATGCTGTCCCAGAGGACTTTGGGTAGATCAACATGTAAAGCAAGAGGTCCCAGGGGTCTGATGTTGAATCTGGGATGACATCAAGTCTGTTGAGTTTTCTTGTTCTGCAATTTTTTAGGCACCAACAAGAGGTGTGCATGCCTGCTGGATACAAGAGAGCAGTCTAGTCTCACAGTTTCATATGTTATCTTTCTTCTGCTGCCAGTGGTGAACCTCACTTCACCTACTCTGTGAAAGGTCAATTTATTTATTTATATCTCACCTTTTTATAGTAATGGGACCCAAGGAAGCTTGCAACTTATCAAAACAATACAGATTAAAAACTCTACAAAAAGATAAATTAAAAAGTATCACCTAAAAAAAACAAGTAAACACTTCATATAATTAAAATGCTTTAAACGACTATTTGCAAACCAACAAGGCATCACAGCACAGCACACCATTAAAAGACCATCTCAGTCAGTTTCTAAAAGCCTGATAGCATACAACTGGTTTGATTTGCTGGCAGAAGGACAGCAAGGAGGAAGCCATCCTAGCCTCCATAGGGAGGGAATTACAAAATGTAGGAGCAGCCATTGAGAAGGCCCTCTCCCTTTTCCCCACCAAATGGACCTGAGGAGGTAGTGAGACAGAAATATAGGTCTTTCCTAGAGATAGTATAACTCTAATGAGCTTATAAATGGAGATCTAGTCCATACAATAGTTTCATGTATACAATGCAATTGGCTATTTGGCATTTACAATGTGCCATTTTCAATATACAGGTACCTACCATAACTCCTGGCATTGGGTGGTTTCCACATTATGCAGTATAACCTTACCCCCCAAGTAGGTCCAGTGCTAACAGTTTCAGACTTTAAAGTTCACACTAAATCCTAGAGTGCATCCAAATACTCTCAACATGGAAGGCAACCACTGCCACCAACAACTACTACTACTACAACTACTACAGGTTACTTTTCTGTTGCTAATGGACTTGGTTTATTTTTTATTTTTTATTGCCTGTCATTCATGGCCCCACAGGCCATGAAAGGGAGCAGCCTACGCCTGCATTGAGTTCCTTCAAACCATCTGAACTGACTACCAAAGTAATATCAGACAAAATAGAACCTGTGACTGTAACATCATCATTTTTATTATTCTATATAGTTTTTAACACCATTACCTGACCAGTGATGTTTCAAAAGCATGCATTATGTATTTTGTGCATTTTGGTTGGCCAATAAAAGTACTGCTGTTTTATGGATTTTTTTTATTTTATTGTAGTAACTTACTACTTACTGTAACATAGTGTAGTGGTCTGAGCATTGGACTACAATTCTGGAGACCAGGGTTTGAATCCCTACTCAGCCATGAAAACCCAGTTGGGCAAGTCACATTCTCTTAGCCTCAGAGGAAGGCAAAGACAAACCCATTCTGTACAAATCTTGCCAAGAAAACCTTGTGTTAGGTTCATCTTAGATTTGCCATATATCAGAAATTACTTGAAAGCACACAACATACTACTACAATTATTATTATTATTATTATTATTATTATTATTTACCTAGCATGTTATGTGTATACTGAGCTTTACAGATGAAATTACAATCTGAAAAAGGCCGCTGCAAAGACCACAGAGGTAGGCAGAAGATGTTAATGTGTAGATTTCAGAACCATTCCCAGTGGCTGTTACCAAACTTATAAAAATATACAGAATCATAACTAAAAAATCACAGTGTCATGTATGTTATTGATTATAGACCCAGACCCAGACACAGACTTTTAAAACATCACTTCAGAAAATCTATCAGATTGGCCAAAAGCATCAAAAACCAATATATAAAAAAATCACAGTCTAAAACAGAAAACAAAAACAAAAACAGCAGCACAATAAATTGGATAAAAATGCAGTGTGTAAAAACTGGAATCATCCTATGTGCTAAAATGCCTGGCGGAAATATGATTTCATGAGAGTTTGGAAAAATTAATTTTTAGACAACAATTTCCAGAATCTTCCTTCCATCATAAAGATGCTGTAAGCTGTTGTTGAAAAGTAACTTTTCTAAGTTTGGAATTTTATATAACAATTTTAGTATACACTCATCCCTCAACATTTGTGTCTTTGACTTTTGTGGATTAGATTATTTGTGGATTTGATTAATATGCTCTCTCCCTAGGAATCTCTAGTTCCTCCAGTGAAATTCTGTTGGACATTGACCATAGAGATGCACTGGAGGACCTAAAGATTCCTAGAGAAAACACTTCTCTAGGCATTTGTAGGTCCTGCAACATGATTTGGTCTTAAAATTCTGGCAGATGTTGAACAACACAGCAATGTAACTGTCAGGAATCCAATGTGGGCAGACTATACAGTCAACATAGGTTTCCCATTGTAGAAGCTGTGAAGTACATATCACTGTGATCAGTGGTGCTTATTCCCACATATGTGAGGATATGTTGGCCATCTTTGTCAGTAGCATTAAGTGCTGGTAAAGAAACACTGTTCCCATGTGTTCTTGGGTGACCAGGGAGGTTAAAACACCTATGTTCCAATAAAAGGAGAAGAAATAAATTTGTACCTGAAACCTTAAGGGTTAGCTGCAGTTTTAGATCTATAGGTCAAGTGGGTTCCTATCAAATGGAGTCAGAAGGTACCTAGAGCTCTGTCTGAAGAGAACTCCAAAAGTCTGATCTCAGACCCATTTATACCATTGCAGTCCTTCACTTAGCCTGGAAATGTATTCAATGAAATGTATGATGTGCCATATCCTGAAGACCAGAGGTAACAAATAAAAAGGATCATATACACCCCCTAAATATATAATAAAACAGAATTAAAATACATTAAAGTCCCTGCTGGCTTAATGCTAACTTCCAAAAGCTAGCCCAAACAGCAGTTTCTTACAAAGCTTCAAAAAGATGCACAGTCACAGAGAGTAATGAGTTTCCAAGTAGAGCCATGGGAGTTCATAAGTATGTACGTAGCCACATATGACCCCTTTGATCCATAACCATTTACCTTTCCTTGGAATTATAAATCTTTCTGCTTAGACTAATGTGTGGAGAGAGTCTTTGCATTTCCATCCATTTGCCAAAAAGTAAATTTTGAAAGGGGAAAAGAAAAAGAAAGAAAGAAAGAGTTCAGAGCAAGCTGCTTCCCGGCAGATTGAGTATTTCAGGGACAGACAGTGGGAGAATCATACAAGCAAGTCATTCTCTCCGCAATCTAAACTAAAACTTGATAAATATCACCTCTTTTCTTCTCTAGCCACAAGTGCCATGCTAAGCTAAACACACTATGGGGGGATTGAATTGCTAATGAATTCCAGCTGGGATACCAAGTTTACACATTGTGGTTGCAGCAGGGTTGCTTGGTTCAGAAGAGATCTTCCCCCTTTTGCTCCCACCCCCTTTTTGGTCCCTTTGCAGTTATTCCTTCTTTTATTCAGCAGCTGGGAAATTGTGCCTGCCAAAAATATCCCACCATGGAATACCAATGTAACATGAGTTTGCCTCAACTACTTTGTGGTCTGCACTTCAGAGCTGTCCTGCATAGTTCCCCTCCCAATCTTTACCTCACATGTTTCACAGAAACCAAGAGAGATAGAGAGAAAAAATTCTAAGACCCACAGAAGGCAGCTTCCATTGGTGACCACAACTTTTGCACAAGTTTGCTTGGGGAGCAAATTCCCTCTGTGGCCTCTGAATCATAAAGGTCTCAGTTGCTGATTAGTCAGGAAAAACCAGACCATGAGCCAGATGGCTGGAGTGTGAGGGAGAGTGGATCAGACTTAGGTAACTGGCTGTGACCTCTCTCCAGCATATTGTGCTGCCACTTGGCAGGTGATAAAGCGGCAAGCACAATCAAATCACTTCAATAATTTTTCAGCAGTCTTTTTACAACATTGAGAGAATGGTGGAGATGTCTCAAACACACATCTGGGAGTTGACTTGTGCTTGATTTATGAGCCAAGTGGACCTGTATCTAAAGTCAAGTCCTGGGGATGACAAAACAACAGATTGTGGCTGCTTTTCAAACTGCACTTCAAAAGCCATAAGGTTAGCAACTGCCACACAACTATCTTGACATGCGACTATTTAAACATTAAATAGCAAGCAGTTTGTGACAGAAAGTAAGAATGTAGCTGATAGAGGCTCTTGCTTGTCAGCTCCTTCTCTAGGTTCAAAGTCCACTTGATTTGTCAAGATACTGCTTGTGGAAGGTAATGTGTTCACTGGGTTAGTTTTGTATCATTAATACACCCCCTTTAATTACAGCAAATATATACATACTTAATAAAACAGCATGTGAAGCTCTTTTTTACACAACTTAAAAGAAGCATTTTCAAGAATGGGGATGGAGAAAAAAACACAAATTCTACTACCCTGGATCAGAAATGTCCACTGAGCCATCACAAACTTTGGCAAACATATGAACCAGTCTCAAAACAATCTAGTTTGTGGCCCATCTATTCTTTTCCAATACATCTTCTCAGATTGTAATTTCCCATAGTCCTTAGTAAAGATGTTTCCCAGAAGTGCAGCCTGAGATTTTCTTACTTAAAATGCCCTAGTGGTGACAGAATTGGTTTCCACCAACAGATCTCAGAGATCTGCTGACACAGATAACTTACGGTAATTGCCAGAAGAACTGTTGTTGTGATGAAGAGCTGCTAGCAGAAGAACCAAAAATGAGTGCAGGAAGGGTGGGATGAGCTATGTCTGATCCAAACACTCCCTAGTTTAGAAAAACAACCACAATACTGATACAAAGTAATAATAGGCCATGATAAGTGGAATCAGTGCTTTTCAAGATTCTTAGCTAAAAGGGGTTTGGATTTAGCACATCTTCATTGGTTTAGTGTCAGTTTAGCAATCTCTTTGCCACCTTTGCCATTGAGGACACAGCTGAAACTTGGTAGATAGAATCCAAACTGGTTTGTACACAGTTTACCCAGCTTGGCAAACTAATATTGAATTCATAACCATTCATTTTCAGATAGCTCTTTTATCCTTCTGTACTATATGATTGTGATAAATGAATTTAGCCCAGCAAATCACTATTGTATTGTAAAAATGATCATGATGGAAATATGATAGCCAAAAATATAGTTTAACTGTAAGAACAAAGCACTTGAATTGTCTGGTATTTTGTTGACATAAAAGGGGAGTTAAGATACTAAGAGTACAGTCCTAGCTGTGCCAATATGAGGCTAGTTGAAACTGTGCAAACTCAGTCTATGGCTGTTGGAAATTACTTAGGATTACCCCTGCTCTGGCCTAACTTTTTGCTCATACCAGAGCCATATCCTTTGGCTGAAGAATTGGTATAACTTTTCTTCTCCCTGAAACTGTATCTTCTTTGCCCCTGCCCCTGCATTTCTGGCAATAAACTACTCTAAGTGGCTGGCAGAAGGTCATATGGCAGAACAACATTTGTGCTGGAAGAAGATTTCTTCTAGCAGAAGGGATCTGTTTGTAATCTTAATCCCCAATCTATCATACCTTTGAGTTAGGATTACATTGTAAAACACATAATGGTGTAAACTGAGTCACAAACTGAATAAATTTATACCACCTTTCTAAAGGAGGGAAGGCATAACAAAATTCTTGACTCTACTAGCAAAGGAATAGGATACTAGAAAAATAAGACTACATTCATTTTATTTCAACTTTTCTCACTTTCCATTTCACATGTGGTCACCTGAGCGTAAACCCATAAGAGCTGCCTCCCATATTAGACCAAAAACCTACTTAGTGAACTGGCCTGTTTTCCACATAGTCCCTTTGCCTTCTTCCCCACTCAATTATTTCAATTCTCTGTCATGCCTAAAATAGCGTCCCCTCAATCTATTTGGCAAGCCACTTCCCTTTCAGTTTTAAAATGCCTTCCAGTAGACTCCCCTCTTCAGCAAAGTTTTTTTCTTCACCATCTTGACAAGCACTTCTACACTGACACTTTATCCTCAGTCTTTAAGTTGCTAACCTCTTTCCGATTTATTACATTTCTGGTCTCTGTTCCATTATCTAGGTTCTGTAGATTTGTAATCCCTGTGGGCACAGACTACATCTGATTTAGACTTAACTAGCATAAATGACAAATAGGAGTACTCTCAGTGATAGTAGTAGTCTACTATTGACTTTGTTGCACTACTAAATTCACTGAAATCAACATTGCTGATCAGTGTTTTCTTGAAGGTGTTGAGTAAAGCTGTTCTTTAAAGTATGTCTTAAATGTGACCAATCTCGCTTCAAAGGTATAACTAATAAGTGCAATGGTAGTTTACTGTTGAAAATAATATAGTGTGTGTGTGGGGGGGGGGGAATGACAGAAAAAACACTACAAGCAATAAAAACGAAGAGAAAAAAACAAAAGGGAGATAAGAACAAACTAAGAATTATGAATGCAACAGTACAATGGCTTGTGCGGAAAGATAAAAAAAAAATACTACAACAACCAATGCAGAGAAATAGAAGACAACAACAAAAAAGGGAAGACCTATTTTACAATATCTGGGTAACCAAAGGAAAATTCAAACCAAGGACTGGGATGTTCTATGACAGGGGTTGGCAACCTCCGGCCTGCGGGCCGGGTCTGCCCCCCTCCGAGGCCTTTGGACCAGCCCCCGCCGACCCCCGCAGCCACCATGCCACCGCCACACGCATGTCACGGCTGCCATTTTGTTTTCAAAAATGGTGGCCATGACTTGTTTGTGCATGCGCAGTACTCCTACGCATGCGCAAACGAGCTGCAGCCGCCATTTTGGAAAACAAAATGGCAGCCACAACTCGTTCATGCATGTGCAGGAGTACTGAGCATGCACAAACGAGTCGTGGCTGCCATTTTGGAAAACAAAATGGCGGC
>CM034706.1:220083472-220106261 GCA_020142125.1 Phrynosoma platyrhinos
GGGGGGGGGGGAAGACTCCAGGAACAGATGATATTCCAATAGAACTGTTGCCATCCACATTGAGTCAACTCTAGCACTAACCAACATATGTCAACAGATATGGAAAACAAAACGATAGCCAACAGATTGGAAGCAATCAATATACATCCCTATCTATTAAAAGAGAGATACAAGAGACTGGAGCAACTATAGGACCATAGCACTAATCAGGGTGAATGGGAGTTTCTCAAAAGGGAGATACTGAAGGCACAATTTAAAACAGTTCCAGTGTGGAAAAAGAATGGGAGGTGTCTCAAGAAACCAGGATGGATGACTAAGGAGGTTACAACTGAGCTAAATTTTAAATGGAACATGTATAAGAATGGAAAAAATGGGAAATCGCCAAAGAGGAAGGAAAAAAATAGCTAGCACATGTAGGGGTACACTCAGAAAAGCTACAGTGCAGAATGAGCTCAGGCTTGCTAGAGAGGTTAAGAACAACAAAAAGGGTGTTTTTGGGTATGCCCATAGGAAAAGGAAGAAGGAAATGGTAGGCCACTGTGCAGAGAAGACGGCAAAATGCTAACAGTGGGCAGAGAAAAGGCAGAACTACTCAACACCTTCTTTGCCTCAATCTTCTCAGAAAAAGAAAAGGGTGCTCAAGCTGAGGAAAATGGAGCAGAGGACACAATAGGGGAAATGCAGCACAGAATACGTAAAGAGGTAATACAGGAATACCTGGTTAATCCAAAATGAATATAAGTCTCCAGGACCAGATGAACTGCATCCAAGGATATTAAAAGAATTGGCAAATATAATATTGGAGCCATTGGCAATAATTCTTGAGAACTGCTGGAGAACAGCAGACTGAAGGAGGGCAAACGGTGTTCCCATCTTCAAAAGGGGGGGGGGAGAGGATCCCAACAACTATCATCCAGGTAGTTTGACATCAATACCAGGAAAGATTTTAGAGCATATAACTAAACAGAGAATCTGTGAATATTTAGAAGGGAGTACCATTATCACAAAAAGTCAACATGGGTTCCAGAAAAACAAGTAATGCCTGACAAATCTGATATCTTTTTTTTTTTATAGAATTACCAGCTTGGTAGATGAAGGGAATGTTGTGGATGTAGCATATCTTGATTTTAGTAAGGCTTTTGACAAGGTTCCCCATCACATTCTGGCAAACAAGCTACTAAAATGTGGGCTAGACAAGGTAACTGTTACATGGATTTATAATTGGTTGACTGGTCAAACCCAAAGGGTGTTCAACAATGGCTCCTTTTTATCCTAGAGAGAAGTGGCCAGCATTTTGCTCTGGTCAGACCCCACTTGGAATACTGTGTCCAGTTCTGGGCACCACAATTCAAAAAGGATGTTGAGGAACTGGAGTGTGTCCAAAGGAGGGCAACTAAAATGGTGAAGAGTCTGAAAAGCATGCCTTACAGGGAACAACTTAGGGATCTGGCTATGTCTAGCCTGGAGAAGACATGATTAAATGGTGATATGATAGCCCTGTTTAAGTATTTGAAAGGGTATCATATTGAGGAGGGAGAAAGTTTGTTTTCTGCTGCTCCAGAGAACAAGACCCGGAACAACGGATACAAGCTACAGGAAAAAAGTTTTCACCTCAACATTAGGAGGCACTTCCTGACAGTAAGGGCTATTCAACAGTGGAGCACTCTCCCTTAGAGAGTGGGGGAGTCTCCTTCTTTAGATGTCTTTAAACCAAGGCTGGATGGCCATCTGTTGGGTATGCTTTGATTGAGAGTTCCTACATGGCAGGGGGTTGGACTGGATGGCCCTTGTGGTCTCTTCCAACTCTATGATTCTTTGATTCTATGATTCCCACACAAGCAAGATCACACTCAAAATTCTGCAACATAGAATTTTTTTGAGAAAGGGATCTCAAAGGTCTAAGTGGTGTTTAGGAAAGGAAGACACATTGTACTAGGAACACATTGAAAACATATGACGGCTAATGGAGTGCACCAGGGAATTCCAAAAGAGAATAAGCATGTGCTTTATATACTATAGCAAAGCCTTTGACTGCATAGATCCTGAAAGGCTATGGAATGCCCTTAAAGACATGGGAGTGCCAACACATCTGATAGTCCTGATGAGGAATCTGTACTCAGGACAAGAGGCTGCTGTCAGAACAGAACATGGAGAAACAGAATGGTTCCCAATTGGCAAAAAGGTTAGTCAAGGCTGTGTCTTTTCACCCTATCTGTTCAACTTGTATGCAGAACATATTATAATAAAAACAGGTTTGGACACAAAAGAAGGAGGAGTGAAAATAGGAGGAAGGAATATCAACAATCTAAGATATGCAGATGACACCATAGTACTAGCAGAAAACCTCACAGACCTGGAACACCTACTAAGGAAGGTCAAAGAAGAAAGTGCAAAGGCAGGCTTACTGTTGAACATAAAGAAAACAAAAATGACCACTGAGGACCTTCACAAGTTCAACCTAGACAGTAAAGAACTAGAAATAGTAAAAGAATGCTCATATGTGGGAATCAAACATTGATAGAAATGGGGACTGCAGTCAGGAAATAAGAAGAAGATTAAGAATGGAGAAGGTAGCCATGAAAGAACAAGAAAAGATTCTAAAATGGAAAGACATACAACTCAGCACAAAAGTTAGAATCATACAAGCCATTGTATTCCCTATTACCATGTATGGATGTGAGAGCTGGACAGTTAAGAAAGAAGACAGGAGGAAAATCAATGTATTTGAGATAATGTGGTGCTGGAGAAGAGTGCTGAGGATCCCCTGAACAGCCAAAAGGACAAACAAATGGTTCCAAGAGCAGATCAAGCTGGAAACCTTCCTGGAAGCCAAGATGAGCAACCTGAGGTGGTCGTACTTCAGACACATCATGAGAAGGGCGGACTCATTGGAAAAGACAATAATGCTGGAGGAAAGTAGGAAGAGAGGAATGCCACATGTCAGATGGATGTACTCTATGAAGGAGGTCTTGGGTATTAAGTGTTGCAGGAATTAAGCAGAACAGTGGAGGACAGAGGCTCTTGGAGATGTCTCATCCATAGGGTCACCATGAGTCGAGATCAACTTGAGGACAGTTAACAACAACAACAAAAGTGTGTGTGTTACTCCTGAGTTGGAGAGATTAAAAGAGAGGCTATAGACAAAGCTGATGCTTAGTGAAACAGATTGTCTGTGTTTCACCTCATACCTATGATGCATCTCTTGACTCTATTGTGTGACTTTCAGAAAGTTGTGATTAGGTTTGTACTTGCAAAGCAAGGACACAACTCTTGAGTCATAGGAGACAGTGCAGATTAATAAGTACATATGGAAATGTGCTGCTCTTATGAAGGCTAGATAAATGTATTAGATAGATAGATATGTTAAATTAAAAAACATGTCTCCTTGTTTATAAAATAGTTTCCTTTCCTGTGGCATTCTTAAACATTCTCTATCCATTACCAGATTTGCCTCATGTTTGCTAACTCACTGCTGTTATTATTTCTTCTTGAAGCACAATGACTTTTGATAACTGATCTGTTCACACACTTCACACTACAGAAATGATGTGGCATTTTAAATATTAAATTTATTTGACATAAATTATCTGCATCTTATGAAGCAGACTAGCCTCCATGAAGACTTAGGTCAAATAAAATTTGCTAGTCCTCAAGATGCTGCAACGCTCTGTGTGTGTGTTTTTGTGGGGGTTTTTTGGCCATAAAAGACAGACAGAACTACCTCCCTCCAGTTGAACTCATAGGGCTCTTTAGATGACTACTGAGTACACTGACAGCACTCTACAAATACACTTTAATAATAATAATAATAATAATAATAATAATAATAATAATAATAATAATGACCCTCTCCACATTTTCAGTGATGCAAGAAGGAAGATTCACCCATGGCTGCTGGTTCCCACCCCATGTCCACTTACCCATAGACATATTCAAATGTCCATTCAAATTTATGAAAGAAACCTATGCACATATAGTCCTTCCATTTGCCTGAGAGCTCTTTCAGTGCCTAACTAGGGTCTAGTACTATCAAAACTCCTATTAAACTTGGAGCAACTGAAGGAGAAGCAGAGGGAAAATCCAAAGCAGATTCAATGTCTTTGCAGTTCATAATCTACCAACCACTTGTTATATATATGCAAAAGAAGAACATCTGCACAGGGATTACACTACTGTTTTTTAAAATTAGACCTGTTATATCTATTGCTCTTATTTTTTTCCCAAATATACTCCTAAAAAACTGATATTTACTTTTTGTTTTAAAAATACACTCTGCAAGCCTTTCCTTCAACATCTTTGTACAAACTGATCAGGACTGGACCGGCATGTATGACAAAAAATCCCATACCACCTCAGTCAACCTCTTTCCAATCAGAGCAGCCTACTAATATTTTTGTTTGGACATCCAGATGGGTTATTGCTTTTTTCATAAGACTTTCCCTTGAACTTCTCCTTTATTATTTATTTTTACAAGCCTACACATATTCAAATCAACCATGTTATTTTGAGGCAGATACTTACCTGCAATGCCACATTTCATTAGGCATGTTGTGGTTTGCATTAAAGCTTCAGAGAACACAGTCGGTGAGCAAAACTATAGGATTCCAACCCATCTAATGTATAAAAGAAATCTCCCAGGAATAGAGAATTGAAGCCTACAATTATGTTGTGGGGTCCAATGCCCTGTGAAAAATTATGTTGTGGGGGCCAATGCCCTGTGGTTTTAAATGTAGTGAAAGCACAAAGATGAAATCTTTAACTCTCCCATCATTGTGCAAACTATTACAAATTTTTGTCATGTGGATTCAGCTGTGTTTTATACCTATTTTTTTAAAAAAGGCAAATGATCTATTATTTTTATTGTATTTGTGGAACAGTAGAAATAATCCAAGAGCCCACTGCTTAACAAGGCAATATTTATGTCACAAAACTCATGGGAAGATTCAGGGCTAAAATTGAAACTGGTGCATAATCAGAGTAATCAAACATTTCGTTTATCTTCCAGCTTAGCTGCACTCAACTTGTCCTCAGTTTAACTTCTGCCTGAAAGCAGTGTGTATATTAAATGAATGAATCCTAACATTGCAAAACTGCTGTGAAACTGTTTGAATGCAATCATGCTGGCATAAAGCTTCTGCCATAAGGCATTATTGCTGAAATATGCAGCAAGATGCACCACATTTTGTATGGTATATTATCAACCATAGTAATGTAAGCTACTTCTCTTTTCCTTACCCTTTCCCTTACCACTAAATCAAATGATGTTATAGGTTGGCTGCTTGAAAAAAAGCTACAATGCAGGTAGAAAAACACTACCAGATCATTCACTATGGAGCTTCAGGAAGTCTTGTGCACTATAATTTACCAATAGAAGGAAAGTGAATAATATAAAATGTATGATGTATGCAAGGAGAATTATTTTGTGTGCAAGGAGAATTGAATCTGAGTTTCATAGAAGAATATTCTTAATTATATATCTTCCTTTGTAGGTGATCTGTGGCTTCTCCAGGTGTTGCTGAATTTCATCTCCTATCATCCTTAGGCAGTATAGCCAGAGGTGAGGGATGATGGATGTTATAGAGCAACAGCATATGTAAGACCAGATGTTATCTACATCTGCTTTGGAATCTTCTCACATCTGGGTGAATCAAGCTGCAGTAGCTCTGAACCATGTTTTCAAAAGATAATCCCCATTCTTTCAAACACATATGGGAATAGCATGAACATTGTCTACTATAAAACAAGAGCAATCAAAAAGCATCTCTCCTCTACAACCAAACTCTGTGATACAGAACTTATTGCAGAAGCCACTTGCAAGATTAGGGCCTAGCCAAGAAATATTTTGAGCTCTTCCTAAAATTCAGTGATGATCAAGAAGTGTGGTTGAACAAACAATAAACGTCAGCTTTCATAGTGACTGGATTTAATGTAATTAATCTGCTTGCTTACAATTTCAAATGATTTGAAAGTTGTGTATTTACTTACAGTACATGTCTGATTACATTTTCCCCCAAGAAATCCAATTTACTAGCTGTCTAAAACTTTTCTGAGCTCATCCCAGATGTGTGAGGAGCAAGGAAGTACTACATTTTTTAAAATTGCCACAATCATTACAGCTCCTCTGGAAGGAATCTGCTGCAGCCTATAAAAACTAGTTTGTCTGCAATTGCCTAGAGGGCCTTTTCGGCAACCACTCCCAGATTATGGAATGGCCTGTCGGATGAGATATGTCATATTACCACCTTGAACAGCTTTAAAAAGGCTGTTAAGACGGATCTCTTCCAGCAGGCTTTTCCTGAATAGATATCCCAGCCATCAAGAGTCAACCCAACTTTCTCCCTGAACTCCACTACAGTTATTGTTATTTGTTCGACAGAGGGGCGGGGTAAAAATATTATTATTATTATTTTAAGTGTGTTTTAAATTGTTCATTGTTTAATGGTATTTTAAGGGGTGGGTGGGATTGTGGGATATGCAGTGTATTTTTAATATTGTAAGATGCCCCGGTTGCATTACGCAGAGGGGCGGGATAATAATAATAATAATAATAATAATAATAATAATAATAATAATAATAATAATAATAATAATAAAAATCCTAGAGAAAATACCTCAATGAACCAGCACTGCTGGACACTGCTGCACCTTAGGTTAATGTCTGGGGAAAATTTCATCTTGAGACTTGGTGGGTTTCCAAAGGAATGGTGGTAAACTGAGTGGCTGACTTAACCAAGCAGACAACTCTCCCTCTATTAGCAAGCTACTCTGGGCAATTATTTCAAATGAAAGTCTGTATTTTATTAATTATGAGTCTGCTTTGCTGCTGAACTCTTTAATGAGTTCCCCAGCTGTATCAATCCATAGCCATTAAGTCTAAATGGTTTGTGCACACACATGGATAACAGTTAGCCTAAAATGCATTCATCACCCAGAAATTAAGCATGTAGGTTTACAATGCACAGCTCATCAGCACATAAAGCCTTTTTTTGCCTTCATCTAAAGGGGCTTGTGCTAAAATCACAAAAATTTAGCTTTACAGTTTTGTAGAACAACCAAAGCTTAGAACCTTTACTGTTGTAAGAGAGTGCTGAAAACATAGCTACAATGGATATGTTATAGACTCTTCTGGAAGAAAGCAAATACTAAGATGCACAATATTATTTTATATGAACAAGATGCACATTTAAATGAGCAAAATGGGTGACATTATGTGACAGGACCTGAACATAATGTACATGTACATTATGTGCACATGCATGCATCTGCGTTCATGTACACAGGGACATTGTGGATGGACTGACAGACTACTATTCTTCCATTCCAGAGTGATTTTTCCAACCATCTTGTAGCAAGCCTGTGAAAGAATACAAAGCACATTGGACTTCTTTCCACTACAGAAGGGATGAGCAAACATCAAACCGCATGGAGAAAAATTATTCAATGACTAATGTTTTTGTTCTGTAAGAAAAGGGAGGAGAGATAATTTCTGCTTTGGAAGAGTCTTTAAATGATGGAATTAACTTGAGTATTTCCTCAATGTTTTGGGATAACAAAGCCAGGGTATGGGAGGGGGCAGATTTCCAGAGAGAGCCTGTAAATTTTTTATTTCTTACACAGAAATAGTATCCTGTTGCTGAGTAGAAATTCCAATATTAATTGCGATTGATTTATGTTCCACAATAATCAGAACCCAGAGACAATAATAAAATAGCATCCTGTCCAATCACTGACATTCTCCAACAAAAATGCATCCCTGTCTTACATAGACTTCAAACCAACACCAAGAATGCTTTTAGACAATGTTGACAATTCTTCTCCACCTGGTGGGTTGAAAATGAATTACAGGCTAGGAATAAAGTGGCCTGACAAACCCATCAGGATTGTTAATGATTAGAAAGCAAGGTCCATCTGGTGACTCCGCTGGATTCTTCCATCCTTCAAGCAGGTTGGCAGGAAATGCAAAGAGGTATCTCTATTACTGCTGGGCTACAAAATAATGCATTGCCAAGTACTGTCAAAGAAATAAGATGATAAGAGGAGCTAGGATCATTTGCATTGTTTCAAATACTCCTCTCCTGGTCTCATTTACAAATTCTGCTATACCAGCCAATTCTGCTGGCCATACTGATAATTCCCTCGGACTCTAGACTCTCTACCACATATTTGCTTTGCAGGCAATGTTAACTAATCTCTCCATCTCCCTCCCTGCATCCACCTTTTCTAGCCACACAGACATATTAGCAAGATCTGCTGTCATGCAGCTGAAGATTCATCTCTGAAGTCTGTTGGTTTTTGGTGGACACACTGAAATGTACGCTGTGTTTATAAACACTTTGGCATGAGAACATGCAAAGTTGCTCATTTCAAAGATGGTGTGAGAAGAAATTGTATGGCTTTTTAAAGCTGAGATTTCACAGCTGAGATTTAACTCATGAATCCAAGTTTCTTTTTGTGCACATCTTTTCAACTGTAATGAGTTGAAAGTTTTGGCTGTAATGATGATGATCCACTACTGTAAAGTTACACATAGGAAGAAAAGTCTCTGGATTATAGCAGTTGAGCAGCTTCCACCAATAAAAAGCAGGCAGATAAACCAATAGGAGGAGGGGGAGGAGAAAAACAGAACCAGCACAATAACAACCCCACTGAGATACCAAAAAAATAAATAAAATAAAATAAAATAAAATAAATAAAAAAATAAAAAAAAATTACACATGACCAGCTTCAGACCAGGGAGGGCTACAGTTCACATTTAACTGAAATTATCCTTCATAATCTTAGGTGCAGACACGTACAAGCACCACTAAAAGGAGTGTGGGGAACCAGCAAAACGGCAAAGAAATGATGGGTAGTTGATATAGTCCCAGCAAATTATCAAATGTAATGACCAAGTGTCTGTTTTTAGTACTCATAGCCTTTTCCAGTTTAAGTGAGAACGGGCTTTACCACATCTGCTGGGGGCTGTACATAGCTGTTTGTCAAGGCTAAATCCCAATGTGGACAACACCAGAATAAAATATGGGCAAAAACACTCCATTGCTCTTTTTCATTCTGACACTTCCTTTTCTCATTTTCCCTGCTTTCATCCCCAAGGTTTGAAGTGTTCACTTGCAGTACTTAGGTCAGGGACTCTATATGGTCCTAGCGCTACAGTTGTCAACCCACTTTAAAGGTTTTTGGTCCTCCATAAGTTTTGGACTAAATTCTTACACATATCACTAGACACACTGTCTGTGTCTTCTGAAATCTAAAACATCTGTAGAGCCAAAAAGCTAAGAATCACCACTTTAGTCTTTTAAAGACTTGGTAAAGGCTTGTGTGACAGCTACCTGCTTTGTGCCAGAAATTCAATTGCTTCACAGTTGCTCAGTAGACATGGACAATGCAGACAACATACAGTCTTTGGATACTCAGATATGTGTATATGGATGTTTAATACACATATATGTGTATATGGATACCTATACTTGATAGGTTTCCTGTAGAAAACAGCAGTTTTAATGCAACAGTTGTGATTGCCACAGGAAGCATAGAACTTTAAAAAAACAGAGAGAAAGAGAGACAGAGAGAAACATCCAACAACCTTTACTGTAGCCTTCCTGCTAAATAAATGCAGCAGAGTTTGTTTAAATTCATGTTCTTTTCCAGCAAGAGAGACAGAAGGAAAAAGCAATATGAGTCTTTTCTTGTTTAGATGGACATCTCTTCTCTTCTGGCAGAGGACAAAGGAGGCAAAGAGGAAATGTGGTAATAGTGATCACATCCTATAATGTATTTTATATTTTATATAATATATTTTATAATTATATAATGTATTTTAATTATTCATTGGTTTAATTCAGTTTTAATTATGCTGTAACCTGCCCCGATTGCTGAGCAGAGGGACAGGCTATAAATTATTATTATTATTATTATTATTATTATTATTATTATTATTATTATTATTATTATTATTATTATTATTATTATTATCATCCTTGCATAGAAGCAGACCTTAGAATTTTTTAAAACTACAACTTCTAAAATCCCCTAGGCAGCATGCTGGTAAGGAATTCTAGGAGTTGTAGAATTTCCAAGCTCTACCTAGAGCCATCCTTATCTCACAGAGGAGCAGTAATTGACAGCTGTCGAGAGAATGAGCCTGTTGCTTGTGCTGGTGCTAACCAATAATAAAATGCTATTACTATTGGATTTGCCAAATATGTCTACTCAAAATGTTCCATTGGTTTCAAAGGGACTTATTCCCTGGTAAAGATGTATAGGAACTTGCAACTTGTTTCCTCCATCTCCATGACTATCAGCTCAACCACTTCCACCAATGGGTGATTCACTTAAGAAAAACAAATTACAGTTGCTAGTTATTTAACAACTTCTCTGTAATCCTAGCAGCACTAATGGGTTTTGCTTCCTTACTTCTGCTCTTTTTTAAATCTTATAAAGCCGCACAAGAAAGACAGTGGATAAAAAAAAAAAAATACTATCTTCCCACCCTAATGGCATCATAATGGGTACTTTTTAGAGAAAGTACAGCAAGGAAAAAGTCCTGGACATGTTTGTGTATCATGTAACTGAAAGATGTGTTCAGTGTGGTACATGTCCATCTGAGGGGGAGGCATAGTTTTGATTTTAGCAATGGCTGTGATGAACAGGTTACAAGGGTGATGTACACGTGGCAAAGCTGATGGAAAAGCCAACAGCTGCCTGACAACTCTTCCTCTTACGAATACTGTACATCTATTCATATAAGAAATTATACTACTGCTACTGAGGCATGCTCTTGCCATACCCAGCATGAAATTAAAATTCCTCCTCAGTATCACATTGCAAGCTAGAATTGTTCCACAGAGCCGACAGAAAATGTATCCATTGGCTTCATCAGCTTTGGGATTGGAAGCCAGTGGGGTGAGGGAGACAGGTCTATTGCCTGAGGTGAAAATATTCCATTTCCAGAATAAATCCCATTGAAATATTGCTAGCCTAGAGCATGTCTCTCAGTATTAATTTCACAGTATGGATTCATGCATAACTTTCGCACCAGCACTCCCTCCCTCTGCTCTTGCTCCTTTCCCTCTTATCTTTCCAGAACAAACACAATGTGTAAGTTAAGTCTAGTAGCCTTCCACTCAGATTCCACTCAATGTTCATGCTCCTGATGGAAATGCAAATAAAGCAGACTAAATGAAAGGAATAAAACAACGATAACAAAAATGTGTGTGTGTGTGTGTGTGTGTGTGTGTGTGTGTGTGTGTGTGTGTGTAAGGGAATGAAATCTTTGCTATGGCTATAACACACTCCACAGAAGAGTCTCTGCATCCCTTATTACTGGGTCCAGTTCATACATTACCCTGCTTATGTACTTGAAACCAGGGATTCTAATAGCAGATTCCAGAGTTAGCACTTTTTCTATGAAGCAAATGCAAATGCTAGAAAGATGGCTAAATAGGAAGAATTTCATACATGTAGCTATATGCAAAATGCTCTATAATATTTTTCTTAACTCTCAGAAACCTTAACATATCTGAGGTGATAAAAGCAATGCCATTTTTTTTCCTTTCAAGGCTTTGGCTTTCCAGATGTTTTGGCTTGTAACTCTCATTAGTCTAACCCAGCATAGACATTAGGAAGAGCTCATGTGATTTATAGTTCAAATGGGCCAACATTTCCTTGCTTTGGTCCTGAAAAAGTATCCTTTATTGCACAGTAGAAAGTAAAGAAAATTGCCTTGCTTAAGTGTGGAATAAGAGTTTTATAAATTCTCAATTTAGGCCACTGCTTCCATTCTACAGAACAGAATCTGGGGCTGAAAAGATGACAGCATACTCAAACCATCTACTGAGGCCATGTCTGTGTTGAGCTAGATCTTCCTTTCACAGTACTACAGCAGTGGCTCCCAAAATGCAACGAGAGTTATACTGCATGTCAGATAGTTAATCTATCTGACCTAATAAAGTTAATTCTGCCCAACAGAAGGTCCAGCTAGATGTAAATGGGAATGTGCCCTCCCTCCTATTACTATATCTTTCCTCTGACAACAGGCTTTCCTCAGAGCTGCATGTCTCAACAAACAGACTCATAAATTAGACCCATGTTTACCTTCCAGTGACCAATAACAAAACAAATTATATATTTTTGTAAGAAGCAGAGCTGAGCAAAAGCATGTGCTAGGACAAATAGTAACACTTAATCACTTAAGGGAACATCACTTCTAAATAGCAAACATATCGCTTTCTTTTATTCTGAGTATCACAGAATAAAATGAGATAACTTGCTGTCCCTTTTAACTAGTCTGGTTTTTGTTGTTGTTAACCGCCCTCAAGTTGATCTTGACCCATAGTGATCCTGTGGATGAGACATTTCCAAGACTCTCTATCTTCCACGGTTCTGTTTAGGTCCTGCAAAGTCATACCTGTGACTTCCTCTCTTTCAACTTCTCTCCACCTTTCCTAACATTATTGTTTTTTCCATGAGTCATGCCTTCTCATGATGTGTCCAAAGCAGGACAGACTCAGTTTTGTCATCTTGGTTTCCAGGAGATTTCTGGGTTGACCTGCTCTAGGACCCATTTGTTTGTCTTTTTGGCTGTCCACAAAATCCTCGGCACTCTTCTCCAGCACCTCATCTTGAATGAATTGATTTTCTTCCTAGTTTCTTAATTGTCCAGCTCTCACATCCATACATGGTAATAGGGAAGACAATGGCTTGTATGATTCTAACTTTTGTGCTCAGATGTATTTCTTTGCATTTTAGAATCTTTTCTAGGTTTTTCATAGCCACTCTCCCCATTCTTAATCTTCTTCTGATTTCTTAGTTGCAGTTCCATTTTCTATCAATGTTTGATTCCTGTATGAGAACTCTTTTACTACTGCTATTTCTTCATTGTCTAGGTTGACTTTGTGTAGTTTCTCCATGGTCATTATTTTTGTTTTCTTTATGTTCAACATTAAGCCTTTCTTTGCACTTTCTTCCTTGATCTTCTTTAGTAGTTGTTCCAGGCTGCTGAGGCTTTCTGCTAGTATTATGATGTCATCTGCATATCTTAGATTGTTGATATTCTTTCCTATTTTCACTCCTCTTTCTTCTGTGTCTAAGCCTGCTTTTCTTACAATACATTCTGAATATAAATAGAACAGATAGGATGATAAGATAAAATTTGTCTGACCCCTTTGTCAATCAGGAACCATTCTGTTTCTCTGTGTTTTATTCTGATAGCAACATCTTGTACTGAGTACAGATTCCTCATCAGGACTATCAGATGTGTTTGCATTCCCATGTCTTTAAGGGTGTTCCACAGCCTTTTATTATGCAGTCAAAAGCTTTGCTATAATCTATAAAGCACATGCTGATTTTCTTTTGGAATTCCTGGATGCTCTCCATTAGCCATCATATGTTTGCAGTGTGGTCTCTAATGCCTTTTCCTTTTCTGAACCCCACGTGCACCTCTGGGATATCACTTTCCAGGTTCAGTCTATGTTGTAGAATTTTGAGCATAATTTTGCTTGCATGGGGTATTAGTGCTGGGGTCCTATAGTTGCTGCAGTCTATTGTGTCTGCTTTTTAATTGATGGGGATGTATACTGATCATTTCCAATCTGATGGCCATCATTTTGCTTTCCATATTTGTTGTTATATGTTGGTTAGCACTAGAGTTGACTCTGTCAATGTGGATAGCAGTACAGTGGCCTCTCCCAATTTGTAGGGGATCCATTCCGGACCCCCCTCCCATGAAAATGGTGGCTTGCAAATATTTGAGCCCCATTGAAAATAATGGCATGTGCCACCATTATATCCCTCTCTGCTTGTCCCTCCCGCAAAGAACGGGACCGTGAACTCAAAGTCCACAAACGGGGAGGGACAACTGTAGTTCAATTGGAATATCATCTGTTCCTGGTGATTTTTTTTTCTCCACTTTTCCCTTAACAACATTGGAAATCTTTGTAAATTTCATTCTTGTGTGCAAGAATAAATAATTTAATTTTCCCCTCCGGTATGAAAAAATCATTCAAAACTGTACAGTTTTTGAAGAATATTTGTAGTTCTGGCTTTATTAAAAGATCCACACATGCATTATTTTGTGTCTGTGAGTATTGTTTTCTCCACACAAAATCATGTTTTCTCTGCAGAAACTAATACTTCTGTACATTTTTACATTTAAACCTTACATATCTTATTCACCCAGAATACATCCTGAAGATTCCCATTTGTCTGGGATTTAGTCTTTTTTTGTCTAAGATTTGAATATTTTGTGAATATTATTTTCAATCCTTGTTGACAGATAGCACCATACACATTTTTCCATCACTGAACTATAAGCCAGTTCTTAGGATCTCCTTTTCAGTTCTAGCCATTGACTATGATTGTGTGCATGTGATTCAGTATATGAAACATTTGAGCAAATTTACTCCAATCTAAATTGTTGGCTAACTCTAGATGTAAAGCAATTGTGTTTTATGTTTCCAAAACACATAGACTACGAAAGCTAAGTTTAGGAATGAAATTATCTATCCCACATCCCACTATGATAGAATTTTCTTTCCTAATGCTTAATTATTTTCACACATTAGAATGAGAAGCATATGAACTTGCAGAAACTAGACTCTGAGGATCCATAGCATAGTCATCTGATTTAGCCCTTAAGAGGGACCCCTGATAAGTAACAATTGCATCCTGCTGCATGATAGGCATTTTTGTGCACACCTTTATGTATACAAATGACTCAGGAAAGCACAAGAGACTGGACAAATTGTTGCTTTTAGCTAGGGCTTGTACCAGCACCAAGACTGCTCATATAAAGGACTATGTCTCAAGCATGAGATGTCCTTCTTGGGGGAGTCATGCTAGACCTTGTGAACTTTGAAATAGTTGTAAAAAAAATCTCCCAGAGTACTATATCCCTCTCTCCTTCACCCTACAAAAGAATCCTAGACAGCTCTCAAGATGGATGGCAAGCAGCTGCACAGCCTTTAAGAGCTCAACACGAGAAAGCTAGAGTCTGCTCAGAAATAAACATGGCACATACAGAAACAATCCATTTGTCAATTTACACCAGTATCAGCTCCTCAAGTCCTTACTTGCTGTGCTGAATACTTGGAAATGTCTAGGATAATACCTGAAACCACAGCTTCAAAAAGTTATTATTATTTTTTTTTGGACTATTGCTGCCACCACCACCACCCAATCAGTGTGGCTGTAATCAAACCAGGCTCTGAGAAAAGGAATCCAAAAAGTTACTTTTCCAGGTTCGAAACTCATATTTTGTCTCTCCATCAAATTTAATTTCAAAATAAATTTTGAAATACAGTCATCCACAGATTGTTATCCATGGATTCAAGCATCCACAGCTTGATTTTTTTTAAAAAAATATATCAATTCCTATAGACAATCCTTGATTTTGTCCTTTGGTCTAAGGGACACCATTTTATTATGCCATTATATTTAGTGGGATTTGAGCATCCATGGATTTTGTTATCCATGAGGAGATCCTGGAACCAAGGGTTGGTTCATCTCTCAAGTCGTCCTTCCCTGTAGTAACATGTTATATAATTAAGCTTAAGCACTTGGGTCTGTTTTCTTTCACCCCAGCTTCTCATGTTGTTTTCTTCTTGCCTAATTGCAAGGTTTAATTTTAAATTGTAAGCTCTTTCAGGCAGGATAGGACTGGTCCTATTTTATTATGTAAAGTATCATGCACACTGGAGTATAACAGCCTTAACAATGATTATTCTTTGAGTGGCAGCAGGTCTTTAACTCAACCTGCTGGTTGATATCTCTTAACCAGAGATGGCAGGCCCTAAACCTAGGATTTTAATGATAGTAGATTAGAAAAAAAATGCATTGAGCTCATATCTCTCCTGTTAGAGAATCAGGAGGAAGCAAGAGAGACCTTTAAATGGAAAACTAAAACAGGCACTATTGGGGGAGGGGGGAGATCAGTACCTTAAGTAAGTGGAGGGCAAGAGTGTTTGCTCCTTGAAGCCCACAGGAGTTCTGGTTTTGACAGAAGAAGGAGCACAAGTCCAACTCCATCTAAAAAGCTGAAAATGAAAACTGGAAGTGCACATCTCATCATTCTTGGCTTTGATTTCTTGCAATTTTTGGTATCTATTGCAACATTTGGTGCTATTGCAGTCTGTAGTGGTTCATGGGGTGAAAAGTTGACCCTCCCAAGCCTGTTAAAGTTGCCCACTAGTGAAGTAAAGTGAAAGGGAAAAATGTGTATAGATTCCGGCAGTGCATCCATATTAATATGCAAACTAGCAACTCAAGACAATTCCTTTAACCAAAATTAATATTTATGTAATCATTATGTGTATGATCATATGCTAGCTAACACAGACAAACAGGAAGAAAAAGAGAAGCTGATGTTTTAATGCATACAATCATTTTTAAAACAATTCACACAGACAATAGGAAGGGAAAGCTGTGCAAGAGTGATCTATGTATATGCCACATCTGCAACTGTAGGAATTCTTCATGTAAAGTGGGAGGATATGCTAAGTGAAATGAGGGTTACATGCAACCCAAGATAGAATCATCAAATGGAATGGAAGAAAATCTATTACCTATGTGGTAACTTGTACTGGCTGTGGTATACTTCTGTGTGACCTAATCACTATCTCTGATCAAAACTAGCTCCACAAAGGCTGTTTCCAGGGTGCTCCTAGCCCGGGTGAACACAGTAGATACCCATGTATTCATAAGGAAGAAAGTTGTGATGATATTCCCTGTCCAGATTTACAATGTGAAGCTTCACAAAATAGCAAAGTTCACTAGTGTTACTTCAAACCATGTTTTTCCCCCCAAAAAAACAACAATTTTGAGACAATACTAACAGAATACAAGAGACCAGCAAAGATATTACATAGACAAGGTGCAACCTGTCTTGAATGAAGTAAAATTTGAAAACAGAGGGCCAATTCTGTGCTTCAGTTATTTCTAACCCCAATGCTGCTTACACGTTTTGTGATTTCTACAAGTTAACTACTCCTGCTCTACATGGACATAATTTTTTTCCAGTTATGAAGTCTACATGATCTACCTAAGATACATTGGGTTGGCCTTATTTTAAATATTTTATAATCTGATGATTTCCAAATAAAGAATTGTGAAACACCAGCTATAGTGGGCCCTTGGTATGTGATGGGGTTTGGTTCCAGGACCCCCTGTAAATAATAAAATCTGTGGATGTTCAAGTCCCATTAAATACAATGGCATAGTAAAATAGTGTCCCTTATATACAATAGTACAATGAAAGTTTGCTATTTAAAATTTATACATTTTAAAAATATTTTCAAACTGTGGATGTTTGAATCCATAGATAAAAAAAATCTGTGGCTATAGAGGTATGACTGTATTTTTATTCCTGATAGCTATAATAAGACTTCCAATGGAATTATTTTCAAGGTAAAAGGAGAAATCACAATGTACAAAATAGCCTTCAGTAAAGGATAGTGACTTAATATGATCTAGCATCACTTCCTAAAATATAAAAATAACTTAATGTGAAGAACTATTTCTAATAAACAGAATTAGTGATTTATATTGTGAAGGGAAGAAGGAGTGGGTAATGCCCTCAATAATGTCTTCTCAATAACATCTTGTCAATAAGACTTGTCAATAAGCTTCACTGTAGATTTGAGTAGGATCAGTTCTGCCTTTCTACAGCCAGTTCCATAGAGTTACAGTCAGATGCAAAAGACAACATGGTGCCCCTTCCATTCCATGAATGAGATAGCACTCTCTCCTAACACATGAGCAACAGACTAGTTTAGAGGCCATGTGGAACACACAGCCATCTCCTCTGAGAAGAGAGAATATTAAAGAGGTTGCCACCAATGCATCCTGGCACTTGCCATCAGAGCTTTAAAAAGTTATTTTTGGACCATAGCTCCCAGACTCCTCCACTTTTGTCTTGTGGTACATCTGGCTCTGAAACCCTCTAACAAGATGTTGGTCCCATGTCTGTTTATGCTGTCAAATCTCTCTCTCTCTCTCTCTCTCTCTCTTTTTTGGCAAGCTAAAATTTCAGTATTTTCTGCAAGGAGGTGGTTTGTGAGCAGAATGGGGAGGGAAAGACCTAATAGCTTGTGAAGAACAAGACCTTGGCAATAACAGTCCTTGCCTTGCTGTATAATGTGGAACACTTAAGAAGGTTAGCTTATTACACATGCAGAGAAATAGCAAGCAAAAGCAGGGAAATCTATATTGTGCTGTAACACGATATAGAATTAATCCCTCTAGGTAGCAGAATCCTGCATAAATAGCAAATGGGGAAGATATTCACAGCATTATACTTTATCACACTTTCTGTCAAAATATCCCCCACAGTCTTTCTCCTGATAATATCACTAGTAGAGCTTTACCTGGGGAAGATGATTTTTAAACAGGCAACAGCCAACCATCAATATATTTCTTAGTGAGATGACTATGTAAGGAGACACCTTATAGTCGTATCTAGTCAGTTATTCCTCTCCCTTATGGAGTGTAACTACTTTATTTTTTATGGATCTATATACACTGCACATATTACACCATTTATTGTTAATATAAGGCTGACTTATATTGACATAGCACGTCCCATGGGGGGTGGGGTGGGGGGACCTTTATGGATTTAAAGGACTGAGAATAAGCTCATAATGTGCTGCTGCTATCCCCAGGGCAATGAGTGTCAGGTATTTTAAGCAAAGAAGCTACACAGAACAGACTATGAGAAGAAAACCCAAAGAAGAAGAAGTCGTCTGAAAAAAGAAGACATTGGGTGTCCCAAAACATATACTGGGGAAAACAGGACATTTACTATACTGAACAGTCTAGAGGCCTTTGCAGATCTTTAGCTTAAAGATTCAAAAGATCTAGAGACACACAGCCTTTGCAATAATCACTCAGATGTCATTTTTTCCCCTTGCATGAACTGTAGAAAATTTGAATGTAAACACACTTTTGAAGTTCATCATTGAGTTACTTGCAAATTGTGCTCATTTCCGAGGATCAAATTTAGAAGCAGAAGACTAGAGTGAGCTACTAGGCTTGCAAGAGGAAAGAAAACACTGGACATAAGTCATGCAAGTGGTAAGGGCAGTGTTTCCAAGCTTAGATGAAATAAAATGGGAAGTTTACACTGAATGATGTTTTATCAAATGAAAATACCATTGGCCAGTCTTTGGATATCTCAGATACTGTGACCCTTTTCAAGTATTTACAATTCTATAGTTACTATAGATCTAGGGGAAGGAGTGTATATGGTCATGGGAACTCTGCCTCCTCATTCCAGGTGACCATTTGCAGTAGAAAGCCTCCTTCATCTATGGAAGCAGGGCCAGCCTGAGGATAAGCATGCTGAAGGTGAGATATGCACTCAATTGCTCTATCTCTCTATCTCTCTTTTTGTGCCCGTAAATTATTGCCAACTTATGGCAACCTTAGGGTTACCCTGGGGTCTTTTCCCCCCACAAGATTTGTTCAGAGGGGGGTTGGTATTGCCTTCTTCTGAGGCTCAGAGAGTATGACTTGTCCAAGGTCACCCAGTGGGTTTCATAGCTGGGCAGGGATTTGAATTCTGGTCAGAAAACCCCATGATAGATTTGCCAAGGTCATCATAAGTTGGAAACAACTTGAAGATATCCAGCAATAACTCCTGAACCATTACACCATGCTGGATGTTTCTCACATACATATATATCCAGAATTGCAAAACCTTGTCAAAATGAATCTATGTTCCATTCATCCGCCCCCACCCCAAACAAATGTTATTCCAACTGTAAACTGTAACTGCAATATACTTCAAAGCTATTTGAGAAGTCCATCTTAGGGATTTTAAATTTGGCTTGTTTCATCCACACACAATGAAAATGAGGACACAAAACTGTTCTCCTCACCCCATGAGAGAGCAAGGTATTTTTTAGTGTTCTGAAGATGAGAACAACAATAAAAATTATTTTTGTCTTTTGAACAATTGAAAGTAAATTGTGCAAAATAACACTGGCTGCTTTGCTGGAAGCTCTTTTAAAAGTTTGAACTAGAGGCTGGCCTCCTTGCAACTTTTAAAGCAATCAGCTATTTGTTTTTCACAGAAACAGCTTGTGCAAAGAATGGAGATTTTGATGAGAAATATAGCCTTCTGTGTCTTCCTCCTGCTTGAAGGAGGGGAACATCATGCGGCTTAAAAACTCCTTGTTGAGGCATCTCACTGAGGTGAGACTTCATAAATCAATAAGAATGGGTCATCTTAATAGACACTGTAAATCAACAATCAGCAAGTATTCTTTCTAGTGCTAGTCTATTTTCTCAGTTATTAACAAAATCACTGGTTGGACTTAATCACACATATCCTGATTGTTTAAAGTTAACTGTAAACAGTGCACTCAGCAGTGCACCCAGCTTGAAACTGTTCAGCTGAGTACCCAAAGCAAACACTCAGTTTACCCACCCCCTAAGCCTGGC
This sequence comes from Phrynosoma platyrhinos, assembly GCA_020142125.1. Lineage (NCBI taxonomy): Eukaryota > Metazoa > Chordata > Lepidosauria > Squamata > Phrynosomatidae > Phrynosoma > Phrynosoma platyrhinos. The sequence continues at coordinate 220,103,909 of CM034706.1, forward strand.
ACTTCATGGATGCTTTCTTAGGAAATCAGAGCTTTGGAAAACCTGGTAGTTCTAAATTTTGGTAAGTGCCTCCATGGACCAAGGAAGTTCTGTGCTGCAGACAGTTGCCCCATATACATAGTGGGCAACAAGAATGACCATGGAGGGAGTGGAGGTAACATGCTTGTTTCTACTTCTTCACCTCTCATATGTATTTCAATGCATTTCAGTTTCCCAGAAAAAAAGAAATAGCATCCTGTTCAAATAATGGAGTAGGTTTAAATCACTCTCCTAATGTTTGTATGTGCATGTGTGTGCATTCAAGTGAATTTCATACAATTTTCTTGTTGTTGTGTGCCTTCAAGTCATTTCCAATTTATGACAATCCTATCATGGAATTTTCTTGTCAAGATTTGTTCAGAGGGGGCATTTGCTTTTGGGCCTTTACAGACTGCCAGAAATAATGCAGCTTGAGGTCACTTTAACTGTCCTGGCTCAGTGTTAGGGAATCATGGGAACTGTATTTTTTTTTTTTTTGGACATTGAGCCTTCTCTGTCAGAGAGCTCTGGTGCCACAATAAAATACAGTTCCCATGATTCCTTAGCAATGAGCCAGGACAGTTAAAGTGGCCTCAAGCTGCAATATTTCTAACAGTCTGTAAAAGCCCTCAGTCTCTCTCTTTTGAGCTGAGACTTTGTGACTTGCCTGGTCATTCAGTGGGTTTTCATGGGTGAGTAGAGATTCAAACCCTGATCTCCAGAGCTGCAATCCAACTCTCAGACCACTCTACCCAGAGGTAGTTTCCCAATTCCTTCTTCGCTGTTTGAAAGCTATCCCGCCTTCAGTTCTCTCTGTTTCCCAGGATGGCTTGGAGAGCAACCCAACCATTCCACAGAACCTCACTCTGCTCCTCTGCAATGCCAGGTAAGTTAAAAATAAAACTCACATCATCCAGGATCTTCTGGATGAGGATGCCGACTTGGCGTCCTTTACGGAGACCTGGCTGGGGGAGGAAAGCGCTGCCATATGGGCGCAGGCCCTCCCAGCCAGGTACTCTGTTAGTGAGCAGGTGAGGGGAAGTGGGCGGGGGGGCGGAGTGGCTCTAGTCCATAAGAACACCTTGACCTTGACCAGGTTACCTGTCTGGAACACGATCCACTTTGAGTGCATGTACCTTAGCCTGAAGACCAGGGATAGATTGGGGATTTTGCTAGTCTACCGGCCACCCCGTTGTCTAGCATACTCCCTGACCGAGCTGACACAGCTGGTCTCTGAGCTGTTGTTGGATACTCCCAGACTTTTAGTTTTGGGGGACTTCAACATTCCGCTCGAGACCAGTTTAACTGGTACGGCTCGGGAGTTCATGGATACCATGACAAGCATGGGCCTATCCCAGTTGGTCAACAGGCCCACACATTGTGCAGGTCATACACTCGATGCGGTCTTTAGTATGGAACAGGAATATCCATGGGCGAAGGTGGTAAGTACCTCCGCATTGTCATGGACGGATCATTTCCTGGTCAAGGTGGAACTTAGAGCCAACATCTGCCCCACCGGGGTTGGTGGACCCATTCGAATGGTCTGCCCTCGAAGGCTAATGGAGCCTATTGGATTCCAAAGAGCCTTAGAGGGTTTAATGGTTGGGAATGCCGGTGATCCTGTTGAGGCTCTGGTTAATACTTGGAACACCGATCTTACCAGGGCTATCGACACGATCGCTCCCAAGCGTCCTTGCCATCCCACTTTAAACCATAAGCCTTGGTATACGCCGGAGCTGAGGAGAATGAAGCGGTGTGGACAACGACTAGAGTGCAGGTGGCGGAAGACTCGACTCCTATCTGACAGAACTCGCCATAGGAACTTTCTTCGTTCCTATTGGGAGGCAATACGTGCAGCGAAGAGAGCCTTCTCCTCTGCACGTATTGTGTCTGCAGAGTCCCGTCCAGCAGAGCTGTTTAAGGTGGTGAGGGAGATGACACAGGTGCCCCCTGCACCAAATCCCTTGCTTAACCCGACAACGGCCTGCTGTGATGTGTTTAACAACTTCTTTGCAGATAAAATCTCTCAGATCAAGAGCCGACTTAGATGCCACCGTTGGTACAGAGTCGATAGGTGAGGTGTCCAACAACTCCGCCGATGTGGTTTTACTGGATCAGCTTCAATCTGTGAGTACCAAGGATGTAGACAAGCTGCTTGGTAAGGTGAGGAAGACAACTTGCCCTCTCGACGCTTGCCCATCATGGCTGGCCGTCCAGGGGGGGATGCATTGATGAGATTCCTTACGGATATCATCAGTGCATCCTTCAAGGAAGGACATGTTCCATGCTGTTTAAAGGAAGCGGCTGTTAGGCCGCTTCTGAAAAAACCTTCCCT
>CM034706.1:220134585-220152609 GCA_020142125.1 Phrynosoma platyrhinos
TTCCCGAGAGGAAGGACCGGAACCACTGCAAAGCAGTGCCCCCGATACAGTAGCATCTTGGCCTCAACTATTCCTCTCATAAAACACTTAACTCCTTGCTGCTTCTCAATCACCTTCTGATTACCTGAACATCCACCTCTCTGAATGCCATTTGAATGTCTAGCCCTCTGAGAGAAAATAGCAGCGAAAGAGGTGACCAGGTCTCATTGGAACAGTAGGCACCATTAGGCCATGAGAAAGGTGCACGTCAAGGGCCTTGTGTTTCAGCATGAAACTGGGCAGAAAACTGCTTGATGCTACTGGTTGTACCAGCCAGGTATGGCGCAATTTAGAGACAGGTAAAACAATTTAAATGGATTAGTTGAAGGACTAAAGAGAATTGGGGTTGAATTCATTTTTATCCAGTTCTGAATGAAAGCTGTAAATGAATCCAAGGCTTTTCTTTTAGGCAAGCTTTCTACATCCCTGGAACATATATTTGTCACTTGGAAGTATTGGTTTCATCAACTGCTCCATAGTAAATCTGAATAATTCACCACCTCACCCTTTACAGGTCTTTGATGGAGATCTGATTTCTCAGATGTGGGTAGGCTGCCAAATGTGTACTTTCAACCTAAAAAGCTCATCGGATCTGGATCTATAAGCAACTGTCACAACTTGAGATAGGTGCTGGCATCTCTATAAAATGTACTTTGGAAATATTTGCTTAACTGAGCCTGACTGACTGCCATATTTCATAAAGGGAAGGCATTTTCCCATAGGTCATGTTGGCCGTCTTCCTAAGCAGCATGTTGGCTCCCTTGCTTTTATCATTTGAAATTGCATTTCTGTGGTATTCTTGGTTTGTTGCCTGCTGTGGTTTGTCTTGCATAGGCTAACTGGCAGTGTAGCCATGGATAAAAGATCCTGTTTCACAGAAGAGTGCTGGAACAGACAGTATTTGGGTTCAGTCTAACCATATGATTCACAGGCATGCTAGTGCTAATCTTACATGACAGTAACTTAGGCAGTCCTCTTAGTGCTAAAATGATGAAAAGCTTTTCATGATGTATTTCTACTCTCAGATGCTAATCTTGGTCCCTTTTGCTATAATTCCACTTGAACTGCCATGGTTCCAACATATGGAATCCTGGAATTTGCAATTTGGGGAGGGATATTTAAAATTCTCATAGGTCTAAATACTTTAAAGGCACCAGATCTCATCTGATCTTGGAAGCTATGCAGGATCAGCTCTAGTTAGTACTTGGATGGGGGACCACCCTTGAATACCAGATGCTGTAGGCTAAATTTCAGGAGAAGGGACTGGCAAAACCACCACTGAGTATTCCTTGCCTAAGAAAATCCTATGAAATTTATTGGTGATCACCATATGTCAACAGGCAACTTGAAGGCACATACCCTCGCATTTAACATTCTCAGCCAGAGAGATCCAGTGCCTCACCAGTTAAAGGTCCAGGATTCTCTAGGATGGAGCCACAGCAGATAAAGTAGAATGTTGTGCTATTACTGTATAGTGTGAAAGGGCACTTACTGTGCTCCTAATCAGCTAGGAGACAACATCTATTTTACCCTTAGAGTCCCATATTGTCACTATAGATGTTATGGAAGATAATACTTTGATTTTGCTGATTCATTTTTGCTCATCATTAAAATGAACAGATGCCTCCAGGCTTTGTTGGCCAGGGCTTTAATGTCAAGGATGTGGTGAATCAGCTCTATTTTATTCCATACTAAAAGAATCATATAATGTGTTCAGTACTGTCCCAAGAATAGCTTGAGGATCACAAATATCGCAAAATTTGGATTGTTCTTTAAAATAATATGAGACAGTTTCTGTAAATATCCTGATCCTAAGCAGTTAGCAGATTTTAAAGAATGACAATGGGAATTTTATAGATCATGAATGGGAAATGCAGCACAGAATAAGTAAAGAGGAAGTATGAATTTAAGTCTCCAGGACCAGATGAACAACATCCAAGGATATTAAAAGAACTGGCAAATGTAATCTCAGAGCCACTGGCAATAATCTTTGAGAACTCCTGGAGAACAGGAGAAGTCCCAGCAGACTGAAGGAGGGCAAACATCATCCCCATCTTCAAAAAGGAGAAAAAAGAGGATCCCAACAACTATAGCCCAGTTAATCTGACATCAATACCAGGAAAGATTCTAGAACAGTTCATTAAACAGAGAGTCTGTGAACATTTAGAAGGGAATGCTAAACTCACTAAAAGTCAACATGGGTTTCTCAAAAACAAGTCATGCCAGACTAACCTGATCTCTCTCTCTCTCTCTCTCCTTTTTTTTTTTGGGGGGGGGATAAAACTACCAGTTTGCTAGATGAAGAGAATGTGGTAGACATAGCATATCTTGATTTCAGTAAGGGTTTTGACAAGGTCCTGCACAATATTTGTGTAAACAAGATAGTAAAATGTGGGCTAGACAATACAACTGTTAGGTGAATTAGTAACTGGTTGACTGACCAAACCCAAAGGGTGCTTAGCAATGGCTCCTCTTCATCCTGGAGAGAAGTGACCAGTGGGATGCCACAGGGTTCTGTCCTGGGCCCAGTGCTATTCAACATCTTTATCAATGATTTGGATGAAGGAATAGGGGGCATGCTTCTCAAATTTGCAGATGACACCAGAAGACAGGATGAAAATTCAAAATGACCTTAACAGATTAACAGACTTTAACAGATTCTAATCTAACAGATTAGAAAGCTCGGCCAAAGCTAACAAAATGAATTTCAATACAGAGAAATGTAAGGTACTGCACTTAAGGCAAAAAAATTGAAATGCACAGATATAAGATGGGGGACACCTGGCTTAATGAAACTCCATGTGAAAGGAATCTAGGAGTCCTAGTAGACCACAAGTTGAACATGAGTCAATAGTGTGATGCCGCAGCTAAAAAGGCCAATTCAATTTTAGGCTGCATTAATAGAAGTATGGTATCTAGATCAAGGGAAGTAATAGTGCCACTATATTCTGCTTTGGTCAGGTCCCACCTGGAATATTGTGTCCAGTTCTGGGCACCACAATTCAAAAAGGATTTTGAAAAACTGGAGTGAGTCCAGAGGAGGGTGACTAAAATGATGAAGGTCTGGAAACCATGCCCTACAGGGAACAACTTAGGGAACTGTGTATGTTTAGTCTGGAGAAGAGATGGTTAAGAGGAAATATGATAGCCCTCTTTAAGTATTTGAAAGGATGTCATATTGAGGAGGGTGCTAGCTTGTTTTCTGCTGCTCCAGAGAACAGGATCCAGAACAATGGATTCAAGCTACAGGAAAAGAGATTCCACCTCAACATTAGGAGGAACTTCCTGACAGTGAGAGCTGTTCAACAGTGCAACACACTCCCTCAGAGTGTGGTGGAGTCTCCTTCTTTGGAGGTCTTTAAACAAAGGCTGGATGGCCATCTGTCAGGGAATGCTTTGATTTTGAGTTCCTGCATGGTAGGGAGTTGGAATGGATGGCCCTTGTGGTCTCTTGCAGATCTATGATTCTATGATTCTGTGAACTCTTACCAAGAAAACCCCATGATAGGTTCACTTTAGTGTTGCCATAAGTCAGAAATGACTTGAAGGCACACAACACACAAACACACAGCTTCATGGAAATTGCTTTTGGAAATACTGTATAGTAGGAGTATATTTATTCATATGGCTAACCCATATTCATATTCTATATATTCATCTCGCTCTCTCAATCTTTTTTTTGTGATTATTTTTAAAAAACACAATTAAAAAAAGAGCTTTTAAAAGCTGAAAAACAGCAATTCTCAGCAACTGGGCCTAAGAATCAGTGCAACATGCAGAGCAGTGGTGTAATGCAATCCAAGTGATAATCCCAGTCAATAATTAAACCATCACATTCTGAACTAAGTCAGTTTCCAAATTGTCTTTGAAGACATCTTCATATAGCAGGGCCACTCCCAGAGAAAATAAGTGGTTGAAGGAGCAGCAACAGCATGATGCCAGATGCAGCCCTAGAAAATGTGACCCCCAGAGGCTTCCACACACTTGCCAATAGAAGACACTATATTTCAGGCACCTTTGGCCTGAAAACCAGGCAAATGCACCAAAACCAGGCACAATGACACTTTGCATCCTCCACCCCCTGGAAAAGCTAAAAAGCCACACAACAAAATAAAAAATAAAATAAAAATGATCAAAACATTGTAGCTAGAAGTGACATGGCATCACTTCCAGTGCATTAAAAAGTGATGGTGCAGCCCTTGGGGTTGGTTCAGAAAGAAAAATGGCCCCTGTCTTCTCTGCTGTTGCAAACACCAGCAATAAGGTAGTAGCATTTATATTCCATCCCAAAGCAGAAAAACATATTGTGCTGCCACTGTTATGTTGAGTGGATTAAAGTAACCTGAAGGTGAACAAAGCACGGGTTGCTGACATTTTATCTAATTAAAGGCAGTGTGACTGGTTCACATTGACATATGTTCCATTTTTAACACTGCACATACAGTATGGTGTGAACATCATAATACATCAGCTATGACAAATTCTGCCTTTCCATCATATGAAGAAAGCACTGGTACGAAAAAGCAGCACAAGATGGTGCCTTAATTACCATATAAGATGGTTTGATTGTGCCACTCAACTTTAATAGAATGTTATTGATCTTTTTCTTCTCTCCCACTACTCCCTGACCTCACTGGTCTGAAATCTTTAATCCTATATCTCCTATCCAGAAGATGCTGTCGTAGATTTGGCTAAAACTGCAATAGGCATAGGTTGCCCTCTCTAAGCCTTTTGTATGTACTCTCTTCCACAAAATACAACTATTGGTTATTTCTAATGCAAATGAAATTAAATTATGCCCATACAAGCTCGCTGTATGTTATTAGCATTAAGAGACTTTCCCATGTGAGAAGGAATGAAAGAAATGCATGGCACAATTTTCTGTCAATCTGATGTCCCTGAGCTGCCTAGAGCATTTAATCTGAGATCTAGAGAAGCCAGCCCTACAAAACATAAACCTGCTGTTTATCTATTTCTAGGTCTGTGTGCCTCTCATGAAATCAGTGCCTCTTGAGCAAGCATAAGCTCAGTGCCATCTGGATCTTGCTTCCAAATAACCCCAAACAGGATGCTGGCTGAGATTTGCTGCCCTCCTTCTCTATTGGTACCAACAAGCAAGACATAAAGACAGAAAAAGTGGAAAAAGGAGAATAGAAAGGATGCCCATGTGTCAACCAAATTATAGATACAGGAGTTGCCAACTCTTCCAGCTGCTGTATTAGTCACCGATATAATTTGAGAACTATAGATAAGTGCTTTTGTTGCAAAAGTCTGGCACAGAACATATTTCTAATTTAGGAATGCATCTTTGCTCAAAGGTCTTAAAGTGTGGTATCACACCCCTATATCTTGTTGATACTGGAAGGTGAATGAAGGATGCACAGCTCCAATACATCATCTGCCACTGTGTCAGGGTAATAGAGGGTTCTGGGTGGGAGGCAATTGAGTTAAATTCCTCACCACCCTGAACAGCTCAGCTAGATGGGATTTCACAGATGCGATAGATGCAGAATAGAAAGATTTCTTAGCTGTATCTATCGCCATTTGATAGGACCTATGAAAAGTCCAATGAAGTGTCTTATCGGATAAGAGTTGAGATTTCAGCCAACAGCGCTCTAGTCGTTGTCCAACCCACTTCATTTGTTTAAGATCTTCGGTGTACCATGGATTATGATTTTTTTGTGGGTTGGAAAGGATGCTTGGGAGCGATCATGTTTACAGCTCTGGTAAGGTTGCTATTCCATATATTAACCAGAGCTTCAACAGAATCACTAGCATTGCCAACCACCAGCCTTTGAGGGTGGACCATTCTAATCAGTCCTCCACCCATGGACGGAGGGATGGTGGCCTTCAGTTCAACCTTAACCAGGAAATGATCTGCCCATGACAATGTAAAGATGCTAATTAACTCAGCCCACAGATATGCCTGATCCGTGCAGAAGACCACATCGAGGGCATGACCTGCACAATGTGTAGGCTCAGAGACTATCTGGAAGAGGTCCATGTTTGTCATGGAAACCATGAACTCCCGAGCTGCACCAGTAAGATTAGTCAAACCAGCCTTGAGGGGGATGTTGAGGTCACCCAGGACTAATAGCCTAGATGACTCTAACACCAGCTCTGAGACTAGTTGTGTCAGCTTGGCTAGGGAGTCTGTTAAGTTACAGGGTGGACAGTAAACCAACAGAATCCCCAGTCTCTCCCTGGTCTTCAAGCTAAGGTAAATGCATTCGATGTGGTCTAATCCACTGATAGGTATCCTGGTTAAGGCAAGGTTGTTTTTATGGACCATGGCTACACCCCCCCCCTTGCCCGCTTTCCCTTACCTGCTCATTGATGGAGTACCCAGCTGGAAGGGCCTGCCCAGGTTACAGCACTATCTGCTCCTAGCCAGATCTCCATGATACATGCCAGGTCAGCACTATGAACTATCAGTAAGTCATAGATAATACGGGACTTATTCTTCACTGACCTGGCATTACATAAGAGCAGGGAAGGTATGGTGGTAGCAGAGCTAACAAATGTTACAAAAAAAGGAGGGATCAATGTCTAATATCTATCCCTCCTTCAGTTTATTCTGTTGCCCAAGATAATTTGGAGAGTGCGCTAACAGATCCTTAATCTGCTCCTTTGCAATGCCAGGTCAGTCAGGAATAAGACCCACATCATCCACGATCTCTTGGTGTATGAGGCAGCTGACCTGGCTTGCTTTACTGAGACCTGGCTGGGAGACGCAAGCGCCACTACATGGGCGCAGATCCTCCCAGCTGGCTACTCAGTTAGTGAGCAGGTGAGGGAAAGTGGGCGGGGTGGTGGGGTAGCCTTGGTTCACGGAAACACCTTAACCTTGATCAGGAAGCCTATCCGGAAAACGACTTACATCAAGTGTATGTACCTTAGCCTGAAAACCAGGGATAGTTTAGGGATTCTGTTGGTATACTGGCCACCCCGTTGCTTAACAGACTCCCTAACCGAGCTGACTGCCCTGATCTCTGAGTTGCTGTTGGAGTCACCCAGACTTTTGGTTCTGGGGGACTTCAACATCCCACTCGAAACCAGTTTACAAGATCTAACTGGTGCAGCTCGGGAGTTCATGGATACAATGACAAACATGGGCCTATCTCAATTGGTTGATGGGCCCATGCATTGTGCTGGTCATAACCTCGATGCAGTCTTTAGTACAGAGCAGGGAATCTGTGGGTGGAGGTTTACAAAACCTCCGCATTGTCATAGATGGATCATTACCTGATCAAGGCAGAACTAAAGCCACTGTCCGCCCTCCCAGGGGTGGCAGACCTATTAAAATGGTCCGCCCTCGAAGGCTAATGGAACCAATTGGTTTCCAGAAAGCCTTAGAGGGTTTAATGATTGGTAACGCCGGTGATTCTGTCGAAGCCTTGGTGAACACTTGGAACACCGATCTCACCAGGGCTATTGACACAATCGCTCCCAAGCGTCCTTTTCAGCCCGCTTCGAATCGTAGGCTCTGGTATACTGAGGAGCTTAGGAAGATGAAGTGGGCAGGACAACGACTAGAGCGCGAATGGCGGAGGACTCAACTCTCATCCGACAGAACTCGCCTTAGGAAGCATCTTGACTCCTATAGGGAGGCTTTACGTGCAGCACAGAAATCGTTCTGTTCTGCACGTATTGCATCTGCGGAGTCTCACCCGGCAGAACTGTTTAGGGTGGTGGGGGAGTTGACAAAGGTTCCTCTTGTGCTGAATCCCCTACTTAACCCAATGACAGCCTGCTATGAGGCGTTTAATATCTACTTCGCAGATAAAATCTCTCGGATAAGAGCCGGCTTGGACAACAATGTTTTGGCAGAATCCGTAGACGAGGCATCCAGGAACTCCATTGATGGCATTTTACTGGATCAATTACAATCTGTGAGTACTGGTGACATGGACAAGCTCCTTGGAAGTGTGAGGAAGACGACTTGCCCCCTCGATCCTTGTCCATCCTGGCTGGTCGTCCGGGGGGGGGGAACGCGTTGAAGGTGTTCCTTCGGGAAACAATCAACACATCATTCAGGGAAGGCAATGTACCATCTTGTTTAAAGGAGGCAGCAGTTAGGCCACTCCTGAAAAATCCTTCCCTGGATCCCCTGGATAGAAACAACTACAGACCAGTCTCCTTGCTACCTTTTCTTAGCAAGGTGATCGAGAGGACAGTTGCTCCCCAACTCCAAGCTGTCTTGGATAAAACTGATTATCTTGATCCATTTCAAACTGGCTTCAGAACAGGATATGGAGTGGAGACTGCAATGGTTGCTCTGACCAATGACCTCCGCCTGGGCATCGACAGGGGTAGTGTGACCCTGTTGGTGCTCTTGGATCTCTCAGTGGCCTTTGACACCATAGATCATGCCATCCTCCTGGATTGCCTGAGAGAGTTAGGAATTGGAGGCACTGCTTTGCAGTGGTTCCGTTCCTTCCTCACGGGAAGATCCCAGAGGGTGAGGCTCAGGGATAGTTGCTCTTCTAAAATAGAGCTTAATTGTGGCGTCCCCCAGAACGCCATCCTGTCCCCGATGTTGGTCAACATCTACATGAAGCCGCTAGGTGAGATCATTTGGAGGCATGGAGCACGGTGTCTTCAGTACGCTGATGACACCCAGATTTACTTCTCCATGACTAGATCATCGACTCAGACTTCAGATGGCATCTCTCCTCTCAATGACTGTCTCAGAGCGGTAATGGATTGGATGAGGAAAAACAGATTGAAGTTGAATCCAGACAAAACGGAGGTATTGACAGTCACAGGCCCAAAACCGGATCTGGGAATACAGTCTCCAGTCCTGGATGGAGTCACACTCTCCTCTAAGGACTGTGTTCGCAGTTTGGGGGTGCTTCTAGATTCATCGCTTCACATGACTAGTCAGGTGAATGCGGTGGTCAGGAGTGCCTGTTATCAGTTTCAGCTGATACACCAACTGTGCCCTTATCTGGACATGAGGGAACTGGAAACGGTGATACATGCTCTGGTAACCTCATGTCTGGATTACTGCAATGAGCTCTACATAGGGCTACCCTTATGCCTAACCCGGAAACTACAACTGGTGCAAAATATGGCAGCCAGGTTAATTACAGGGACATCTAGGAGGGAGCACATAACACCAGTGCTGAAATCCCTCCACTGGCTGCCGATTAGTTTCCGGGCGCAATACAAGGTGTTGGTTTTGACCTTTAAAGCTCTACATGGGTTGGGTCCATCCTATCTTAGGGACCGCCTCTCCCCGTATGATCCCCCCCCCGCGCCCTTTGGTCCTTTGGGAGGAGTTTGTTACAGCTAATAAAAACAAGGCTGTCTCAGACCTCCCAGAGGGCTTTCTCTGTTAATGTTCCCAGACTATGGAATGGCCTGCCGGACGAGATCCGTCTCATTACTACTCTTGCTGCTTTCAAAAAAGCAGTGAAGATGGATCTCTTCCGGCAGGCCTTCTCAGAATAACCTCTGGCTCTAGCGGAGATGGTTTTTAGTCCTTGACCTTTCTATTTATTATGGTTGCCCTATTGTTGTGTTGTTCTTATGGTATTACGGCATTTTAATTTTTCTTGCAGTTTAATCTTGTTTTAATGGGATGGGTGGGGAGATCTTGGGATGAGGGAATGTTTTTAACTCTGTATGTTTTAAAATGCTGTAACCCACCCCGATTGCTGAGCAGAGGGGCGGGCTATAAATAAAAATGTATTATTATTATTATTATTATTATTATAGAGAAAGGTTCAGCGGTTCTCACCAGATCTTTTAGGGTAACAGGACGAATGGAAGGCGAAATGGATATTAAGCATCTATTGCGTCTTCTTTGGTAACAACCTTTCGCCCTAATGCCATATCTTCCATTGCCTCACACAACTTGAATTGCTTCTCCAGTGAAAACATCTAACCTCTTCCCAGAACCGATAAATAAGCTATCTTTAATGAACAGTGCAGAATTATAGTGTTTTATGCAATGATTCTTGGCATGCCCCCACAAATTACCATTTACTGGGCAACAGGCACCGACATCAATGCGGGTCTGCTCCCTGGTCAGTCTGGAAGCAACTGTTTGATGGTCCCATCCCCATCTGTGAGCAATCTCCATTGTGACAGGCAGAAGCAGAAGCAGGGTCTCTGTTGCAATCTCCCCTCCTGTGTATTGGAGATCCCTTGTACGATCCCTATAAATGTCAGTCAACTGTTTCCCAATCAATAGGGGAAGAGAGCACTATTGCTCACAGTGACTGCTGCTCAGAAGGCACTTATGTGTTTCCAAACGCAGTTAATATGTAGGGCTTGTGAATATGAACCTGTCACAAATGTGTAACTCTAGGTCATGCATTTGCAACTGCCTTCGTGAATTCCAGCCATTGTGTTTTACAGGTTGAACCTGTATATTCAAGAATAAATATCACTGTGTTTAAAGCGCTTGCTCCCACATCTCCTTGAAACATGACTATGGATCCTTCTAGGGATGGTGGTGGCTATTCAGGAAGTCATAATGACTTCATGAATTTCAAAAACTATCATCATAACATGCCACTGTCTCTTACAGGAAAAAAAAATACTCCTAGCCAAGATAGGGCAAGCTTTTATGATGAAAGATTTTTAAAAAATTTAAAAGTAAGAATCATATTACTGCATTATGGCTGTAATCTTCAGCACACTTACTTGGGAACAAATACTACTGAGTATGAAACTGCTGGAGAGTTTGCCTTAGAAAAGCTTCCCTTTTTGGGGGGTTATCAAAGAGTTCCATCAGTGGCAGAACCCATATTTCACATACAGAAAGTACTAGCACATTCCTAAGTTTGGAGGTGGCTTGGAAAAGGTTTCTGAAAGGGATTCTCTAAACTACTTCTTGAAGTCTCCACAACTTAAAAAAATGAAAATAAATAAGAGACCCATGTTTTCCCTTCCTGGTAAGTGGGGAAGAGGGAACAAATGTTTTCTCCTATTCTCTGTATCCACTCTCAACCAGGTGGTGGGAAAGGGAACTAATGGGTCTCTTATTATTTTCAAAATGTTTTCTTTCCTTCCAACACCATTTGCAAACCATCTGTTTGACCAGTTCTATGGCATCACATGGTCATCCACCACTAGCACAAATGAAGTTGCTTCAACATTTCTGCTTTTAAAAAAAGTTTCACTGGATGGGTGCCCTGCCTGATGTAGTCCAAAACTCTAGCTAGTCAGCTCTTTAAGGTCCTCAGAGGGCCTCTGGTCATGGCCTGGACTCCACTGATTGAAGCACCACTCCAAAATGACACATCCACTCTTAAAAAGTTAACAACATAGGAAAGGAAAGAAAGGGACATTGTTGTATGATGGCTGCCTGCACAGTGATGGTATGTAGTGGCCCCTTGGGCTACAGATACCCAGGGTGCTGCTGGATGTTTGTTCATAGCAACCCCATCGGGGCTCTAGTTCAGTCCTTAGCATCTCTTGTTGTGTGAATCAGTTACCAGGTAATGTGAGGCTCTACAGAACTGCTTCTGGTCAGAATAAACTAAAACTAAGATGATTGTTTCTGAGTAGTTATGAATAGGATTGCACCATATGTTGCTGGAGAAATGTGTGTTCTTTCCAATATTTTATTTGTGGAAGTCAGGATGTTTCTTAAGAGTCTTTTGAAAGAGTTGTGGAAGCACTATGGTTTCAGGTAATGAATGGTGCCATAAAAGCAATATCCAAGTAACACATGTGTGGATTTCAAAGGCCTCTGTCTTTGCATAAAATAGATAACTGACATTCACACCATTAATTGTAATGGGATTTTATGTACATAGCATATTCTGGTCCTAATGCAAAGTTTAAAGTATTCACTGAAGGAATGACATTAACTGCTCTACTAGTAAAAACAACAAAGCTTGGGAAAAAGTGACAAGATGGTTTCCCAGTATATGTTTTGTTTCAGATAAAGCCAGACAAAAAGAGGCAATCTGGCATCCTTTTTCAATATCTCAGAGAATCCCCATTGCACAGTTGAATTAGATATTTCAGAAGCAGAAGCTCAGAAAGGAGGAGGACTCAGGCTTTAAAAAACCAATAGCCTCCACACATCTCTAAGAAAAAAGAAAGAATATGCATACAATATTCAGAATCAAAGCCAAAAGTGTAGGGATTCTTGAATAATTGTGCTTTCCCCCCCCCAAAAAAAATTCTAATATAAACTGACATAAATATCTCTTAAATTAACTGTGTAGATTAAAGCTTAATTATCCTCTAGTGTCCAAGTGCTCTTAAAACAGAAGTTCAGTTTCTACCTAAAAAAAGAAAACAAATCTAAAAATCAAAATATATTTTTGAATGCATATTTTGAAAGAATGTGCTTAAATTATATCTAAATGTCTGGGCAGTTTTTTAAAGCAAAATAAAAGTCAAAGCACTATCATTCAGTTGATAAACACATGAAAGTGACAAGAGCCAAAAACAGCTTGACTCATCAATCTCAACAGGAACCTTATAATAATTTGTCAAATTTGTGTGTCTGTCAAAAATGTGTTTGTTGTTTTTATATATAATTTTAATTTTAGGGCCAAGGAGCTGTTTATTACAGTTTTAGTTAACCACGTCTGGCTACAAAACATCTCTGATCAGGCAAATAGAGGCCTGATAAACCCAAGCCTAATCATCAAAGAGACCAATAGTGAAGCTGTAAAGTCTAGCCAGAAAGCAAGCAGATATGCTATGGAAACTTCAGAAAACAGCTGGGATTTCAGTCCTTGGGATGTAATTTTTTAATAATTTTCTTCTGGAAGGAATCAACAAGTAATTTTATCCATTTCTTCTTGCTGCAAGATAGTCTTTGAAAAGTGTGCAGTGAAGACAATTTGCAATTTGAGATTATTACTATTTTTGCACAAAAAGCAGCATTTTCTATGCAGGAAACAGTATTTTTTTGTACAGAAAGTAATATTTCTGCACAGGAAAATGCTGTTTTCTTTAGTAAATGACCATGTGCAGATGTGTAGAATAAGCTCCAAACTGAGAAGACCCTCTTCAGTCCAGGATTCTTCTTATCAGAAGTTCTTGACACTCAAGAAACAGTCACCAGAATCCTAGCTCAGCTACATACTTAAGGTTCCTTGGTATAGTCAATTCAAAGGGGAACAATACTTCCAGCAATACTTCTATAACTTAACCTTTGTCACACTTAGAAAAGCCTTTTCTGTCCTTTGCTTTCAGACAAAGCCAATAGCCTACCTGGATGGAAGGTATAAAGGGATTCCTCACACACAACAGCTTTGGATCTGTGGCTTGGGGGAGATGAAAGATCTAGCCCATCAACTTTCATATTGTCCTCTATATGAAGATCCTAAGGAACATTTCCTGGGTGAGCTTTTGAAAGCAAGTTCAGGCTGGTTGCAGCATGACATTATTTGTGATCTGCTGGCAGCCAGCTCTAAGCTCTTCTCTTAAGGTTACTACCTTCACTGTGGCTGCCCATATCCATAGTAATTTTATAAAAACAATGGTGAACTGTAAAGGGGACAAGAAGTTGTAGATGGAATTGTGTATCATTTTGTTTTGCTGCTGATTTTCTGCTGCCTGATCTACTAAGATTTTCACTATCACTATTTTTGAAGTTAACAAGTTGTCCAGTGAAATGTATGGTTATGGTTTGTCATATTTTGTAATGGTTGTCGTACCTTATACAAATATTTTTTTGTTATATATACGAGGGGGTATCATAAAGTAATAATTATCACCTGGAAGTTATTATGGTATATTGATGAAATTTTGTCAGTGTCATCATCACCAAGTGACTCTTTATTTTCCTCAAAATTAAAAATCCTTTGTGATGTCACCGATTCGACAACACAGATGACATCATTCATGAAGTGGAAGAGTGGTATAAGGCACAATCTGCAGACTTATACAATAATTGTATTTGGAGGGTCACAAAACACTGGGGAAAATGTACAAATCTGGATGGTGACTACGCAGAGATAAGTTAACAATTACAAATCAAAACAAACTTTCTGTCAATTTTTTAAAAGGTGATAATTAAAACATCTTAGTCTAATCCCATCACCCAGTCTACCTTAAGAGCTGCCAGATCAAGCAAAGGAGGCTGTGACAAGGAACTTCAACAGGGCTCTTGCTTCAGAAGGTCACAGACTCATTGCTAAGGGGAAGTGGTGAAAACCACCTCCTCCTCCTTTTGCTCCCATTACCAGATGAACATATTTCCCAATATGGCTGCTGGCTCTTAAGACTGACTGGGGACTGCAAGATGTTAAGATGATCTGTGACTGTATGGAATTAATTATTAGAGAGTAGTTACAGATCCATAACTCTTTTTTATGAATCCATAACTACAATACTGAAGAACAACTAGTTTTTCACCTTTTTTGGAATATTTTTGAATAACCTTCCTATCCCTCTTATGTCCTCAGTTTAATTCAACAACAACAACAAAAATCTTTCATGACCTTGTTCATGAATTGCTTATGGTCCAGTTCTGGAGAGAAAAAGAGCAGTTGGAAGGACTTTCAAGGAAGGGGACACTTCAATAGTTCTTACTTACCTATCACATCAAGTCTGAAAATGCTTATACCCATTCTCCTGAAAGCTGCATTCAAGCAAGAATGGTCATAGAACTGTCATAACAAACTAGAGATATTTTGATGCCAGATGCTCCAAAACATTTGGCAAAAAAATGATTTGTGCCAATAAAAACACCAGCAGCTGAACTTCATGGGCCAGCTGCATGGGAAGCTCAGAATAAAGGAGGGTATGGAGGAGAGAATTAAATTAATCCTTTCAGTATCAGTTTGACCCCTTAAAATGGGAGGAATGGGTATGGAGGTTCACCATCATGAAGTAAAGCCAAGGGGATCAGCTAACAGCGGCATCTGCTAGTCCTGGCAGGTTCTGCTGTAATCTCCACCATCCCAGCTGGGGCCAGAGACAAAAGAGAGTGGAGGGGGGGGGGAACAGTCATTCATAAGAAGCAGCAAGTCCATGCACTGAAATCATGTGCTTAAGAGAAGTACAAGGCAGGTGTGAAAATAAGAGGCAGCAATTTGTTTCTTGGGAAGGAACAGCCATTTCCCAGATGGAAGGAGGGAAAAAATTACAAATGCATTTTTAATGTATACTCCTTTTAATGCACACTCCTTTTAATGCACATGTCTAATTCAGCATCGTTCCATGTTATTCTATCTCCATATACTGACTATTAGGTAATGACATGATTACTAACAGGAAAGCAGACATAATCATGTAGGAAACTTTTTTTAAAAAGGCTTTCCAGCAAAAGCTTTTACATGGGCAAGAGTGTACAATCAACAAGAAACTTGTAATAATTTAAAGAAAAGCTCAAAGGAATAGCTCTGAAAATAATGTGAAAATATCTATGAGAAAAATCTAATCATTTGGGAGACAGAGGGATGCAGACAGATGGCTGTGGGCTGCCCTGGGAAGTGGAGGATTGGGCTGCCCCACGCCTCGGCCCCGATCCTTCCTTTCGCTGTCTGGGAAAGGAGTGCTAAAATAGTGCTCCTTCCACAAGCTGTGAAAGGGATACCCAAAGAGCCGTCATGTGGCTCTTTTGGCTCAGTTTCATCATGTGCGCCTCTTCTGGCTCAGTGTGTCCGGAAGCTGAGCTGGAAGGATGTCATCAGATCACCCACCATGTGCAACGATGGGCGCTCCAATGACGTCCTTGGGAAGGGGTTGGTGTGCCCAGCATGAGGCTGCCCCTCCCCTTCCTTGTCTCCAAGATGGTGCAAACCGCCGTCTGCAAAGGGGGACAATCTAACACAATTGAGACTAGTTTTATTCAAGTCCTATTGAAATGAATGGAACAAGTAAATCCAGACCACTTGAAATTAGAGGAAATTAAATGCACCTATAGTTTCAGAGAGCCAGTGTGGTTTAGTGATTTGAGTGTTGGACTTAACTCTGGAGACCAGGGTTCAAATCCCTCCTTGGCCATGGAAACCCACTGGGTGGTCTTGGGAAGATCAAACTCTCTCAGCCTCAGAGGAAGGCAAAGGCAACCCTTCTCTGAACTAATCTTGCCAAGAAAACCCTATTATAGTTTCACCTTATGGTGGCCATAAATTGGAAATTATTTAAAACACACAAAAACAAAAACTATACTTGCATCAAATCCTTTTACTTAAGCCAAGGGGATGGTGTTTCAAGCACTAGAATGGCCCCCTTATTACTAAGCACCCTGAAGCAGCCAGATCCCATCTGATTGTGGAAGCTAAGCAAGATCGGGACTGGTTAGCACTCTGAAGGGAGACTGCCAAGGATTTCCAAATGCTACAGCCTTTATCCAGAGGAAGGCAATGACAAACCTTCTTTGAATAAATTGTGCCAAGAAAACCCTATGACAAAGTAAGTATAAATCAATATGAAGGTACATCACCATTCCCACCACAACAACCATTAAGGAGCAGCATTAGTTGAAAAATAAAGCTAATGGATGTGTATTAGCATGAATTGTCAGTGTGTCAGTACACAGCAGCAGAAGAATCCAGTGAAGAATGCTCATGGAACAAACTAAACTAGTAGATCATATATCAGGGTTGGGAAACTGTGGAAGGTTAGGACATCACAAGACTTTGGAGGGCTGCATCTTCTCTCTGCACTTTCCCACTGAAAGATTTTTTTTAAAATTGCTCCCAAACAGCCAATAGTGAACAGGAGTGGGATCCCCAGGGGCATTTTAGGCCCAGGGCAGGGCTTTTTAAACAAAAGGAGCTAAGTGTGAACCACTTCTTCTTCTTCTTCCTCTTCTTCTTGTTATTATTGTTATTATTATTTTGTATAGGGCCATAAATGTACATGGCCCTTTCCAGAAACAAGTTAACAACAATAAAATCTACCTGGGTCTGAATGGCATACAATCTACCTGGGTCTGAAATGGCGTACAATCTACCTGGGTCTGAAATGGACCAGATGGAGCCCAAACCCGGTGAAAAAAATGCCTCTCACTCTCCAGAGGGCATCTAGGATATTTTGGCACAACCCCCCACCCCCCAAAAAAATTGCTATGAACACACACACATTCTACAAGGAGCCCCTGGGAACCTGCAAACCAGCTCTGGGGAGGGCCCACATGAGGTCTACAAGCCACACTTTCCTCACTGCTGTCATATATTATAATGATGTAAAAGATATGCCCAAAAGGTATGCCCATAATGGACATACCAAATACCTAGGAATGCCCACAAGGGACAAACCAAAGAAGAAGAAGAAGAAGAAGAAGAAGATAGTAGGTGATCTCCCTCACCAAGCAGGAATTTATGGCCAACAATATTAAAAATGGAATCCTTGGAGGAAGCCCCAAAGGAATCTGAGAACAAATTCTGTGTTGAGCTGCTGCCCAAACTATCATCCCAGAAGAAATGCACCTCAGTGTCATCCATGAAGAAATAGCTAAGACTAGCAGTATAAGGGGAGCAGATAGAAGAGCAAAAGAAACATGAAATCTCTCCATCAAATTGGAAAGTAGAACAGGAAAAGAAAAACTAAAACACCAGGATGTGATTGTTCACTTAGATCTTCATTATCAGACCTGCGATGCAGAAGTAATCTGTTTCTGAAACATCTGCTGCACAAAGGTCTGCATTGTGCCTTCATTACAGATTTAACTATCAGCTGAAGGTCATCTCATTCTCAGAGTTGATTAGGTTTGTACTGATTAGTTTTTCATGTTTAATTGTGGCAAGTTTTTTTATAAAGCAACTAAAATGTCTCAATAATTTTTTTACCAAAGGACTATTTAGTTAAGCACCTGTTTCCATAGTGGCCACCTAGATGCTGATGGGAAATCCAAAGCATGGCATAAGGGCAAAGGACCATCCTGCTATTGGCATTCAAAAGTATACATAGTATGTACCTAATAGCCATAGCCAATGATTTTGTTTGTGAATGTTTAACTTATTTTAGTTATACTGTCAGAGCTTTTAAAATTTCATCTTGTGAACTTCCCTGTGTACACATGTGAAAAAACTAAGCATAAATGCTCTTTTTTTT
>CM034706.1:220152619-220163566 GCA_020142125.1 Phrynosoma platyrhinos
TTTTTTAGAAAGAGGAAAACCAATATAAATTTTTTAGATGGCTGTGGGTATTAGGGAAATGCTAGAACAATTCAGAACATCTCTGAAGATTGCATGAAGGGGGAAATCTGGTTTCAGTTTCATGACTGGAACTCTCCCGCTAAATCCATTTCTTTGAATGAATTTACAACACTAAACCAGGAATATCCAGACAGATGTATATCACTATACCAATTATTTATTTTAAAAATTAAATTGGATATATTTATTTGTGGATATGTGTAAACACTAGATAAGATCCTAAAGTGTAAAGATATACAATTGAGCACTAAAGTTAGAATCATCCAAGCCATTGTATTTCCCATCATCATGTATGAATGTGAGAACTGGACAGTAAAGAAAGCAGATAGCAAGAAAATTAACTCATTTGAGATGTGGTGCTGGAGAAGAGTTCTGAGGATACTGTGGATGGCCAAAAAGACAAGCAAATGGATCCTTGAACTCTCCCTGGAAGCCAGGATGACTAAATTGAAGTTGCCATACTTTGGACACACCATGAGAAGGAAAGACTTATTAGAAAAAGCAATAAAGCTAGGAAAAGTGGATGACAGCAGAAAGAGAGGAAGACCACAAGCCAGATGGCTAGACTCAATCAGGGAGATCATGGACCTGAGCCTGCAGGATCTGGGCAGAGAAGGAGAGGACAGGGGGATTCAGGGATGGGTCATACACAATTTCACCATGAGTCAGGGTTGAGTTGAAGGCAGTTAGCAACAAGAAGTATATAAACACATTGCTATACTTTTTAGTGACAGTACAGATTAATTTTTTAATTTAAAAAGGCTGACATCAATCTTGTATTATGTGAAAACTGGAAATTTCTGTAAAATTGAACTGTAAAATTCAATACAACCTGGTATTGACTGGAGGGGGGGGGAGAGAAAGTAGCCCCACTGCACAATTATAACAATTTGATGTCACATTAACTACCATAGCTCTGTTCTATTGAATTCTGGGATTTGTAGTTTAATGAGGTACTTAGAATCTCTATTGCACAATGTGGACTACAGCAGTAGGGCTATATGGTAAAGAATTCTAAGAACTTTATGAAAATGCAAATCCCAGGATGTCACAGGGTGAAGCCATGGAAGTTGAAGTGGTATCAAATAATTGTATGCTGTGGACACAGCCCAAGTGAGATCTGGATTGTAATGATTTGTACCAAACCCCCCATTCTTCTGGCATTTATTTCACAGTATACTTTGTTTTAAAGTAACTTTTTCCTAGTCAATATGTCCTCATTTCTACAGTTCTGCTGAAGCAGCAATTACACCAATAAGGAAGGAGATAGATTTCATGAGTCTCTGATGACATGAATATACCCCAGGGTTACTATATCTCACACAGTCAATGTAAAATACAATACACAAATGTATTATAGATCCTGTTGCCAGCATGCAGGTCTTAAGCTGGAGTTCCAGAGGGCATCAGTTCAGTGGCTGCCTGGTCAGCTAAAATGGAAACCATCCCATGGACATCTGTCCACATAAGGTTTCAACTTAGACCCAGGGGCTCATTCTTCACAGAGGAGTGAACAACAAACTGACAGTAATGACTTTTGGCAACTTCACTGACCTGGGCAAGGGTCAAACCGGTGACCCAAAACAGAGTAGTTTCTCTAGTCTTTCAGCAACCGCACCCCAAAAAAGCTGTGTACAATTTGCCATTGCTTCTGAAAAGGCAGCCCTACAAAGAAAACCTAAACAGTTCCTGAATTGCATCTCAGCAGTAACCTTATCAGCGTGCACTCCAGATAAAGGCTCACTTTTCACTGGGAGGAATCAAAGCCTTATTGATATGTGAATTATGAATGAAACCTTAAGCTTTTAAACTTTTAACCTGTGTGTTTCTAAGAAAAAAAATCCACGATGGTTTCAGAGTGGGCAGCTCTTACTGCTTCTTAGAGGAAGCTTTTTCAGTTCCTGTGAAATTGTTTATTCAAGTTTTAAGTATGTCAGTTGCAAAATAGAAACCTCTCAAGGTACACCTGAAACTCAGATCTCTGAGAGTGAATGTAATAATTTTTAAAGGCCGTGAAATGACACGGGATGAAATCTAATTTGCTTACATTTCATCTTCATCTCTTTCTAGCACTTTTGTTTTTTGTAATCAAGCAGGACTAATTCTACCCCTTCTTTGATTTAACTGAATCAAACAAATTTAACTGAACTTTTAAGAATCTTTCCTTCACCATAACATCAACTTGTACATCTATGGCAACTGAGCTGCTTGGTATTTTATAAACATCTTTAAGGGTCTATCCTGGGTCAACCCAGTTCTAAAATTAACAAAAGAGTTGTAAAATAATTCATAAATCTGACATTATAATTCATAGGTCCAACATTTTATGAATTCATAATTTTGTTGAGACATGGCATCAGTAGTTGATATCTATCAGCAACAGTTGAGGTTCCACAGGTGTCAACAGCTACTCTCTTGCCGACCCACTTTATACTTTGACTACTTTGCAACAGGATGAAATTTTTGATAATTTAAAATGACAGCTTTGAGGTATTCACTGAACACTGAACCACCATTGCCACTAAAGGGTAATGTTGCCAGCATTTTGCTGACAGCTCCCTTAAGTGATGCTCTGGTTTTATTATATCAAATTTGAAATATAAAAAGAAGAATCTAGTTGATTCTTAACTTTCTCCAGTTTCAAGAACTGCATTGCCATAAATGGGGGAGGGGTTAGGTATCACTATTTTAAAGTGACTTAAGGCCTAAGCAGACTGCCAGAAATAGTGCACATTAAATTGAGGCACTGCCCTGGCTCAGTGCTAGGGAGTCATGGGAATTGTATTATTTTCTGGGACATTGAGCCTTCTCTGTCAGAGAGCTCTGGTGCCACAATAAATTACAGTTCCCATGATTCCCTAGCACTGAGCCAGGGCAGTGCCTCAATTTAATGTGCACTATTTCTAGCAGTCTGCTTAAGCTATTAATCTCTCTAATTTCAGTTTGTAATTTATGGTTTTATGTACAGTCGTCCCTCCATTTTCATGAGGGATCTGTTCTGGACCACCACCACCCCGCAAAATGGAAATCCACAAATATTCAAGCCCCATGGATTTGAATGGCCATGTGTTCCTGCGCGCGTGTGCGTGTGCACAGCATTTTACCCCTCCGTGCTTGCTGTTCCCTGAAGGATCAAAATTATGGACCTGAAGTCCATGAAAATGGAGGGATGAGTATATTTGCAATTTGGATAGAATTTATGTACGCAGCAATTTGTAGTTTTAAATGTGTTTCCATATATGGCCTCTACAGACGGGCAGCCATGGGCCGCCCTGAGAAGACATGGATTGGGACCGATAGAGCTCCTTTCAGAGGAGCCAAAGGGGGTGCTGGAAGAGGTGCCTGGCACCTCTTCTGCACTCCTTCTGGCTCGGTGTGTCTGGACAATGAGCCAGAAGGATGTTATTGGAGCGCCTGCCATGTGCAACGGCAGGCACTCCAATGATGTCCTCAGGAATGGGTTGGGGCGCCCAGCGTCCGGCTGCCCCTCCCCTTCCTGCACTTGAAGACAGCGCTTTTCGCCATCTGCATGCATCCCCCCATAGACTGTTAGCCACCAAGAGCACTTACAAGGAAGGATAGGTTATATATAAAACTCCTGCTCCCCCTCCTTTTCCCCCTCCTCCAAGTACAGACTGGCACTGGGGGATTCCTGTTCAGCCCCAGTATCATTAAGCTGAGAGGTAATGTAGGGTTCCATCTTATCTTCTGTATTATTTATTGTCCACTTGAAGTCACACCATGTAAAATCATTAGGAATTTTGAAGGTTGGTGCCAGCAGTACGCTGATTACCCTCAGCTGTATATGCCCTTATCATTAGAGATAGCTAGGGCTCTGCAGGCGTTGGATCATGGCATGGCCACTGTAATGGGCTTTTTTGTTGCTGTTGTTGTGTCTTCAAGTTGTTTCTGATTTATGGCAACCCAAAGGTGGTACTTGGCAAAATGTGATCAGACAATTTGCTATTGACTTCCTTTGAGGGTGAACGAGTGTGACTTACCGAAGATCACCCAATAAGTTTCCCCAGTCAGTGGGAATTTAAACTCTGGTCTCCATGGTCATAGTTGTCAGAGAAATGCTTGATGGGACATACAGTCAGACTAGAAATGTAAAAGATGTATGGGCCAATTTTCCTGTGGGAAGAGTTTGGGAAAACATGTTTGGGGCAGACAAACAGGTGTCACACTAGACAACAACAACGGAACTGGAAAAGGAAAACACTAGTGTGTTTTGGGAAAAGGACACATCCTAACCAAAACACACTACGTAACCATGGCTTGTCACATGGACAAGGACATCTGCAATATGGGTTGGGCTTGAGGTCTGGGAAAGTGGGACTCAGCCAATCATCTGTAATGTACACACCCAACTGGGTGGTAGCTTGGGGGGACAACAAAATGCTTTGTCCATGTGTGCAGAGTAAGAGAGAGAGAGGGAGTTTGGAAGGTTTTGGTCACAATCTACTGTGTGGTGTGTTGCTAGTTTTGTTTTGTATATAAACAACTGCTGTAAATATTTCTAGTTGTAGAATAAAGATAGTTTTCTTAGACTACAACTGGTGTGTTTCCTGACTGCTGGAAAGGCTGGAGAGCTCAGGCAGTGTCATCAGGATCCAGAGGAAAAGTATGGAGGTGTGCAGGAGAAGATGTCAGCTTTTCCTGTCAACTCTGCTATTTGGTAACTGCAACACACATCATCCACCATCCACTGACAATAGTCCAATGCAGGGGTAGGCAACCTTTCCCCTTTAAGGGCCGAGGGACTTCAGCTCCCAGAAGCCTCAGCCATGTTGGCCAATAGTCCCATGTTGGCCAATAGCTCCTGGGATTCTGGGAGCTGAAGTCCCTCGGCCCTTAAAGGGGAAAGGTTGCCTACCCCTGGTCCAATGCTTAAACCACTCCTGTAATGAGCTAAATGAGGGCAAATAAATGCACATGAAGCAAATTACAGAACTTCTCTGGATTCTTGGTTCTCAGGTCTGAGAATTGCAAGATGACCATCTCTGCTCACATTGCCCCTTAGCTAAGAACTGGTCACCATGATCAATTTTTAAAATCCCTGATAACAACAAACATTTTAAAAGAGACTGACCATCGTTTCTAAAAGAACATCTATGTTAGCAGAAAGTACTGAACTTAGCATGAAGCAACAGCAATGCAGAAACCAAGAAAAAACAACAACAATAAAATATACCTTTGTTGTTGTTTTGTTGTTAACTGCCTTCATGTCGATCTTGACTCATGGTGATCCTATTTGGTCACCATGGAGATGTCTCATCCATACACAGTTGGGTGTGTATGGATGAGACATCTCCAGCCCCCCCCCCCATCTTTTATTACTCTGACCAACTCCTGCAAACTCATATTCGTGGTCTTTTTAATAAAGTCCATCAAGTTATCATGAGGCCTTCCTCTCTTTCTATTTCCCTCCCCCTTTCCTAACATTATTGTCTTTTCCAACAATTCATGCCTTCTCATGATGTATCCAAAGTATAACAGTCTAAGGGGGGTTGCAGACTGCCAGAAATAGTGTGAATTCAGTCCACTTTTAGGGTTAGGGTTAGAGTTAGGGAACCATGGGAACTGTATTTTATTGTGGCACCAGAGTTGTCTGACAGAGAAGGTTCAATGTCTCAGGAAAATAACAGTTCCCATGATTCCCTAGCACTAACCCTAACCCTAAAAGTGGACTGAATTCACACTATTTCTGGCAGTCTGCAACCCCCCTAAGTCTTATCTTGGTTTCTAGGGATATCTCTGGCTTGATCTGCTCTAGGACCCATTTGTTTGTCCTTTTGGCTGTCCATGGGACCCTCAGCACTCTTATCCAGCACCACATCTCACATGCATTCATTTTCCTCCTATCTTCTTTCTTGACTGTCCAGCTCTCACATCCATACATGGTAATAGGGAATACAATGGCTTGCATGATTCTGACTTTTGTGCTAAGTTGTATGTCTTTTCATTTTAGGATCTTTTCTAGAAGGCTATAAATCCAGAACAACTTGTTAGCACCTCTTTCATGTTATTTCTCCTTGGACACTCAAACTAAGCATGAGGTTTCGTATCTTAGAGAGTGGTTTAGAATTTTGGAGATTATCACACCGCCAATAAAACTGGTTTACCTGAACCAGCTTAAAATTTAAAATGGGTGGCATCCTGATGTTATCAGAAGGATTTAGCCAATGAAATTGCTGCCTGGGTCCATTCTGGGTCCATCCCCACTCCCAGTGCCACTCCGGCAGCCATTTCCTTAAGCTGGAAAACTCCCGGCTTCAAAAAGAGGCGTGCTGAGCACCCCTGTGAGCGGGGATGGATCCAGGATGGACCGGAGCAGTGATTTTGGCTGCTAAATCCTTCTGATAACATCAGGATGCCACTCATTTTAAATTTTAAGCTGGCTCAGGTAAACCAGTTTTATTAGCAGTATGATAATCTCCTTTCTAAGAGTCACAGTCATATAATCACAGACCTGTGAGTCACAGACTTGGTGCAAGATCTTCAACTGATAGCATCAAACCAAAATCTAACAACTGATGCATCAAAGTGACTGTGAAATCTGATCTCTATCTTATCTATTTGTATAATCTGAAAAGCAAGAGAAACTACTGGACTTGCACTTGCTGATTTTATAGCTAGACAGATAAACAAAAAAGCCCAAAATCCTTCATACTGCCCAGCACACACTGCATGTGAATTGCAAAACAACAGGAGATCCTCCACACAAGTCACATCAGCAAAACTGTTGGTGTATTTTAAAGAGAGGAAAAAAGAAGAAACCAATCAACTCTTCTTTTTTGAGAATGTAACAATCCCTCTGAAAATCAGGCATTGTGCTCAGAGGACAACAACATTTAATTTATATTTAAATTAGTTCAAAATTGGAGACTTGAAGACCTGTCCACAATTTGTCCCAGGTAAGAACCAGTGGTACAACCATACACACACACACACACACACACACACACACACACAAGCAGTAATATTTGTGTACAATGAATAAAATTGATCATAATCACTGACCACTTCACTTCTATGGCACAACTTGTGAAAAAGCTGTTGATGTATATACAGTTGGTAAGTGTGCAGATTCTGCTTGATTCCTCCAAGAGTACGTTCTTGTACAAACACTTTGCACATTTGGAGTCTTTTATACAATTTATGCTGAACACACTTAAAAGGGTGCAATCCCACACTCACTGAAAATCATGTATCTGCACATTCTACTATACAACCTAGACTTAAGAATTGGCTGCAAATGCAGAGAATAAAGACTAATTATTTTACTTATTTTATTTTTGTTTGATAGAGCACAAATCACTTTCACTTCTTAGACAGAGGGGAGCTGAGGGAGATTAAATAGTGTCTTGAAGAGTTCTTCAACTGAATCAGATCTCACCCTAAAAATGTAAGGTGGGATTGCTACTGTCCAATTATCTATGACAACTTGACTTCTTTACATTCAGCAATACATGCTGTATTTATACAAAGTAATAAATGGGGAACTAGTGGCACCTTCAAATGTTGTTGGATTTCAAATCTCATGAGCCCTCATTCATTTGCAATTCTGGCTAGGACGAGGGGAGCTGCAGTCTCAAACATCTCAAATTGCTAACATCTGTATTAACTTGATAACAG
This sequence comes from Phrynosoma platyrhinos, assembly GCA_020142125.1. NCBI lineage: Eukaryota > Metazoa > Chordata > Lepidosauria > Squamata > Phrynosomatidae > Phrynosoma > Phrynosoma platyrhinos. The sequence continues at coordinate 220,160,318 of CM034706.1, forward strand.
CAGAACAAAAAATGGAATTTACCTTCTGTAGTTGAGGGCAAATCACAAATAAGGATGTCAGAACACTTTGTTTCCAAAAACATTTTTCTGTATCTAAAATCACATTTATATATTTAGGGGGGAAAATCATATTTTTCACACTACCCTGTGTATCACCTCCACAATCAGTTCCAGCATATCAAAACTCTGTATACCTAGAGTTCTTAGCCTCTAATATTAGGTATGAATTCAGCTTATACCAATAACCTGTACAGATAGTGAAAAAAACAGAAACAGTAGCAGTGATTAAAGCATGTAACTAGCAGGTAGGTGCTCACTGGTGATAAGTTTTAGGTTTCTCTTGACACAGAGAGCATGCAAGTTGCTCTCTCAAGTGATAATAATGCTTTTCATTGCCACACAGCTGAGAAAGAAATCAATCACATGTAAATTATAAATAGATATGATGCAAGTTAAAAGTTTTTTTTTCATATGTTAAAAAACCCAGCAAATTCCCAAATGTTTTAGTGCCTAAGGCAGCTTTGACCAATTTTAGTTTCCCTGTTGGCTATTGTTCTCTTTGGTTCAATGGATGCTAGTGCTGTTCAGCAGGTAGTTCAGTTGCAATGCTGAATCTTGTGTATGTTTGTCTAAAGGAAACAATACACCAAAAGCTCTAGAATAGAGGAAATGATCATATGCAAGGGGATAAAGGATAGAAAATTGGTGTCAGCTGAGGTTTTCTACAGGGGTGGGCTGGAACTGCAACTGGGAGGTCTGCCTATCCTGCCTTTTGCTAGCAAGCTATACCAAAATTAAGGGCCGATAGGCAGTCTTAAATATATGGCTATTTGGTTCATCTCCATGTCAGTTACAAAGTTAGCCACAACTCTACAGCTTCCTCGCCCTTCTAAGAAAGACTGGTTGGTGACCTGAATATCATCCAATTCCTAAATCTGTGTGAATTTGTGATCCATCCTGGATAAGAACACAAGAATCCTGTTGAAATATGCCAAAGATTATCCAAGTTTGCCACAGCTGGCAGGCAGATTCTTCCAGACAACTCAGAAATGAAGCATAAAAGCAATCTATCTTTCCAGGAAAATAGCATGATATAAGTCATTGAAAGCTGGTGCTTTTGATTAGAGTGAACTGAGGTTGGACCAACAGTCTGTTTGTGTATATTTATATTGTTCTTCTTAGGCAATCTATCTTCCAGATGTATTAGACTGCAACTTTCATTAAAAATGACCATTCTAAAACCCAAGGAAGGCAATACTTTGAGGAAGGCTGCCTTAAATAACCATGTTAAGGACTAGGTTAGGACAGGGATGAGGAAACTTTCTTGGATGAAAAAACACCCCCAGAACTCAATGATAATTCTTGGAGGCCTCCAGGAATGACAGCACCAGCACCCACCTCAACAAATGTAGGAGTCTCAAATAGTAGTTGCAATTTTCAGCTGATTTTGCCCCCCACAAACATTAAGGCAGATGCACAAGAGGCAAAGGCTGTCCCCCAGTCCTGCCATACAGAATCATAAGCACAGGGTTGTCAGCTTTTGCAAAGCATCTGAACCATGTGCCCTTAAGAATGGCATACAAGAGGGCATTTTCAGAGGTGTAACATTTTCTCCTGCTGAAGAAGTATACACTGGGAGATAGTATACCTGTAAAAATTCTCTTCTTGATGCCTTTCCCTGAACATGGAAGGTCTGCACCATTTCCCAAAATAAATCTCCTTTTCTCCTTGTTACTTTGTGCAAACAGAAAATCCCAAGGAGATGTGTTCTGTATTGTGTGTTATCAGAGATGTAGCCCCAGTATTTATTTTGCAGGGGAAAGAAAATGCTGCAGCTTTATAGAGGTCTCTCCTATACAGTGGAATTTATTTAAATTACTAATGAAGGAATAAATCTAGGAGAGGGAGACATTTACTGCATCCTTATTCACAGAGGGCTTTTGTGTACAAGGGGAGAAGAGGGGGAGGTGAAGCTTTGTGCTTTACTAAACCCTGCTTTGCCAGTATAATGGATACAGCATGATTCTATTAGAAGAAAAACCTACCTGTCAGAGCGGAAATTGAATGCTCCCCATGACTTATGCATTCCAGGAGCATCACCTCAGTTGAAATCATACCTGTCAGAGAAAGAGAGCTTCTTGTGACAGCAGGATGGAGACAGGCACTTGTCTGTACAGCAGGAAAGACACATGCAGACAAGTTGGTGCCAACTCAAACCCACTGAGGCCCTATAGCATTTGGAGGTCCTGCTACACTCTCCCTGGGCGATGTTCCCAGAACTGAGATGAGCTGATTTCACCTGAGGTGACAGAGGGATGGGTATTTGCAGAGAGCAGCCTACCGCTTGCTGTGTCAGAGTATGTCAAACACAGTAAAGCTCTGCTATTCTGCCAAGTTTGCCTGTTGCCATGATGCCAAGGTGGTGGGTAGGCTGAGGACTGCAACTGTGCAATCCTCAAAACTGGTGATAGAGAAAATATTGATACACAAGAGCAGTCAAACAATTAAACTACCCCTATATAATAGTGTGCGAAGCAAAATTATGTATTTTACTAGGTCACTGAGATAGATCAACCAGAGCCAGCAATTGTGTGTGTGTGTGTGTGTGTAAAACTCAGTGAGGGGCAACCTGTACCTCTTGGCCTGGAGTCCTTGGTCTAAATTCTAAAGCATTCTTCAAACAATGAGTTCAGACATCTGAAAGACTGATTTGAGTGTCCTGAAGCTTCTCACTAGCTGGAGAAAGAGTAAGAGTAAGGAAGAGAAAGAAGAGTGCTCCACATAGAGAGAACAAAAAAGAGTGACAGAAAGAGAGAGAGGGAAGGGGAATGTGAGAGTAGGTTTGGACTTGCTCCTTTTTTCCACTGTCCACCTAGTGGTGATTCCCAGACACTTCAGTAATCAAGATGATCTGCTCTAGATTTTAGTCTGAACCTTAGGGGCGAAACAGACAGGCAGGAAAAAGTGGCTCAAGCTACCTTTTCCAAAGCCACATTGACACCCCACCAACTGCACTGCTCACTCCCAAGGTAGCTGGAGTGCACATATAATGACCACATGGTGTGGCTTCAAGCTGCACCACTTGGTACTTTTTTTTAATGTCTCCACCACTATCCCTGCACAACTTCACAGGAGGAAACAGCCAGCGACTGCCATCCAATTGTATGGCCATCCCTGTGAACCTGCATATCATCAGCGGCGCAACGCGGGAGAGAGAGGAACTTACCATCTGCCCTACAAAGGGTCCTC
>CM034706.1:220169637-220182011 GCA_020142125.1 Phrynosoma platyrhinos
CCCCCCCCCCGTTTTTCACATTTGATAGTGTAAATGTGGCCTTGAAGGGTTCTCAGCCAGAAAATCATCTCTCACACCTGTTGCAGTTGCCCACACCTATGCTAAACCATAGTTTAGCAGTAGATGTAAACCAGGACAGTGTGTCATAAAAAAATGTAACAGAAAAAAAAATGTAACATAAACATCAATGAATAAGCATCACTACAAATAAGAATCTTACGAATCAATGAGAAATGTCACACTGTGCTGCACAGGGCTTATTCCCTAGCAGGTATATTTAGCAGCTCAGTTTTTGGAGTAACTGTGCAAGATATTTAGGACTTAGATTCTGGTAAATGTCAACTAGTACAGAGACAAAGATCTGCTATCTTTCTCATGCTGCTGCAACCTGCTTCTACTATGACTACTGTCTGTCAGCTACTACTATCAGATTTGAATTTCTCCACAGGCAGACCAAATATTAGAAATGCAGTCCAAAATGTGGCCCCTTCCTTCTCTGTGTCTGGCATCATCAAAGCCCCAGTCAGTTCTGACCTCAAGCACAAGGGAATGAGTAGAATCCCAGCATGCTGCTTATCTATCACTACTTAATAAACTAACCACTCAGCTGGCCTAGCCCCCACACTAAAATACCCTGAAGCTCAGTTCCTCAGTGTGTGTTTATGTGTGTGTGTGAGAGAGAGATTGAGAGAGAAAAAAGTTTAAAGAGAAGTAACAGCTGGAGTAACTCTGTAACCCAGTCATAAAATGTTTTCCAGTATCATAAACAAGTATACAGCAAACAATTCAATAAAAAAGAAACAATTATACCTACCTACTTGTCTACCTCATAGGCTTCTTCTTCTTCTGGGCTGTAGTGATAAAACAAAATGCAAACACCCAGCGGCAGAGAGCAGACAGTCTTTCAATCACTAAGCTCTGGGTATGCATATATAGAATATATAGGATTGCAGTGCATGGTGACATTTTAACTGAAGATTATTTCTAGCCCCATCTCAATAGTTTTCATGTCAGAAGTATGGTGAATCCACTCCAGATTTTACTCTAAAACAGTTTAAAGGAGTAGTCCAAGAAACATAACCTATTTGGGGAATAGGATTTAGCACCTGGGATAGCTCAGGTACAGTTCAGATTAAAACCCAGGCCAGATTTACTGCCACCAGTGGGACAGGAAAGCTATCGGAAAGTGGCCACCACTGACCCATCTCAACATGTTTGCTAGAATGGATCTGAGATTAATACAAATTGTATCTTACAAATTGCAATATTCCTCAGTTAAATTTCTTCATCTACAAATTGCACTGTAAAATGTGTGTCTAAAAAGAAGCAACAGCTGGAGTAACTCTGTAACTCAGCTTATAAAATGTTTCCAAGAATGAATGTGTCTGTGTGTGCATGAGTGTGCAGCAGAGAAAGGGAAGGAATTATTCTCCATATTCATAAATGTTAAAGCTTTATCATTCTAGCAGGATTTGCCAAATAATAGAGGACAAAGAAATAGTACTAGGACATCATAAAGACAACCACATCTATTGTCCATAAGCTTACATGGATGAGAGTCTATTTAGTTAGATGAAACAGTGGATCTAGTCCATGAAAGCCTGCACCATAATAAATATGTTAATCATTAAAGTGCCATAAGATTCTTTGTTTTTGCTGTAATGCAGACCAGCACAGCTACTCCACTGGAAACTTTTCCAAACAATTCTTACAGTGAGCTCAGGAAGGCTGGATGTAGCACATTTCAAACACGTTCACAGCAGATGCTTGTCAAGTCTTGCTTACTCATCACTTGGCTAAGCAAGCCATATTTCATCTTCAGTAGCTAATTCCAGCCCCTTCAACATTTTTACTGCTTGCTTGAATCCTCTCCAACTTGGAACATCTCACTGACTCTGAGGTGTCTGGAAATGAATATGTAATAAAAATGCACCTTATATTAGAAAGGGTGTAGCCTCCCAGCTTTTTCATAGTGTGATGCTTTTCAAGTGCCACCAAATCAGCAGTGGGATTTATATGTGCTTAAATTGATCATCCTCAATCATAGCCACACATGCTGGTATCTACCAGAACAGTAGGAATTTTTTGGCCATACTATGTTTCACCATTGGACACTTTTTAAAAGATTCTACCTCATACTATATAATGCTAGAGCCTTTTGGCTACAATTTTGTTGTTGTTCTTATTGTTAGCTGCCAACTGCTGCATATATGTCACAACGGGTGCAGTGCAGGTATTTAGTTTTGATTTCTCTTTTTGAAGGCTTCCATTGGTATTGCAAGGTAAAATAATTCAACCATTTCCCTATCATTGCTGACTGTCTTGAAAGGAAGTAAGTAGGTTCTTGTCCCAAGGTAGGGAGACCACAAGGGTCATCCAGTCCAACTCTTGTCATGCAGGAATACACAATCAGAGAACTCCTGGCAGATGGCCATCCAGCCTCTATTTATGAACCACCAAAGAAGGAAATTCCGCCACACTCCATGGCAGCCTTTTCCACTATGAAACAGCTCTTATTGTTTACAAAGAACAGGAGGTTCTTCATATTGTTTGGCTGGAGTTCCTTTTCCTGTAGTTTGAATCTACTGCTCTGTGTCTTAGTCTCTGGAACAGCAGAAAACAACTTTGCTCCATCCTCAATATGACATGCCTTCAAATATTTAAACATGGATATCATGTCAATTCTTTACCTTCTCTTCACCAGGCTAAACATACTGAGCTCCCTAAGCCACTCCTCATAGGTCATGGTTTCCAGACATTTCAACACTTTGGTCCCCCTCTTCTGGACACACACCACATTTGAGGGAACAATATTTAAATTTTAGCCACCAAAATGTCATTTTTTCTTCATTCTTTCTTAATAAATATGTATGTCAGATGCCAAACCAAAAATATGCTTGGTATCCTACTGAACCCTTAGTATTCTAGAGAGGAGAGCTCAGAATGCCTAGTCAGCATATACTTCATATACCTGCCTGACTGTAAGCTGAAGTACTGATTGAAAGCTATACTGTGCTTGCTATTTTTAATAGGAAATCTTGACAGGTCTTTTCCAAGCTAGGAAAATGGAAAGCATCATCTTTTCTCTCTCTCTGACAAGTTAACACAGAAAGATGCAAAAATAAATAAATAAATCACTTTTACCTGAACATTGTTTTTGACCTTTCCCTTTGATTCCTTGGAACTTATCCTTTATCCACATCTCTGCGAGTACATTGTTTTGAAGATGTTTACTTGGTATCTCTTTCCTCTCTTGGGGTATATAATGAATCCCAGTTATGTAACTCCATATCTTCTTCTGATATACAAACTACAGTGATTTCTTTCAATCATCACAGCACTATCCAAACATATTACTGCAATCATGAAATCATTAAAAAAGTGTGTGATCGAGTTCTGGTTTACAACAGGCTTTCCTCTAGCAAGCAAGAGCATGGATATGCACATTAACAGATATGTCAAGAAGACATGCAGGAAAAAAATAGAATCTTTATATAACCAGAGCCTAGGTATTTAAAAGAGCACCTCTCCTTCTATATTTTGGCTTCATCCTTAGGATCTGTTGGAGGGCACTGCTGCTCTGTGTCCCATCATTGGGGGCAGTGAACTAACATTCTGAAAGCTAATTATGTTAAAGATTTTTAAGGTGACTGTATTAGAGGGGACCTTAACCTGAGATCTTCTATTATAGGACAGGTTAGAAATATGTTTTAAAAATCAATAAAATAATAACTTATTAAATCTATACAGGAAATCACCCCCACCTCCTTTGTCTTGAGGCAGAAACCCTTCCTAACTAACATGTAGATTAGCCCAGTGGATTACAAGGTTGTAGCCCACAGATGGTAACCTTTGGGTGACACTTAGTGGGTTTAGTGTGTGCAAACAAATTTTGGACAACTCTGTACATTACAAAGAATTCCAGTTACTTTTCTCACCTATCCTTTCTCAGTTCTTCTGTAGTATCTGTCAAGGACTTTTGGCTTCACTTCTGTAGTATCTGTCAAGGACTTTTGGCTCCACAAAATACAATAGAAGAGGACTAAGGAACATGTGCCCTGATGTTGTTGCACTGCTGCTCCCATAAGGTTTAGCCAACATAGCCAATGTTGAGAGCTGATGAAGATTCCTGTACAACAATTGGAGGGTTGTATGTTCACTGGACATGGTCTAGAACAGTGTTCCCAAATTTTGGTCCTCCCAGAACCCCCAACCAACTTGGACAATGGTCAGGAATTATGTGAGCTGAAATCCAATATAAATAAAGGACCAAAGATTGGGAACCATTGCTTTAGAACATGCCCAAATTTTCCTTCTTGCATTTCAAGAGAAGAGGAACTGTTAAAGAATGTCAAGCTTCCTAAGACCATAATTTGGAAACTCTGTAAGAGAGAAGAATCTCTTAAAGAATCTCAAGTTTTCTAGGACCAGAATTTGGGAACTACTGTTCCAAATCCTGATATCTTAATTATATTGCAAGATCTACAGTACCAAACTCACTTGCAAGAAAAATACCATACAACAAATGCACTTTCCTGGCTCAAGAAATATAGCCAAAGCTAAAGCTGAAATAGTTATTTCACACCAGATTTTGAACAAATAGCACATCAAAATCTTATCCATCAGACTAAAGGACAACTTTGTTCCAGACTGAAATTATTTGCAGAACAGCACAGCTAAAAATAGTGGCATGACACAGGGAACTCTCCCTCTAAGCAGAAGAGGTCCAGTGAACCACTTACGCACTTTCATACCTCCAAAGTGCATGCATAATGGAGACAAACATCACAGTCATGTTGCCAAGGATAAAAATTGAGGGAAACTGGAGACTTACATCTAGTCAAGTAAGTGACCTTGAGAAAATTTGTAATATAATATATACACAGAAAAGGAATCTTGTAGCATCTTTGGGACTTACTGTGTGAAATAAGTTGTAGCATAAGCTTTCATAGACTTAGAGCCTGCACAGACTGCCAGAAATAATCCAGTTTGAAACCACTTTAACTGCCCTGGCTCAGTGCTAGGGAATCATGGGAATTGTAGTTTTTTTCTGAGACATTGAGCCTTCTCTGTCAGAAAGCTCTGGCTACAGTTCCCATAATTCCCTAGCATTAAGCCAGGACAGTTAAAGTGGACTCTAGATGGATTATTTCTGGCAGTCTGTTCAGGCCCTTAATCTACTTCCTACAAGATCCCTTTTCATACTGATATTCCAGATTAACACAGCTATGTCTCTGAATGTTACAGAGAGAGATACACAGAGGTAAGGAGGAAAGGAGAGACAAAGATAGAAAGACTGGTATCTGTATTGGCACTCACTTTGCCCAAACCTTTGACAGCTGTCACTGGAAGGAAACCCACATTGCCCTATGGACATAGAAAGGTAATAATACAACTTCTGTCTCTAAAGTGCTACAATATCCCTTTGAATACAACTTCTGATACATTATCACACTTCATTGCAAAGCATCAGCAATTTAATTCTTTCCTTCTGAATACCCCTTAAAGCTGAGCTAAACTTCTTTTTACAAAGAATGGCCAGGCTTGAGTTGGAAGGGTGAGGGAGAGGTGGGGCACTGCAGAGATTTGACAGCAGAAAACTGTTAATTTCTTTATTGCTGGGATAGTGACAGAATCTCACAATGGTGGGGGAAGCTTTATCTGCTTTCATGGTAATTATATTCCCATCACTCATTGAAAATCCAGACCTCTTTGGAAAGCTAAGCAAGCCCTAATCCAGTTGAGGGATCTTAACAGATGGAATTTTATCCAGGTCTCTCCCCCCTCCAAGTCCCCTCTGGGTCATTATCAACTGCCCAAATCAAAGCTCCTATTTTTAACTTATAGACTTTGGATTAATATAAGCCTTTTATCAGTTCTGATTTAAAATAAAGGAAGAAGAAAAGAAAAGAAAACCCAGAGAACTACCCATCCAGAACAATGAACAGTCTATTTCTATTGCTGTGACACAGAAAAATGCATTTTTCCCCTAACCATCAGGTGTCTTCTGATGTTTGTTTTTGTTCACTGCTGTGTTAAAGTAAAATAAAAAGTCACTGGGCAAGTTTATAATGAAGCTAAATCTTGGGGGAAAAGATTTGAATGTTTAGAATGTGCAGCACTTAACATCTTTTTGTTCAGTCTGTGGAAACTTCCCTTCATCATCTACTATAGCTTACCAATGGGTTCTCCAATCTGTGAAAGCTCGGAATGGTTTGTAGCAGCAATGTGCAAGGAGCCCAATGGTAAACTTGCTACCCTTCCTATTTGTGCATGGCCCATCATGAAGAGTGGTGAACCCTCTCTAGGGAACAACTTTCAACCAGCACTATCAAAAAGAAAGAATATGCATCTATTATTACTCCACCATATGTAAACAGCTGGTTCAGATTATCATAATAGACACTGTTGATTTTGCTCTCAGTATAGGTATGGAAAATCACCACCTGGTACATTTGCTCTACTGCAACCAAGAAATACTAGGCAAATAAGGTGGGAAAACCAAACTCTATGTAGAACAGTTAAAGGGACAGGGTTCATTTTAGCCAGGACAAGAGGAGACTGAGAGTATGTCCACACTGCAGAATTAAGGCAATCTAATACTACTTTAACTGCCATGACTATCCTACAGAATCCTGGAATTTGCAGTATTATGAGGCACCAGAGCTCTCTGACAGACAAGTCCGAATACCTCACCAAATACAAATCCTAGGGTTCTGTAGAATAGAGTCATGACAGTTAAAGTGGTGTCAAACTGCTTTAATTTTACATTATGATACACCCTGAGATGCCTTGATATTATACAAAAGATAGAGGACATTGTTGCATCCCTAGAGAGTATGATCTGAACTGATGGATTCCTATTAGCACTGAGGGTGCTGCTCAGGGACAGTAGCTCCAGTAAAAGGGAGCTCAACAGATCTATTTCTCTGTGTCTCATTCGTTGGCCTCAAATTCCAATGGCGTCTCTTCTCTCAATGAATGTCTTCGGGCAGTAATGGGCTAGATGAGGAAAAACAGATTGAAACAGAATCCAGACAAGATGGAGGTGCTCACAGTAGCAGCCCTGAAACCAAGAATTGGGTTGCAACCTCCAGTCCTGGACGGGGTCACACTCTCCTCCAGTGACTGTGTTCGCAGTCTGGAGGCGCTCCTTGACTCATCGCTCCTGATGACAAATCTGGTAAATGCGATAGTCAGGAGCGCCTGTTATCAGCTTCGACTGATACGCCAGCTGCGCCCTTTTCTGGAAGTAAGGGATCTTGAGACTGTTGTGCATGTGCTGGTAACCTCATGTCTTGACTTCTGCAATGTGCTCTACATGGGGCTACCCTTGTGCTTGGTTCGGAAACTACAGCTAGTACAGAATATGGCAGCCAGATTAGTGTCTGGAACATCCAGGAGGGACCATATTTACCCCAGTTTTAAGGTCCCTCCACTGGCTGCCTATAAGTTCACAGGCCCAGTATAAGGTGTTGGTTATCACCTTTAAAGCCCTAAATGGCTTGGGTCCAAACTATCTCAGGGACTGCCTTCTCCCTTATAATCCTCCCTGCACACTCTGGTCCTCTGGGAGAAATTTGCTGCAGCCACAAAAAACTAAACTTGCGGCTACCTCCCAGAGGGCTTTTTTGGTTGTCGCCCCCAAACTATGGAATGGCCTGCTGGATGAAATCCATCAATTGACATCTTTGGACAGCTTTAAAAAGACTGTCAAGATGGACCTCTTCTGGCAGACCTTTCCGGGATAGATAACCCAGGCCTCAGGAACCCCTCCCTTAAGATGGTTCTGGGGCCTCATCTGTTAATTAAGTACTGCCATCGCTCACTGGGAATGGTTTATTATTATTGTTTTTTTTTGTATGTAGTAGTTTTAACTTGGACTGATTTTATTGTTGTTAGCCGCCCAGACTGATTTCAAAGGGGCGGGATATAAATAAATTTTATTATTATTATTATTAATATTATTAGAAGAAGAAAGGAGATTTTGACTGAACTCTAAAACAGCTTCTGATAGTAAAGCTCTTTGAAAGTGAATGAAAGGACCTCAGAAGATGGTTGATTCTCCTTCATTAAAGGTTTTTAAAACAGAGATTGTATCTTTGTCAGGGATAATACAGCTGTGAATTTCCTTTGAAATCTCTCTGATTTTATTGTTCTATGGCCCTATGGTACCAACTATAGCCAGATCAAATCCAGACTGAGATACTGCCTGCCATTGTTCAAAGGTTCATGGAATCAAAGCTTCAAAACAATGTAATTAATTGGCAAGGATCATAAAATTATTTGTGGAAAGGGATAGGAGGTAAGGAGGCCAACCGCAAACAGATGAAGGAAGATAGCCAAACACGACTAGTTGTACTAGTTCAATGAAAGCATCATGCTAGAACCAAAAGGTATGTAAACCTCACTCCTAATCAGAAAGAATAACAGACTGTCTAAGGCTGGAACAGTACTGGAGTTTGGAAAGGATAATATTGTCCTTTTCCTCTCTGCTGTATAGACTGAAATGGCTCACCATAATGGACACCAGCATGTAGACTAAAGATTTCCTGTTTGAATCCCAATTGACCCTAGCAACTCTCATATCTGAAATAGTTCTTTATTGCACTAATTTAGCTACTTGGCTTAAAGCCTAACTGCACTTGAATTGGTGCTTGCATTCACACTGTTGTTGTTTTCCTTTCTTTAATTATAGCCACATTTTGTTATCTAAAACACAGGCTCAAATGTTATCTAAAACACAGTGTGTGGGACTAGGTTTTACCCTCAATTTGACCACTATGATCATAACAAAACACCAGACACATGTACTTAGCCTAAGGAAAAATGGAATTCCTGTTGATGCCAATGAGCTCTCCCACTCCAAAGCTAGTGAATATGAGTGGTGGAGCTGTTGTGGTTGTGGTGTGGAAGATCTAAACCTCCCTTCTGATGTGCTGTAGTCCTGTTGTTTGTTTTAAAACCAGGGCTCTTGCATCTGTAACTGAACACCAACAATATTTTCAGAAAATCATGACATAAAGGATGCTAATTGATGAGAACTAGTTACTGTCTCTGGCTGGGATGACACTACAAATTAAGTCAGAAATTTGTGGAATATTCATCTTCACCTGGTTCCTAGTTTACTTGGAAAACAAGACAAGAATTTTTTCTACTTGTGAGAAACAAGAGATTTTATGCATGTTTGAGACTGATGTTTGTATATTTTTTGTAAGTGTGCAAAATTTCAAAGAAAAACTGCTATCTCACTGCATAGGCTGCTAAGAAGTAGAAGTATAGCAAGCACAACAGGACAGATAAACCATTCTGTCCTGTTGTGCTTGCTATATGCGCTTAGCTTCACAAAGGAAAAGGATGCAAATTTTGTCCATGTATTTATTTATTTAAAGTGTTTCTGTATCACCTTGCAGCCCATAAGGGTTCCTGATAGAAACCAGACAATTATTTGTTGTTGCACAAACTAAAGAAACCATGTGGAGTGAAGAAGAGCTGATGTCTCAGTTTTGCACTGGAAATGAGACTTCAATTGTGGATGAGAGAATCCTCAACAAGATTGCTTACCATGTGAAGACTGTGAGACCAAACTCTTGTTCACAATGAGATTTCCCCCCACATCCCTAGCAGGAATTGTACCTTATTAACTAGAATCAACATGCTGGTGAAATGGGAGCAGCTAATGTGTCACTGGAAAAGCAGGCACAGTTGCTGTAGCTTATTGGCACCCTAACAAGCCAAACAAAGATTCCAGGAGTTGTTTTAAAGTTTCTTTGTCTGGTTTGTTGGAGGGGTGGGGAATGAGTTAGATTGGCAGCTGTGCTTGTATCAGACAACAGAAAAAACAAACCAAGGAGTAATGGCCTGCTGCTGCTGTTATAGCAAACAAGAGTGATTGAACAGCATGTAGCAGCACACTGCTCAAAGAAATAAGACATGGTTCCCATAGATCTCTGGATTACTGTGTCATTCAAAAGTCCCAACTGTGTAAGGCGTTGTTCTCAAACATGCTTCCATATCCTTCCGTTTCTAATCATTAGTCATGCTTGATCCCAAGCTCCCTACATTTTTATCACAAACCATTTCCCAATGTTTATATGCCAAACAGTGCCAACAGATTCAGAAAACTACTGCTGACAAGTGTTCACCATTTGTAGTACATGTAGCCACACACATCTCTGAGAATACTCATACTTAACTGTGACACCAGGATATCCCAAGCTTAGAATACTACATGTGAGCAAGTCATATCAAAGTTTCTCTAAGTTACATAAGCAGCTGCTTCCTCTGAAGTTACATCTGGCAGCAGCATGTACTTCCCCTGAGATGACAATTTGAAGATTAGGATGTCAGCTTTCCAAGAATTAATAAGGTGCAAAAAGTCTTCGGTCTTCCATGAGCTGGACAAGCCCGGCAAGCTTTGGCATCATCTGTAGGGGTGGAAAGGAATTTCCCCCCTCCCTTTTCCCTTTGGGTCTTTTCTTGAGCTGAAATAGACTCCATCTGTCCCCTCCTGTTCAGTCATAACAGGAACAGAGTTTGAGGAGTGTAAATCTCCTTGTGCTCACTTTATTTCTTATGGGCATAATTAGGACAGCCGTGTTGACAATGATGGGGAATTGCTCTCCCCAGGGGCTCTGAATTCCAGCCAGCAGACTATTAAACAAAGGAAATGCCTGCTGATCAGAAGCTCACCACTGATGTAATGCTTCCCTGTCCCTATAGCCATGCTGGCAAGTGCTGTAAACCTGTCATCGAGCCAGGCGGGAATGGGAGCTTGTCCTAAGGTGGTAGATCAAGACAGAAAGCCTTCTTTCTAGAAGACTAAATGCAGTGAGAGGGGACACTTTCTCCTCTTTATAGCCAATTAAGTCTCCAAACTGTCACCTCTTGGAAAAATATCCCACTCAGGCCTGTACATTCTGTTGCCCTTGCCAAAAAAGAAAAAAGAGAAAAAAAGACCATTCTGGTGCCAGCAAAACAAAGCACCCTAATCACTTGTAAATGTACTTCATGGATTAGTTAAAAGAAAAGGCCGACAGCTCACACTTATGCATTGACCATTTTCCATGGTACAATGTGTTAATTTTCACTATTTTATTCTCTGTAAGCCATAAGGTGGCTCAATCATGAAAGGTAAAGGTAAAGATAAAAGGTATTCCCTGTTGACAAGGTTGTCAAGTCATGTCCAACCATAGGGGGTGGTGCTTATCTTCATTACTAAGCCAAAGAGCCAGTGTTGTCAGAGATTATTCTGTGATCATGTGGCCAGCATGACTGCATAGAACGCTGTTTACTTTTTCACCAAAATGTACCTATTTATCTACTTGTATTTACATGTTTTCGAACTGCTACATTGGCAGAAGCTGGGACTAGTAACAGGAGCTCACCCCATCATGCAGCACCCGGGCCTTGAACTGCCAATCTGACGATCTTGCAGTCAACAGAGTCAGCGTCTTAACCACTTGAGCCACTGCATCCCTCATTCATTCATTCAATCATGAAGCCTGAATCAAATTGCCACTTGGTTCTTGAGCTTTCTGAGTTGTTCCCTCTGGTCAGACTACAGAGTTTTTTGCAGCGCTAAAAAAAACGACTTACCTTTTCTGATGTGAATCCTCTTCCAGGATGAAGCTGGGTATTATCACACTGAAAAACTCCCAAATTCACCACCGATGATTCTGCATCCCAGGTCCCAGGCACCCCTTTTCAAAGCTGGAAAACTCCTGGCTTAGAAAAATGGCTGCTGAACCATGCCTGGGAACTTAGATGCAGCCAGGCTGTACTTGGCTGGCAGATTCAGTGACAAATTTGGGAGGGGTTTTTATGGTATGATAATACCCAGCTTCATCCTAGAAGAGGATTCAAACCGGGAAAGGTAAGTCAGGTTTTTTAGCTGTGTGAAAAATTCCTACATCTTGAAACATACATTAGCTGACCTGAAGCAGGCAATTTTTGATGCTTTGTTAGAGGTGACCCCCTTATTGGTGCAACAGTTTAACCTTCATGGGTTTTAGTCTGAATGGTAAAGGAGCTATCTAAGTGCTATTTTCAAAATATGGCTCAAGACAAAATAAGTTCAGGAAAGCTCCTTTAAAGTTTAGAAAAGTTTAGAATAAAGAATAAACTTGTGGCATTTCATAAAATCATAAAGTTGGAAGAGGGCCTTATGGCTGGAACAGTCAGAATCAGTGTTACAAAAGAAGACGGGATCACTGTTTGAAAGCTATCCCGTCTTCAGTTCCCTCTGTTTCTCTGAATGGCCTGGAGCGCAGACCAACCATACCACTGAACCTCACTCTGCTCCTTTGCAATGCCAGGTCAGTTACAAATAAAACCTATATCATCCAGGATCTTCTCCTGGATGAGGATGCTGA
>CM034706.1:220192636-220213837 GCA_020142125.1 Phrynosoma platyrhinos
AAAAAAAAAAAAAAAAAAAAAAAAATTACTTTGCCTTTAAAACCATGTGTATTTTGCACAAAAAGTTGATTTTGCTCAGAAAACTTTATTGCAGAAGACCACATTTTTTTTGGTTTAAAAATATAGTTTTCTGTGTCAGAAAATGTTGCTGTTTACATAGAAAGTTTCTGTGCAAAAAGATCATTTTTGCACAAAATAAGCCAAAGCTTCTTTTCCCTGCAGAAGTTAATTTTTCAAATCGATTATTTTTATCAGAGGGGCGAGGTATAAATAAATTATTATTATTATTATTTATTAAAAAATGTAAACAGCTGTTAAAAACTATACAGATAGCCATGTATTCTTCTGTAAGAGGGAGAAAACCATTGGATGTATTGGTTCTTGCATGGGAGAACATAGTAAGATTTACATCCTTGCTTTGGAGAACAATGGAGACATACTGGTAAGGTTTGTCTGACCACTCAAAAGTTGAAACCAGAACCAGGGAACATGGGTGGTCAGAGACAAATCCTTCAGAACCTTGGACAGTTCTCAGGAAACAGACAGTTAACACAATGTGCATTTGGTAATATATAGGATATATACTATATGTGACTGAGTGGCCTGGCCTGACCTATCTGTATCTAGTCTTCCTGAACTATTTCATATTTAGAGAATCTTAAAGATGTAAAACCTCTTGCTTGGGCACTCTCCATTACTTCTACCCAGGTACTTTGCCTGTAGCAGTTGGCAGGCACGGTGGTACTTAAGGCTTGGGGCAAGAATTTTGGCCACTCAAGGATATTCAGCTCAGTGGCTACAGCCTCCAGATCATTAGTCTCTGGCATGGGAAGTTTCTATTGTTAGACTAAAGCTTTACACGGAGGGTCTGATCCAGCATTTCTGCAAACTCCAGTACTGACCTTTTAAAATCAACCACTTCTCTCCCTCCAAGTCAGTATTTAACTTGCTGTATATCATCCTTTGTATTTTTCATTGCTTAACTGTACATAGTCCCTTTTCACAGAAATAACCAAAGTGCTGTACAACCAACAAAAATAATTTAAATTTAAAGAGTAAAATAAAATAAATTAAACTAATTAAAATCCAGCTTAACAAGATGTATTTTAAAGCTTTTCAGGACCTAAGTTTGGGACTGACATGAAAGAAAGTTCTCTCCTGCATAACCATCAAACAGATTATGATATCCTCAATAAAGCATATTTTTGTACATCTGAATGACTGCACAAGTTCATGACAAATCTGAGGTTGTTCCTTAGATAAACAGGCCCTATGCCATATAGGGATTTGAAAAGTTAACTCCAGCACCTTGAACTAAATGTGGTAAACAATCAGCATTGAATGGATGTCCCCTAGTAACAGAACAAAATGATCCCAATACTGTGTGTCAGTTAACTGAACTACCACATTTTACAAGAATTTAAGTTTCTGTACTCTCTTCAAGGGCAGTACTATACTGAGAAATTTACAGGAGTCAAGACATGATACGATTAAAGCATGAATATGTAAAGCATTCCGTTATATTTTACCAACGTATAAGGCATTCAGAATGTATATTAGCCAAAAGGTGATCAATAAGGTGGTCATTCCAGATGGTAGATTATACAATCATTGATATGAGTACACTACACATGAGCAAAACAGTTAGAATACTATCAACATGAAATTTCTGTGTCACACATTTTCTTCTCTAACACACACATATAACACAAGAGAAGAGCATATGTAGAGAAGTTCTATAAGGATACAAAGAACTCTCTCGCTATACAAAAACAAGGTTGGCAATGCAAAACCAAACACTGGCATTTAACTAAAGAGTGATTTTTCTATATATAAAGTTTTTCTATCCAATGCATGGCCCTGAAAAACTGCAATGTCAAAGACCTTTCACCATTGGTTATGCTGATCTAGTTACATTGATGGGAATTGCAGTCGATCAGTATTTTCAGAGTCCCACTGTTCTAAGTGCACATTCAAACCAAAAAAAAAAAAAAAATGTGTGAGAAGAATTAATCTATACATGCACCTGGATCTTGCTCTATTTTATGCCCTTTGCTACATGAAAACAAGAGATTTTTTTAAAGCTACAACTTATGCATGCAATTAAGAATTAATAAAATAAGTACAGTCAAGATATATGATAATTCAGCATAAGACAAGAATTCATATGGATATTTCATTCTCAAAAAATCAAATTTATGCTCATGAATGGGACAAGGAATGCCCAGTTGAGCTGCATAAAAAATTCACCACACTGAAGGGAAAGCCACCACAAAGTTACCCAGTCAGGAGAGAAAAGCAAATCTGATTACTTACTGCTATTATTTAGCTGAGAGTGGAGCTCTTTTGTCCATTGCCTTCCTGACTTATGAATATAGATAGCATTATGCATTGTGTATTGAAATATTCAATAGTTACATAAAGCTAACTGCACCAAGTCTTGGAGTTGTAATAATACAAATGTCCCAGTGCAATCACATTTTAAAGGCTTCATGTACGGGGAAATTACTTCAAGCAAACAGCAATGAAAGGCAGTCAAAGACAAGAGCATAAAAAATTCTTCCCTGCCCTAGCAGGAAACAGAGCCTCATCTTCTTAGTAATAAGTCTCACACCAACCCCCTTTTGTCCATCTGTGTATTGTCTCAGTTTACTTTGCCCTCACATTTAAAGGGAGTTGCACACCAAATGTGGTGCTTTGCAAAAAGTGTGTGTGGCAGGGAGCAAGTATGATGAGCAGGGGCTGCTCATCATACTTTGCAACAATCCTATCTGCTTAAGACTGTCAAATGCTAATCTCAGGCAGGCAGAGGAAAACAAACATTATGCCTATGCAGAAGCAAAGCTGATGGGAAATCTTCCATTCATGGTCCATTGTGTATCCTGAGGTAGCTGTGTTGGCCATACAGCAAAGTACAGTAATATCCAAAAATCACAAAGCGGTGATACCTTTATTGGACCAACCAAAATGCACATGCATTTTATTCACTATGTTTGGCCCTATAAAGGTATCACTGTTTTGTGGATTTTGGATATTATTTTACTATGTACTCAGCCATGAATGGTGACCTTGGGCCAGGCACATGCTCTCAGCCTCAGGGGAAGGCAATGGCAAACCTCCTCTGAACAAATCTTGCCAAGAAAAGCCCATGATAGTTTCGCCTTAGGGTCACCATATGTTGGAAATGACTTGAAGGCACACAACAACAATATAAGAGAGTAAGTGAAATATGGTGATTAGACTGTGCAACTTTTCCCAACCATTTCCTCCAAATGTTTTAAATTTCAGTGTCCATTATCCCCACCTGACATATCCAATGGCTGAGGAGGGTGGAAGTCACCAGGTTGGGAAAGACTAATAGTGGGACTTAAGGAGGCCCAGGGTTCAACTCTCCACTGAACCTAAAAGCTCACTATGTGTTTGGGGGAAAGTCACCATGTCTCAGCCTAACTTACCACACAGAACTCTTAGGATGTGTGTGTGGGGAAAACCTTGCTTGACACCTGAAGTTGCTTCGAATGAGAAAGGAAGGAAGTGTGAATAGACATTTTCAAAGTTGCCAAGACTCTGATTCCAAAGGGTTTAGCATTTTAGCACCACAGAGTACAAGTAGGGCTGCCAGGTATCCCTGATTAAAACAGATGTCCTTCATTTGAGGACTGTAAAACTTGACCCTTATATTGTGGGCAGGTATCCCTCAAGTGATGCCCCCTACTTGAAAGCTGGAAAGCTTTTCCTTTTATATAGACTGAACAAGATGTCCCCCACAAAACAACCCCTAAAATAATATAGCCTGTATTTTTGAGTGCAGGCCCTTCAGTGAGATATAAATGTGTGCATCATAGAATTTATGAATGTTGACAATATGTTAATTTCACCTAGAAATATATGGCTAAGATAACTTAAACCAATGCTTTCATTTGGTATTTCAGTACAATACAGACTTGCTAATAGCTACTTCCTGATTGTCAACCTACTACGTCATGAACTTTAACTGTCCCTTATGGGTATTTTGAAAACCTATCAATACTACGGTAAGTAAGAGAGCTGGGAGAAGCTATACAGACATTTACACTGGAAAATGAAGAAGACTGTTTCTGACCCAAATTGCGGGGATTTGTAATAGGAAAGATACAGACTGACATCACAGAAAAACAACACAATTATTCTGTTAAACTCTCTTAGCAAACTGGCCACATTCCAAACCTCATTTCATTGTTTGTTTTATGGCACACAAATGCATATTTCATGGCAGAATGTCCAAGAAATGAAGCAACTCCTCAGTTAAACAAAACATTTACTAATGTCCAGAAGGGATTTCAAAAAAATATGGTTGAATCCTGTCTGAAAAGGATTTCACTGGCCTCTAAACTCTCTGACTAGAAAACAAATCCAGATTTATTTTTTTAAAAATGAAGTGTGCAGATTAGTCAGCTTTGCATAATTTACTGTTAATTACAACCTTTTAGTTTTAGCAAAATTTGGGTGTTTTTTTAATTGGCCATGACTAGGGTAGGAGGAGGCAGGGTGCCATCTGTGGGATTAGCATACAAAATTTTAACCGTGTATAGTTAGAAGGGCTGGCAGCCATCAAGGGTGACCATATGTTATAAGGACTATGAACAAATGAAATGTGCTATGTAAATGCTGACAATAACTATTTATTTATTTATATGGTATCATCACAGTGCATGCTTTAGGAGTAACAATTATATGATAAAATCCTGTCCCCAAGGAGCTTACAACTTTAAATTGTATGCTTTTGATATCCAACTGTGCTTGTCATGAGGCAAATGAGGCACTGGAAATACTGGATGGAGGAGGCAATAATAGGTTCATCTTAGGGTCACCATAAGTCTGAAATGAATTGAAAACAAACAAACAAACAAACAACAACAACAAGCTCTTGCAATAGCACATATCCCCTCAAGATTCCAATTTAAAAGTCCCATGTAAAAAAAGACACCCAGAAACTACAGCTAGTTGTGACTACAGCTGTACTGAGTTGTGTCTGGCTGTTATTACTTCTAGAGTAAAATACAACGTGACTTTCAATACCAGGGATGTATCCACAGGACACAGTTCTAACACTGTGATACCACTATAACTACAGTATACCCATCCTATGGAATCCTGGGATTCATAATATGGAGAGGTCCTTATGATTCACAGTTAGAAGGCTCCAGTAAAGATAAAGGTATTCCCTGTTGACAAGGTTGTCAAGTCGTGTCCGACCATAGGAGGTGGTGCTTATCTCTGTTACTAAGCCGAAGAGCCAGCATTTTCTGAGGACTGCTGTGGTAGTCATGTGGCCAGCATGATTGCACAGCTCGCTGTTTACCTTCCCACTGAGAAGTGTTACCTATTTATCTACTTGCACTTACATGCTTTCGAACTACTAGGTTGGCAGAAGCTGGGACTAGTGACAAGAGCTCACTCCATCATGCAGCACCCAGGCCTTGAAATGCCAATCTGCCGATCTTGAAATCAACAGAGTCAGCATCTTAACCACTTGAGCCACTCCAGTAGCCTCCTGCAAATTACAGTTCTCTAGACCAGTTATCTACTAGAAAGGTGTTATAGGAAGAGGACAGGAATTTTCAAGCATTTTTAGGATAATTTTGTATTTTCCTACTGCTTTTAATAGGTAGATAAGCAGCAGTCCAGTAGTACATCCCGCTACCCCTTTCATCGCTGGATTGGGGCCACAGCAACTGCATGCTGCTTCTTTTTAAAGTGGTTAAACATCGCCCTTGCTGCCATTGTGGTGGCTTTTCCGGGTTTCTTTGGCACCGCGTGTCTAAGTGCTGTGCCAAAAAAATGGTGTGACACTGCCCGCCATGCGGTCAGGCATGCAGCACAACACCAGCATCAGGGTGGCATCAGGGCATGCGGCGTGTCATTGCCATGTCCCCACTGTGCCTCAATGCTAGCATTTAACACCGGTCTGTTTAGGCCCTCAATCTGGAAACAAAATAAAAAACAAAAATGCACACAAAATGATTGGATAATAACATTATATTATGTAACAAAATGAGATATGCTGTGGCTTTTTCAAATTATGGATACTATACATCTCAAAGTCTTTAAAGATGTTTTTAATCAATAGGTCTGAGAAACAAAGTCTGAGCTTGTCATAAAACTGATGTCATGAAAAGACAGTGCTTATATGTGGATGGCTGGCCTAAACAGAAAGTTTAGAGTTACCTGGTGCAAAGAACTTGTTTGTTCCCATTAGAACATAAACATGCTACGGCATCAATTCTTGTGCTATCAAGAAAGAAAAGCCATCAACAAAGATACATATGCAACTCTGAATTTTTTTGGGATATCTGTGACCTCAGCCTGCTTACGATCAAACACTCTTGCAGCATGGCTCTAAGTTATCCTAGCAAACTCATTTTTCTTACGATAACAGGTATAAATGGCATGATGACAAAATTATACATATACTTCTCTATGCCTGACAGCACTCTGGCCTTCATTTATTCTCAATCACACAAACACTGTTCTCCATTGACAAGCTAGATGAAGGGTACTTCACTGATTTATTAGCTATAATAAGATACACCACTTCTTGGCATGAAAGGCAAGATTGATTTTTCACCCATGAGCCATGCAATCTACCCTAGTCATTCCATTTGCCCTGCTGTGACACAACAGGGGACATGACCCCAATGTAAGGAATGCAAAGCATGTGGGAGCTGGTGTGTTGCACAGAAGGAACAACTAGGATGAATGTAAAATCTACATTCTAATGGAAAGTTCACTGCAACATAATCTGCAAAACTAAAATTTGCATTACTTCAACTCTCACCTGTAATATGAGCTCATTCAATAAATTATTTCTAAGGCACTAAGATAGAAGGGAAAGGATACCACCTGCATAATTACCCAGATGTATTTGTTGCTATTAGTCCCAGATGAGCACCAAGTAGTAAGTCAGTCTTAAATTAAGGTTTCCCTTCATTACCTTGAGCTGCAACTAGAACAAAGCATTTCCCAATAGAATTTCTACATGCTGTACTCTAACAATAGAATTCTTTATTCTAATAAAGCCCATCACACTGCACTTTAGGCAAGGATATATCTAACAAGCGAATATGGTTTGAAAGCACTAGAACTAACAAAATGTCATTTGAAATCCAGATACAGCAGGATTAAATTAGTTAGGCTCAGATCATGCCCAGTCCTTTAAATATTTGTTCCCATGACTCATACTTGCAAAAGAGCAACTTTTAATGTTGACCTTTACTGGTGTGATACAGCCAACTCAGCCATTTGGTGCTTTTAGTAAAGCAGTGCATTATTCTCCAGACAGAGAGACATTATATCTTTAAATACATAACCAACAACACATTTCCTTTCCTTTCCTTTTAATAATAGGGGAAAAAAACACATTTCTTGGCATCTTGCTATTGGTAAATAAAACAACCAGCACACCAGAATTCAGGTTTTGGCATTAGAAAGAATTAACCAAAGGAATCTGTATATCCACAAGACTTCCTCTAATGTAGTTAGATGTATACCTATTTCTTATTGAAATAAGAGGCAATGATTATCTGCTCAGTGGTAAAGGTGGCAGGATAGAAAGTAAGGGTTGAACATAAATGTAGCACACAGACACATTGCTGAAGGTAAAAACATCCACAACTTGCTTGGTCACAGCTGACAGAGCCTTGTCAGAGCTAACATAGATCCAAGCATTTATCAACTCATCTGATGTCTGATGGGACCCCACTTTCCTTTGCTGGAGAAAACCATGGGATAGTAGAAAATGGGATTCCATATGGGCATTAACTCTGTGCACTTTCTCTTAAAACTGGAGTGAGGCAAATCCTACAGCCCTCAACTAGACATGTATCCAGCAACTTTATCCTTAAAATCTCTTATGAGGATCCCAAAGTGGGGAATATGATTATCCAGATACTGTTCCTCCAGTGGGTCTAGCCCAAAAAAACAAAGCATGTTTTATGGGATCATAACAATCAACAGGTAAGTACCAATGATTGTATAACCCCTACCAATACTAAACAAAAGGAACTGCAATCCAGCAAACCAGAAATGAAAAAAACACAGAAGGAGAGTTTGGAAAACTGGAACTTATTGAGTGCTAGCTAGGCACATCCAAGAAGTTTTATGCTCCCAAGACAGATCAGAGAGGAACCTTCTTCAATAGTATCTACCTGGGAAGACTTATTCCCTGGCTGGTACACCTCAGCTTCTAATTGGCTACGCATTGGCTCACACTAGTGTCATGGCTCCCAGAAACAAACTGTTCCACCAGATTGAGGGGAGAGAGAGAGAGAGAAGAAAAAGACAGGCTTTTTCTCTGTGTCCCCACCTCCACCCCACTGCTGCAGGGAGGACCAAAAGAAGATTGGGACACATGCTTTTGTTTAATAATGTACAGAACTTGTTGCTTGATTCTGAAGAAATTTCTTGCTATTCCACCTTATGTAGTCCAACAACTATAAACAAATTATGAAGACAGTCTTGGATGTCATAAAATAGTCTCTGCATGGTATATTTGTACGTTTTCTCTTCCTCCTGATAATGGGCCTTTACAGACTGCCAGAAATAGTGCAAATTGAGGCCACTTTAACTGTCCTAGCTCAGCACTAAGGAACTGTGGTTTATTGTGGCACCAGAGCTCTCTGGCAGAGAAGGCTCAATGTCCCAGAAAAAAAAATACAGTTCCCATGATTCCCTAGCACTGAGCCAGGACAGTTACAGTGGCCTCAATTTGCACTATTTCTGGCAATCTGTAAAGGCCCAGTGCTAGGCTTTCTTTCCCTGCTTCCTTGCTGGATGCACACAGCTCCTGGTTCTGGGAAATTCAGGACTAATTCACTGGCATGCCATTAATTACTTCCATGCCTGTAAATGTAGCTTATATGTGGGCAAGTCCCTTTCTGGGAGGTGATTCAGGCCATGCCGATGTGGTTGCTCCAATCCCTGGGAGAAGGAAAAGATGGGTGCCTTCCATTTTATAGCACATCTTTATTTCTTACCTCCTGACCAAGCTAACACCAGATTTTTTTTGTATTCTAGGGTTGCCAGGTGTCTCTTATTATAAGGGGTGCCCCCTATTTGAAGGGTGGAAAGCTGAGTAAGATACCAAAACACTCTATATTTTGAGATGTGGGCCCTTCATAAAGACAGAAATGTGAACATCATGTAATTTAATGAATACAGACAATATGAGATTTTACACAGAAACATATGGTTTAGTAAACTGAAATCAATACTGTCATCTGGTATTTAGGTAGAACACAAAATTGTTAATAGTTAATTGTTCCTGATTGTCAGTCTTGACTGTCTTTCATTGTTGTCTAGAAAGGCTGGTGTTGCTACTGTGTTCTGAATTGTCTACTCCCTTCCGAACTGGGACAGGATAGCAACAGGGCCCCCACCTAAGGCTGGACAGCTGCAGAGCAATGGAAACATGAAGAACTGTGCATATGGAGCTACAGATACATGTAGGATCTAGACCACTGTGCATTATCCAGCCGCTTTTCAAGGGCTACTAATAGCAGTAGTAAAACTGACACAGGAAAAAGAAATCCTTTCATTGTAGAAGTAAAATTCACAGACAGTTTGAAATATCTTGTTAGTTTCCCTTCTAAAGTGAAAGAGCATCTCCCAAACCAAAGTCTCTCACCTCTCTTTGCAGTCTTTGTGGTGGGAACTATATAATGTTCAATATTTTTTCTTAAACTCTTGAATTATGGGCATTATGCTACAAAGAGTAAAGAAATGGAAAAGCTTTTATCTGGCACCTCTACAGCAAGTTGGCAAAGCCTCTTCAATTAACAGGTGAAACAGACTTTGTATAGAAATCCTGTGTTGCCTTTACCTCTACAGTGAAGGAGCTTCAGAAGAAGTATTGCAGAGGTGGTTTATCTGTGCTGGTAAAATCTCATCACTTTTTACCCCTGCTGTTTACAACAACCACACAAAATTTTCAGACTGTAAGGGTCTGAAGAGGTTGTGCATACAGCTTTCTCTCTTTCTCTCTCCCCTCCCCCTTTAGCAGTAAGTTTACACACCCAGCTACAGACAATACTCTCTCCATGGAAATTTCTTCTTGTTGTTATGTGCCTTTATGTCAACTCCAACGGATGATCCTGTCATAGGATTTTCTTGGCAGGAATTATTCAGAGGTGGTTTGCCATTGCCTGCTTCTGAGGCTGAAAGAGGGTGACTTGGCTAAGGTCCCTGGGTTTACATAGCTAAGCAGGGATTTGAACTTTGGTCTTTCAGGGTCCTAGTCAAACCATGATTGTTCCAACCATGGAAATTACATAGGGCCAATCAGATGGAAGGAGACATGTGTAGGGGACTTGATGAATGATCACATTCATATTAGAAAAGCAAAGAACCAATGTGGTTAGAGTTGGAATGGGACTTAGGAAATCCAGATTCAAGCCAGTAGTAAGCTATGAAACTCCTGGGAGCCCTTGGGTCTGTTGTTTTCTCTCAACCCAATCTACTTTTCTGGGTCCTTATGAATATTAGTGGGGATATGGAGGGAAAGTTGGATTTAAATAGTTAAAAAACACAAACCAACTAGATGGACTATAGCAGCATCTTTATACATCATTATGATTCAAAAAACAATGATCAACTCTGCCTTTCCATCTTTAAATATTGATTGCATAGGCAGACAGGATTGTAAAGGAATCAATGGGTTTTTTTCCCCTGCCCCAATACCCAATGAACTTTAAGACAGAGTGCACGTGGTAGTGATTGGACTAACACAATGGAAATCAAGAGGACAAGGGGTTCAATACAGACTAGGATGGAGGAGTAAAAGGAAAGGCAAGCCTCACATTGGCTGGGACCTAATTTTGTTTTCCACATCATGTAAAATGCCCAGTGCATTCAAATTAAAACAAACACAGCATTTTTTTCTGAAGCCTAATTTCTTTTGTCCTTATCAAGTGAAACAATTTCCTCATGATTCCTTCTCTAGAGAACTGTCTTGGACTTGGCATCACTCAAAACCAACCCTTCCTTGCATTGCCCACAATTACAAAAGTTTTCCACCGGCAGAGTTTTCTCCGAAACAATGACTATTTCACCTCCTGAAAAGCTGATGCCACTCCATTAGGCTGTAAAGGTTTTTTTTAAAAAAAATATATTCACCAGGGGTACCATTTTCCAAAGAACGTAAGTGGTTCAAGAGTCTTAAATTTGACTAAAATTCCCCATGGACTTAAAATAAGTGCCTACCATCACTTTTCAAGCTAGGAGTTGGCCACTTTTGCACATTTATGCCATGCATAAAACTCAGCTGAAACTGCCTGACTTAAAGTGTGCATATGGAACCATGCCAAGAGAATGACTGCTATCCTTGGACATTGAGAGTAGACATCCTAAAAAAAATATCAGGAGTGTTCAAGGAAGAGACTTTCCAAAACTAGTAATAATATGCTGAATCACACCGATGTCATCGTGACTTGTTCTAAACAGCACAACAAATCTTGCATCCACTTGCCAGATACTTAACCTCATCCACTTTAGTCCTTGCTTCAGAATAGCCAAATAAACTTCTGGCATTTGACATGGATAACATTTGGCCTGGGCCCTGGAGGGTCCAGCAGTCTCTAGACTTGTCACAAAAATAAAGCTCCCCCATAGGCTGGGTGTAAACAGTAAATAAACTGCAGACACTGGCCTTGCCCAGCTTCCAAAAGCCCAATTCGCTTGGCCCTCTGGGGCTCATAAAACAACAAAACAAACAGCAAGCTCACTAGCAGGAGTCTGGGAAGCCAGCCAATCTCATTAAAGGGGAAGCAGCATTAAGCTATTGCTCTTTTAGAGCAGACAAAAAACCCTCCTTTCCAAAAGTCTGTTACAGACAAGACTGGTTGGCTACTGGGATAAAGTAATGTGTGGAGTGAGGGGAAAAACAAGGGTGAGGGGGCTCAGAAGGAATGGTTTTGTATACAAAATGAGTGAGAGAAAGACTGAGTGCAGCTTCTAATCTAATGCATATGCACAAAGAGGCAGAGAGACTGAATTGTGAGTTGTGACTTGAAGCATCACAAGATTCAGGTTTGAATCAACATGACCAAACTTCAATTTGCAAAACAAATCTGGATGGACCATAACCCACCACTTGCCTTTCTATCTTAAACATACAGGTAGTTTTCTTTCATTTGATGGAAAATAATTGGTGAGCCAATGCCAGGAAGTTAAATATGTTCAGTATGATTTTTCACAACATGGTAGCTGATAGAAACAAAGGTTTGCCAGCTATCGCGGATGATTCATATGAGGGAAATCCTCAAAGTCCTTCTCTCTTTCTTTTTGGCATTGTAAGGTATAATCCACAGAAGTGATCCATTGCACTCATCAGAGGTTCACACAGTATGGCTGGCTTTGATCAGCAGCTCAGATGTGTGCTTTTCCACTGATCTTAATGCTCCTTTAAGGAAGGCTAGCCAGGATATTGTCTATTATGGCATATTAAGCCTGGAGAATGCTCAATTGTGCATCTAAACCCCAGCATGACTTTCTTCCTTCCCATGAGATCCTCTCCCCTTACTCACCTCTGCACTCCAAAACCCCTGGGTGGTTGAAAAGAGGGCTTCTCTCTGTCATGAACAACATTTGTAATACCCTCAAACAACACAGTAAATGTGGGTATGATCCCTCCTGTACCTTCTTCAACTCTTAGCTAGGCTTGCTGGTTATGTCAGTCATATTCAGTGTAGTAATGCCTATGATGATAAAAGCATTTTTTTTCAGTGAATTCATTCATACCCTCTGCATAACAGGTACTTGGGGTGATAAGTAATAAAAATATTACTAACAGATTCACATCATAAAATAATGACCATAGGAACAAAGTAATTAATCAAATTGAAAAATTAAAATTAGGCAGTGAGGGGAAAAAATGAAACAGCACTAAAAAAACAACTCAAAAAGCAAAGCATTTTTAAATTGCTTATCTAAAACACAAAGAAGAATCTGTCTCACCTCCCACAAGATGAAGTAACCAATCAGGATGCTGCAACCCAAAAGACTTTGTTCATATAGCCCACCAGTCTAAGCAGTAAGATGTATAACATTGCCTCCAATGATTATCATAAATTATGGGCATGTTCATTGTGAAGACATAGCTCTTTGGAACATTTAATGATTTGTAGGTCACAATTAGCACCATGAACTGTGATTAGAAACAAACTAGAGGCCAGTAAACTAGATCCAGGACCAGTATAATGAGATCTCCAAACCATACTCCTGAAAAAAGTTGCTGCATTTATCACTCATTTTAGTTTCTGATAGGGATGTAAACCCTGATTTTGATTTGTCCCCATGCAGTAAAGTGAGATAATGGAGGGGGGGGGAAGAGATATCTTTGTCATGATGGCATTATGCCAGATACTTAACCTCATCCACTTTATTTTTTGATTCTGTGTGAGAGAGATTTTGTTCATTTTTGTGCATCTCTGTAAATTTGTTTGTAAATCTTTAATGTGATTAAAAATCATAGCACTAAATGGATTGTTTGCATATTTTTGATCAATCAGCTTGTTCTATTGTGCTTGCTGTATGTGAGAGCTTAGCTACAGTGTAAAATCACTAGTTCTTCACAAAGACATTTTGTGCA
Organism: Phrynosoma platyrhinos; assembly: GCA_020142125.1. Lineage (NCBI taxonomy): Eukaryota > Metazoa > Chordata > Lepidosauria > Squamata > Phrynosomatidae > Phrynosoma > Phrynosoma platyrhinos. The sequence goes on from CM034706.1 coordinate 220,206,261, forward strand.
AATTGCGGAAAGTGTGAAAGGAAAAAGCGTAGTCAGTATCTATGGTAGTTCTAATGCCAGAGAGAACAACTCTCTTGGAGGTTGGACAATCAGTGACAGGCTATCTCACCAGGGCAAGATGTCCCTCCATCTGTAAGCTTTTTTCGTGTCTCTAATTTGTGATCATTTTTCAAGGGCAACCTATGTTTAGTCACCTAAACAAAGAGGGATCAAGACACAAATGATTGTGACAAGATCTTCCTTCCCTAAGAAGAGACACAGTGTGCCAGGCAGTCACATTCCTTATGGCCATTGCCCCATGATCTTTGAGGTTAATTAATATTATTGGTAGATACCTAGTATGGATGCAGCAAATCATATCAAATCCCAAACAATCCTGAGGAACAAGTCATCAGCTATGCCACTATTCCTCCAACACTGTGAAGATGGTCACAGTTAGGAAATGTATGGATTTGGACACTGTTTGATATGTATGGAAACCATGCCCTATGAGGAACGACTTAGGGAACTGGGTATGTTTAGCCTGGAGAAGAGATGGTTAAGAGGGGATATGACAGCCCTGTTTAATTATTTGAAGGATGTCATGTTGAGGAGGGTGTTAGCTTGTTTTCTGCTGCTCCAGAGAATAGGACTCGGAACAATGGATGCAAGCTGCAGGAAAAGAGATTCCACCTTAATATTAGGAGGAACTTCCTGACAGTGAGACCACACTCCCTCGGAGTCTGGTGGAGTCTCCTTCTTTGGAGGTCTTTAAACAGAGGCTGGATAGCCATCTGTCGGGGATGCTTTGATTTTGAGTTCCTGCATGGCAGGGGGTTGGACTGGATGGCTCTCTTGTGGTCTCTTCAAACTCTATGATTCTATGATTCTATGTAGTTTCTGAATTTTGCTCATGATATCTATCTTCTTGCATTTTCAGCATAATGATTTGTACTTAAGGTTGGAGAAATATGTGAAAACCCATAGAGGTCCAATTGGTTTGTAATGTAGCAATTGCTAAGGAAATCCTTGCAACTTTCTCTTAGATAATGGGTTCTTTACATATTTTTGTTCTGTACCTACCAATCATTTCTGACTTATGACAACTTTAAAGCAAATCAATCACAAGCTTTTCTTGGTAAGATTTGTTCAGAGTGGGTTTGCCCTTGCCTTCTTCTGAGGCTGAGAGAGTATGGAAATATTCCATTACAAAACAAACAAACAAAACAAAACAAAAAACAAACAAACCCTGATTTACCCCTGCTGTTTTGAAGTTGAATATGGGATGCAGCCAGGTATTATTGCATGTGAAATGCTGCTGCCAGGCTGCATCTTGCCTAAAACCTGGCTAAAATCTTCACTCAGCTGGCCGATTTGCAAAGCCGATTTGCATGCAATACCTGGCTGCATCCCGTATTGAACTTCAAAACAGCAGGGGTAAGTTGGTGGTTGTTTTTGTTTGTTTGTATTTCTTTTTTCAATGGGATAATATCCTGTGACTTGCCCAAGGCTAGCAAGTCTTCCATGGCTGAGCAGGGATTCTAACTCTGGTCTCTAAAGTCATTGTCCAATGCTGAAACCACCATTCCATATTATCTGTCCTTTCACAACATGCAGGCCTACAAAGAGGCCAACTACTCCCAATATTTCACAGAAACTGGCTGATTAACTAATAAGAAATCAGAATATCACTAAAGGCATGTTTCCAGTAATGAATCTTTAGAGTGCATTCTCACCCTCAGTCTTTTTCAGCAGGGAAATCCCCAAAAGGCAAAAAAAAAAAAATGCGGGAGGGGGGAGAGAATCAATTCAGCAGGGGACTACAGTTAACAACGACAGAGGTAGCTATTTCTGGCAGTCAAGATCCCTAGTCTTCAACCCCCATTAGCTCTGGCTGATAATCAAAGTGGTGACCCTGTAAATTGTGTTTAGATTTTTACAATCCACTTCTCTCCCATAATGTTTTAAGACAGGCAGGCAACTGTGTTATTGGCACTATTTGTGGTATCCAAGAAACTGAGGCAGAGAGCTTCAAATCACCAGAATGTTGCCACACAGTGTTATTGCTTTCAGTAGCAGGTTTGTATCACATTCATTTTTAACAGGGCACCTTCCCCTCCAAAACCCTGCATAAACAAAATTCAAGAAAGAAACATTTCTTGAAAGCATTTTATATTTTCTTAAATTGCTGCTGGCAACCCTGGTAGGATGATGCTTCCCCCTGAAGAGGAATAACTAGTATCTGAAGGGAAAAGAAAACCAGCAGCGGATGATTAGAAGCACAGAGAAGCCTTCAGTGTTAATAAAAATGCACAGCACTGCAACAAGATATGAACAGCAGAACCTATTTATAAGGCTGAGATAGGGACTTGATGAGGTTTTCTGAGGGGAGGAGTGATTGCTCATCATTAGCAATTAATGGAGGAATGGTAGTCTGAACTTTTTAGGGGTTCATTTGCCTTTCATAATGCTTCTGGATAATATTGCAAAAGATTTGGAGCTAAGAGTGTGGGGGCTGTGGGTAAAGGTATTGGAGCCTGTTCCATAGGGACATAGGACATTTGTGTTCTGTTCCAGAGACAAGATCATGAACCAGTGGATTCAAATAACAAGAAAAGTAATTCCAGCAGAACATTAGGAATAGTTTCTTAAATTTAAGAGATGTTTGATAATGAAATAGACTGTCTTGGGGTTTTGTGAATGCTCCTTTTGCAGGTTTTTAAATAGAAGTTAAATAACCATCTCTCAGGAATGCTTGACTAGATGACCTTTACAGTCACTTTCAGCTCTATGATTCCATGATTCTGTGATTCTAGGAAACATCCTTATACTGGTAAGCAAAGGGATCTTGTATCACCTTTGAGACTAACTGACAGAGGGAAGCTGATAAGCATCAGCATTCATAGACTTGAACCTACCTCTTCAGATGCTTACTCATCTGTTATGACAAAGTCAGGAGTGAGGGTACCGGAGGTATGTGTAAACCTAAATCTATCAGTATCTAGAGCTTTCCCACACTAAGGTGCTGCAGATCTCTTTGCATACTGATATTCCACATTAACACAGCTATGTCTCTGATATCTAGAGTGGCTGGAAGTTGTTGGACTGTAGCTACTCATGATCTCTTCTCTCTGGCTATGCTAGTTCTAGATAAAAGGCATATGGGAGCCAGAACTTTATAATTCCTGGTTTAAAGATGAATATGCAGATTCCACACTAACCTTTACCCTGGTCCCTTTTATTGGATAAGTAGTATTTTTAATGAAACAGTACAAGCAGTAAGGACAGACCAGTCATGCATGTTATACCATACTACCGTGGGCCCTTGGTATCTGCTAGAGTTTGTTATCCTCTGTGGATAACAAAATCTGTGGATGCTCAAGTCCCATTATATTTAATTGAATAGTAAAAATTGTGTCCTTTATATAAAATTGCAAAATCAAGGTTTGCTTTTTGGATATATATATATATATATATATATATATATATATATATATATATATATATTTCTATATATTCAAGCCATGGATGGTTGAATCCGTGGATGCAGAATCCATGGATATGGAGGGCTGACTTTACATTTGTTTGTTTGTTGTTGTGTGCCTTCAAGACATAAACCTTGTATTTATCATAGTTATAGCCTGGTTGAGATATCCAGTACTATATAAGGAACATTAATACTAATAATATCTTGAAAATGCCATTAGAGATTGTTTTCATTATATGTCTGGGATAAACTCATCAGATATTTAAATGTAAAATTTTTAACAAATCTTTGCTAGCTGGGAGAGATAAATGTAGAAGCCCATTTCCTTTCTTTATGATATTCAGTCAATGCAGTAAAGCAAGCCAACAGTTTTAGATCTATTCTGCCTCAGAAATGTAGTCATTTAAAAAGCTTCCATTATATAAATGCCATCAGGGATTAAACCAACCCAGAAAGAGCATTCCTTTAGTAATCCTGCATAATTAATGGGAGACAATTCTACTTGGTATATTAAATAGCCAACATGCAAGCACAAGCTGCTTGTTTTAAGAGCATTTAAAGGAAGCTTGTCCCTAACCACTCACATGAACACAGACGTGCACCAATGCTACAGACTCTGCTGATATAGTGGAATTTTGAGATATGCTATCCTGGGCCAAGCCTGGAAAAGGTACTTTTTCAAGTCTGGTTTCCAAACCCTTCCAGCCATCATGGCCAAGGGCTATGCTAGCTGAAGAATTCTGTAGTCCAAAAAAGTAATTTTTCCAAGCTCTGGTCATAGGTATAGTGGTGGAGCTACAAAACTAAATAGAAAACAACAACAATATATGGGTCAGAACCATGGCTATCTGGATATGATATTACTAGTAGTCAATTGTAAACTATACAAAATGCAGTACTGAAAGTATAGATATGGAGCAAGATTAAATTATATCATTCTTTAGTTTAAGGCAAAAACCTAACTCAAGGTTACATACTGGGGTGGGCAAAGTGTGACTGTAGGGCTGCATGTAACTTACAAGGTTGTTTTTACATCATCCAAAGCCCATCCAAACTTTACTGACTTCCCCTTTTCTGGCAAAAAAGCTGTTTTTCCCCTCTCTACGAACCTTTCAGGGGTCACAGTTTTCAATAGATTGCAGGGATCCCTACAATCATGCCAAGTTTTATTTTGGGGGATTTTGGCATTGTTAGCAGGCTGTGTGTCCCTTGAAGAGCACATGAAGAAAATCCATTTATGGACCCATCAAAATTCCCCACTCTACTGCATAAAAATGCTTGGAAGAAAGTCCCATCAAGGCAGTAGGATTCATTCACAGTTATCATGAACAGGATTTCAGTCTAACTGATCACAGTAAACATTCAAAGGATTACACTCATTTGCATGGAGAACTTGTCATGTTACCATAATGCAATGTGGGACTGGTCTCGTGTGTCATGCAAATATTCCCTTTGCTTGTGATGTTTTTAAAGATCTTTAAAAATATGTGACTGAGACTAGATTTTGGGCAGGGTGACACAGCACCTGTTTCTTCCTCAGAGCTCTTCTAACATTTGCTTAGGGCAGGGGTAGACAACCTTTCCCCTTTAAGGGCCGAGGGACTTCAGCTCCCAGAATCCCAGGAGCTGTTGGCCAACATGGGGCCAACATGGCTGAGGCTTCTGGGAGCTGAAGTCCCTCGGCCCTTAAAGGGGAAAGGTTGCCTACCCCTGGCTTAGGGCTTCATCATACTTGAAAAATAATTTTTCCTATTTTTAATGGACTTTTTTTTTAAAAAAAATGGGGAAATGTAATACTCGCATCCTTTATAGATTAAAAGTCACAGTGTTCCTTCTGAAATACACAGTGTACAATTATATGATATTGTTTGTTATTGTATATTAAAGGGTTTTTCTGGAAACAATTGCACATTATTATTATTATTATTATTATTTTGTGACAAATGGAGCTACAAAACTCTGGACTGTGAAGAACCTCTTAGGTTTTGCCAATTTATTAGGTTCCAGCAAAAAAACAATAGAAACATAAGAAACCATAAACATTAGTCAAAGAGAGAAAATTATTTGTGGCCTTTACTATTACCTCACACTATTAAGCAGACATAAAACATTGATTCCCACAAAAAAACTGAGAAAATGAAACCAAGACCAGGAATTGCAATGATCAGATGCTACACATTATCTTTTACCTAAGGGGGACTGCAGATTGGCGGCACAGAGCTGCCCCAAGAAGCAGCAGATTGGGGCCGTGGCTACCCCATGTTGTGGCCCCAATCTTCCCTTTTGCTGCCCCAAAAAAGGAGGCAAAATGCTGCTCCTTTCAGGGGTGGCAAAAGGGCACCCTAAGAGCTGGCATGTGGCTCTTCGGGTTAGGATGCTGCACCAGGAAGGGTGTCCTGACACCATGTGCCATGTGTAACAGCGTGCAGCATCAGGATGCTGTCAGTGTGGGGTTGGGGTGGCTGGCGTGCAGCTGCCCTGCCCCATCTCTGCCTCCAGGCCAGCCCTTTGGGCTGGTCTGTAGAGACCCCAAGTCTTCCTGTTAAATAGTTTTTAGAAATCATTTTGAGGGTGTAAAGACATGAAATGTTGTGATGAGAAAGCAAATGGAGGTGCGGGTGAGAGCTTGTCTTCATCTTTAAATAATTTTCTTGGGTTATACCTACAAAATCCAAGGCTTTGCAACACTCTGCCACCATGGTGGCAGATTGCAAGCCACAGGGGCTCGCCAGAGGCTTGGCGTGGTGGGAAAAAACACTTCTGCCCTTTCAGAACAAGTTGATATCAGGACCACCATGGGAGCCAAAGAGCAGCCAAAACGGAAAAAATAAAAGCTCCAAAATCTTTTTCCCTTTGGAGGCTACCAGCTTCATCATCAACTGAGATATATATCAACAGGAGAGAAGCAAAACTAACAGCTGAGAAATCACTCTGGACCAAGGTACTTAGTAACTCTTTTATCCTCCAAGATATTGAAAAAACTGCAGGAGCACCCAAAAAGGAGGAAAAGCAAAAGGTGATTCTCTCTCTATGAATATTTTTTTCTTATCTTGAACTTTGAGATCATTTACCCAGATAATAAAAGAAAACAGAATGCTTAAAACTGGAGTTAAAGCAGACAAAAATATCCATTTGATCTAATAAATTAAGATTGAAGACAGCTGTGAAAAGTAGCAAAGAAAGACAGTGAGAGAGAGAAGAGAAAGAGAGAATGGAGCTTGGAAGAAGCAACCACATCCCTCTCCCTAATTTCAATTCCCTCTTTTTTACTCCCTGTTTTGAATATTGAATGAGGAAATACAGATTAATCAAAAGGAGAAGAAAAAAGAGGAAAGAAGATTAAAAGCTAGCAGTGTTTTAAGGGTGAAAGAAATAAAAGAAATAAAATCTGACCTTACAGTTTTACTGAGAAGGGAAGCCTAGTTATTTTAGGAAGTTAGAAACCCTTTTTAATGCTACCAGCATTTATAATTCACTTCATTGCTGTCATTGCTATCACCATTTACCATCTATTCCATTGCTACTATTATTTAACATCTATTTCATCGCTACTAGTATCTGCCTTCCATTTTATCACTACTAGTATCTACCATACATTTCATAACCACCAGCTACTATTACCAAAAAGGAAAAGGAAACAAATCACTATCAAAGAAAACTAAAGAACAATAGATTATAAAGCTAATGAATTAAAAGACTGAATGACAAAATAGTTACATGAATTAATAAAATTTGTCAAAATTCTAAATTTGGCTAATTCAATAAACTGCTCAACGATCTAAATACTATTGCTCAACTATCCAACTACTGAACTTAGCAAGTTAGGAAGACCATAGAAGAAACAAATTAATAAAAAGAAAGAAGAAGAAGAAAATGATTTAATAATAAGAAAGAAAAAGAAGAAAAAAGATGAAATATCAAAAGTATAATATATAAATTCTGCATTTAACTTCTGTAAAACAAATAATTAGTTTAAAAATAGAAACTGATTAATTAAAGACAGCAATTTTTGAAGATGGCAACAAGTGCAAAGTCAAAAACCCAAACTCAACCAATTGGAATGATGACAAGAAGAGGATCTACTGTTTCCACATTAAAACTGAATGAGACT
>CM034706.1:220213937-220227709 GCA_020142125.1 Phrynosoma platyrhinos
AATCAGAAATAAACTTGATAATACCCAAGGAACTAAGGGAATTTAAAAAGGCACTCAAGAAAGAAATAAGGGAAGAAGTAAGAGGAGAACTTTGCAGAAAGAGTCTAATAGTTTAGTAAGAAAAAATTAACAAACTTTCAGAGGATATGTCAGAGGATCAGAAAAAAAGAATTGGAAGAAATGAGACTTAAAACAATGCCTTTGGTGGGAAAAGGCAGACAAAATGGAAAAAGCAAATCAAATCCCAAAACCTGCTAGTGCATGAACTTAGACACAAGGAGAAATGTATCAAGCTTAGAGGCCTTCCAGAAATGATATACAAACAATTATTTGGAAAAATAATTTCCAGTCTAGCAAGATTAATAAATATGACTCAAGTACCTCTGGATTCATATATTGATAAACTCTAAAATAGTGTGGTGGAAAAACTGCCAAGAGACATTGTTATTGTGTTTACAGAAACAAGAATAAAGGACAAAAACATACAACAAAACTTTAAAGAAGACTTCATTATAGACGGAAATCAAATACAAATATTTAAAGACCTATCCTCAGAAATCTTGAGAAACAGAGAGAAGTATAAATTTCTAACACAATTACTATATGAATGGAACATTCAATACAAAAGGGAAAAATAGAAGAATTTTCATTTCATAATACAAAGTAGAGAGAAGAAGATGGAAATAAAAGAGAAACAGAAATAAGATTGACAATTAAGAGATATGAAGAACCAGGAGAGGATAACAATACAGAAAACTTGGAAATACAACAGGAAAGATAAAAGCATCAAGAGGACAAAGAAACTTATGAAGAAGACTTATTGGACTTAGAAACCAAGAACACTCAGAGGAGGAAGAGGAAGAGGAAGAAAGAATAGCAAACAAAATATCAAAGAAGATAATAATATCAAGAATAACATTAGAAAGAAATATAAATTTGGAACATAGAATGTAAAAGGTCAAAATAATAAATTTAAAAGAAGACAGATTTTTCATATAATAGAGAAAGCTAAATATGATTTTATGTGTTTACTAGAAACACAGATTAAAAATAAAGAACTAAAGTACATTCAAAATGCAAAACTGGGACAAATATTTTATTCAGCAACAGATATTTTGAGCAAGCAAATAAAACACGCAAATGGCTAGCTGGTAAATTGAGAAAAGAAAAAGTGAAAAATGTAATTACAGAAATAAAAATAAAAGGAGAAAAAAAAAACTACAAACCAGAAAGACATTATAAACCATTTCTATCAGGAATACTTAAATCTTTTTAAAGAGAATAATGAAACAGATAACTTTTGAGAAAGAATGGAAAAAAATATTTAGAACATAAAAAATATCAAAAATTAACATGGAACAAAAAGATCAACTATAAGCACCCATCACAAAGATGGAATTAATTCAGGCTATTCAAAGCTTAAAAGAAAATAAAGCTCTAGGCCATTTAGGCCCAGATGGCTACACAGCTACTTTTTAAAAGACATTTCAAAAGGAATTGACAAATCCACTAATGGAAATGATAAATAGAATTCATATAGATGGGAAACCAGAAACATGGGAATAGACAGAAATTATATTAATACAAAAAAAAAAAAAAAAAAAGGAAAACATTATCTCAGAAGTAACCAACTATAGACCCATATTATTGTAAAATAAAGACTATAAGATCTTTGCAATAATAATGGCAAATAGGCTGGAAATAGTCATGGGAAATATCATACATGAAGACCAAAATGTGTTTATTCCAGACAGACATATAAAAACCAACATAAGAACAATTGTGAACTTACTGGAATACTACAATCTAAGTATGTATAAAAAGTTACTATTAATCTTTGTCAGTGCAGAAAAAACATTTGACAATGTCAAATGGGACTTTATGTTTGAAACTTTAAAAAGAACAGGAATGGGGGATAATGTTTTTGAAAATATAAGACATTTATAATTGTCAAAAGGCTTATCTTAAAATGAATGTGGAAAAAACTAATGAATTCCAAATCAGTAAGTGGACAAGACAGAGATGTCCTATGTCTCCCTTACTATTTATTTTAGTATTAGAGGTTCTGTTCAATACAGCTAAAGAAAACGTAAATATTAAAGGCATCAAGATCAAGGGACAAGAAATAAAGCTCAATGCCACCACAGATGATTTAGTTATTATTTTAGAAAACCCCACAAAAAACTATAGAAACACTCATGCACGAAATGACTGTTTTTGGTAATTTTGCTGGTTTTAAATTAAACAAATACAAAACCTGGTTATTAACAAAAAACATTAAAAGAAGAGAAGGGAAAAATCTGGAAGAAAAGCTGGGATGTAAAATAAAGAACAAAATCAAATATCTAGGAATTTGGCTGACTAATAAATGTATAGACCTATTTGAAAACAACTACTTTATGGAAAGAGATTCAAAAAGAACTTCATAAATGGAATACATTAAATTGGTCACTATCGGGCAGAATTGCAATAATTAAAATGAATATACTCTCCAAATTAATGTTTCTATTCCTCAACCTGCCAATAATATCCAATCAAAGGATATTTGTACAATGGAATAAAGAGCTTAAAAATTATATGGAAAGGAAGGAAAGCCAGAATTCAGTTGAATAACTTAAAAGACACAGTAGAAAGAGGGGAATGGCTCTGCAAGCTTTATTCTTATATCATATGGCAGCAAGTTTACTTTGGGTCCAGGATTGATAAAATTAAAAAAAAATCAAAAGACTTTAAATATAGAACAACACAACCTAAGATATTGTTGGCATTCATACATGTGGTATGAGAGACATAAAATAAACAAAGATTTTAACAATCATATTTTAAGGAAGGCATTATTTAAAAATTGGCTTAATATCAGAACAAAATTGGGTATCATCCCAAAAGGCTTTCTTTGAATGATGGGAGAGGGGAATCAAAAATTGATAACATATAAAGAAATCTTAAGACAGAATGAAAGAGGTAAAATTACTATTATTACAAGGAAAGAACTAGAAAACAAAGATAAGAAATTACATTGGATGGGATATTGACAAATAAAAGAGAGGTTCAAAGAAGACGTCAAAACAACAGGATTTGAGAAGGAAGAAAATGAGATAGATAAAATATTAAAAACACTGGAAAAAAAGAAAATAAGTAAAATTTAGAAAACATTACTTAAAAAAACTTAGAAACAGAAGAGATAAATGATTATATGATAAAATGGGCTGAAGAACTGGGGCACAATATTGAACTTGAAAAATGGGAAAGAGCTAGGGGGAAAAAACAAACAAATTTACAGTATCAGAATTATTTCAAAACAGCTATAGGCCAGTCTCATGGTTACCTTTTTTGAGCAAGGTGATTGAGATGACTGTTGCTCTTCAGTGCCAAGCTGTCTTGGAGGAAACTGATTATCTGGATCCATTTCAAACTGGCTTTAGGACAGGATATGGGGTGAAGACTGCCATGGTTGCCTTAGGTGATGACCTTCCTCTGGGCATCAACAGGGGTAGTGTGACCCTGTTGGTGCTATTGGACCTCTCAGCGGCCTTTGACACAATAGATCATGACATCCTCTTGGAACGCCTAAGACAATTAGGAATTGGAGGCATTGCATGGCAATGGTTCCGTTCCTTTCTCTTGGGCATGTTCCAGAGGGTGCTGTTCGGGGACAGTTGCTTAGCTAAAAAGGAGCTTACTTGTAGCATCCCTCAGGGCACCATCCTGTCCCAATGCTACTTAACATATATATATATGAAGCCGCTGGGAGAAATTATCCGGAGACATGGGGGGTGTTATCAGTACGCTGATTTTGATTGTTTAATTGCATTTTAAGAGGGGTGGGCTATTGGGGGAAGGGATTATTTGTTTTATCTGTAAGCCACCTCAGCTGTTTTTACAGAGAGGCAGCATATAAATAATAATAATAATAATAATAATAATAATAATAATAATAATAATAATTTTAAAATAGCTAATAGATAGTACTACATGCCTCTCTTACTTAATAAAATAACAACATAATATTCCAAAATCCTTTTTTTTTTTTCATTTTTATTTTTTCTAATTTATCCAGGGAAAGAGGGCTTTGCAAAGAAGAAGAAGAAGAATTGGAATGGGTCCTCCCGTCCCTGAATTTAATCCCATCCTGCCAAGCTTTCATATTTGTACTTTGTTGCTGATATCCTCTACCTCTCTGCTCAGATCCTGTAGGTCTAAGCCTGTGGTCTCATTGACTAAGTCTAGCCATCTGGCATGTGGTCTTCCTCTCTTTCTACTGCTGTCTACCTTCCCCAGCATCATTGTCTTTTCTAATGAGTCATGCCTTCTCATGATGTGGCCAAAGTAAGACAGCCTCAATTTAGTCATCTTGGCTTCCAGGGTATCCTTAGCACTCTTCTCCAGCACCACATAACAAAATGAGTTGATTTTTTTTTTCCTATCAGTTTTCTTCACTGTCCATCTATCACATCCGTACATAGTAATGGGGAATAAGTGGCTCAGATGAGTCTAACTTTAATGTTCAGCTATAAATTTTTACACTTTAGGATTTTGTTTAATTCTTTCATAGCTGCCCTTCCCATTCCTAAGCTTCTTCTGATTTCTTGACTGCAGTCTCCATTCTGATCAATGTTTGCTCCAAAGTATGGGAAATCTTTAACTATTCCAATTTCCTCATTATCTAGATTGAATTTATGTAAATCCTCCATGGTCATTATTTTTTGTTTTCTTTATGTTTAACATTGGGCCTGCCTTTTCACTTTCTTCATCAACTTTCTTTTGCAATTGTTCCAAGTCTGTGATGTTTTTCACTAGTAGTATGGCATCATCTGCATATATTGTACTGTTGATGTTCCTTCCTCCTATTTTTAACGCTTCTTAAACCTGCTCTATATATGATATTTTCTACATTACTATATTGAGATCATGGGAGGGGGGTTACAGTTAATTTTGTAACTGTTTAACTACTGTTCATATTAGAAGATAAATTGTAAATGGATTTCTGATCTCTTTAATTTTATATAAGTAATATAAGCTTGCCCTATGTCAATTCTTTGTTAGGGTAACACTTTTTGGGTATAGATCTATAAGTTTCTCTATTAATATATTTATAGTTCTTATTAGGTTTTTCTATTGAAAACTTCATGTGTTTATTTTCATTGATAACTTTATTTGAATACTGAACTAGTTTTTTATATAATAATTGAAGATATATTTGTCTATTTGATCATCAAGGACCTCCATTTGCTACAAAGAACTTTAGCAGAATATACAAAATATTGGGTTGTATATGGTAAATTAAAGTTTAGGAGGGAGTAGAATCATAGGAGGTGGGAACATTGTACTTTAGCTCTGTTAAGATAAAATTAAGGAAAACATTGACTGCTTAAACTTCTTTTTTATTATTATTATTAGCACTTGATACATTAGTTGGCATTTAATTTGGATGAGATATTCTATTAGAGTAATATAGATTTAATATAGACATAATATTTAAAATCTTTCAGGATTATAAAAAAAGATATAGAAACAAAATACAAGCTTTGATAAATAAGGAGAGAGAAGGAAAATAGAGAAAAAAGAAGTGAGAGTTAGGTGAGGAGGGAGAGAAAGTAAGTGAGGAAAAAGAGTAGAAAGAAAGGAATAAGGGAAAGAAGAGTATAAGTGGGCCTGATTAGTTTAATGGATGTTGGATGGTTGAGAGAAGGCCAGACTTCTATCAAAAAACACTTCCTCACATGTCAAGAACTTCACAAAAGGACATTTTGAGAATATTCTCCATTTGGAAGTTAATTCATTTAGGACAATCTTCCTCAGCTTGATTCTCTACCGGCATGTTGTTTGGGGATGACAGAAATAGTCCAACATATCCTGATGGCCTTATGATTCACAAAGGCTTATCCAGCAGTTAGGAAAAAGCCCATTCACAGAAAAGTGTGGATTTTTTGTCAAGCTGTACATACCATTTAAGACTTCATTTTCAAACAAAAAATGGATGGTATTTGAAAAAGCTGTTTAATATTTTTACATGCTAAATACTTATATACTAAATACAAATATTTAGTAATGAAATGGGATTTTAAGCTACTTGTCCTATAGTAATAACACCAAAGACATGTTGTGTAAATCAATTTTTATTCCAAGCCTTCTTGAAGAAATTATTAGGCCAAATAGGATGCATATATATTTTAAAATAAATAAAAACTACAGTTGCCCCTCTGTTCTTGCAGACTTGAGGTCCGTGGTTTTAAATATTCATGGAGGGGTGACCTCCATTAAAATCAATGGGGCAGTGCCTGTGGGGCCCATTCAAGCCTATGGGACTTGAATATTGGTGATACTCCATTTTCGTGGGGGTCTGGAACGGATCCCCGTGAAAATGGAGGGTCAACTGTATACTTAAAAATGAAACTCTTGGTAACTGCTTCAGATACTTGAATTACCACTCAGGTCTCTAACAGACAATTTTAAGTACATCACCAACTACATATCCCAGAATTATTTAGGATGGAGGCATGATAATAAAAAGTGGTATGACACTGATATGAGTGTGTAGTGGAGATGTCCTAAACAGGCTAAATCTAAGTAAATAAATATGAACCATATTTTAATTCACCTAAGTGAGGTGTATAATTTCAGGCGATATAGGAAACACAGTGAGTTGTCTAGACTTCCCCCTTTGTGAATAAAATGGTTCTTTCCATTCATGTGTGTTGGGGAGAAACAGAATCTATTAAAGGCTACCTGCTAAAGCAGCTTCATTTATACACCGCTTCATATCACACTATAGGATGTCTAAGCGGTTTACAATTGTAAGCTCATTGCCTCCCAACAGTTGGGTACTCATTTTAGCGACCTCAGAAGGATGCAGGCCTGAGTCTAACCTGAGCCCTGGCTAGCTAGTATTGAACTCGCAAACTTGTGGTCTATGAGTGAGTGGCTGCAGTACAGGCATTTAATCACTGCACCACCAGGAAGGAAGAGTGTACAGTGGTCTACCTGCTGAAGGAAGAGTGTACAGTGGTCATTGATTTTCCCCCTCTTCTACATCGGTATCTCCTATGAAGTTCTAGAAGGCATCCATCACTTTAGTGAAGCTTTTTCAGGGACTGATGCAAAAAGGATTAATTGCTGGTAATTGTCACCTTGTCCCTTTCCTTCAGCACCAAGAGAACTTTTTGGTTCACCTCAATCCCACTGGAAGCATGTTGAACAATATTGCTTTTTGTGAACTGGGATATTTCTACGTTCTCAGAGTCAAATGAAAAATGACATTCTCCATTAAGACTATGTCTATGAAAGGTATAATCACCAAAAGGAAAGCTCTGTGTTTTTTTAAGTGGAAAGGAAAGGCAGAACATTACTAGTCTCTAATTTTGCACTGGACTACTATGTATATAAAAAGAAAGAAAGGCCCTATTTAGTCATGGATTCCCAGGTCTCACATAACAAGGCCCCTCTTTAAGAGCAAAAGAATGTGGAATGTGTCTTTGCCTCTGGCAAGTAGTTTTGCTTTTGTGATGCAAACAGGAAGGAATGTTATCTCATGTAGCCAATCAATCATAGAAAAGTGCATAAGAAGATGGAAGGTGAGAAACAAGAGGGCATCATGGAAAAGCAGTTTTACCCCCAGGCTATGGCTATCCACATGCCCATGGTGTTAGTTAACCCTTCTACTTATTTTCAGAGCTGGAAGAGGGGATGTTGCAGACACTAGCACTTTTACTGCCAAGAATCAAAAGTGCACTCATGAATGCTTGTTCACCAGGCTTTGGCAAGCAGGTATAGATGATATTCTAGAAGAGATTAATGATTAGTACACTCAATGCACTGTGGCCACAAATAAAAGGATGAGGATCCTCAAAGACAGTACAACACATTAATTCTGGGCAGTGAGTGACATGACTGTGAGACTACTCAAGTGTGATTTTAATACTGAAGACCTTGAAACTGCAAGTGCTTAAACAGTATGCTAGATTCTTTTTGATGAAAATGCCTATTAACTGATCTCAATGCACAGATTTACACCATTTACTCATTTTTCTTCTCCCCTTTCTGTTGGCGCTTCCTAGAGTTTTAATTATAATAAGCAGATAGGAGAGTAGCAAAGGTATTTTTCAATCTTTCACCATTTTTGCCATTTTCCTCACACTCTGTGCAAGAAATCAGTCAGGTAACCTGAACAGTACACCCTGAGAACATAACTGTGATCCAGTACGGGTCAGAGGACTGTACACATTTGGATTATGAGACTGTAGAGGTTAGTGGCTTCAATGTCAGTGGTGATAGAGAACTGACTGTATTCTAGCCTGAACTTTAAAGTAACTATTCAGGAGTCTGAGCACTATGTTCCAAACAGGTTCAGCATATGGGATGATTACTTCATACTTCAGATTGAAATCAGATATGTGTTAATTGGCCAGTGATATTGGGGCTACCAGCCATCATTGGAGAATAAAAAAAATTCTGGCACTATGTTCATAAAACTTCCTGAAATGGCAGTCTTCTTGACTTGACATTTTTTTACAGCTGGACCTCTATATCCATGGGGGAATCCATTCTGGACACCCCCCACAGATACCAAAATCTACACATGCTCAAGTCATGATTTTTAAAATGGTGGTGTGGCATGTGTACACACACTAGTGCAGTGCATGCATGCACTGCCTTTAAGAAAAATGGGGGCTTGCCATCCATGGATGGTTAAATCTGTGGATGGCAAGTCCCCCAATACGGGAGGGGGGCAGGAATTCTATTTTGACTCATAATTTCTTGTTGTGCTGGATCTATAAAGTCTCTTCAGTGAATGTAAATATCAAAGTATGGATAAACAACACTGATACTTTAAGGCAGCCCCTCAGAAAATAGCCAAATGCTTTGACATTTTTGAACTCTTTTTGTGGAAAAAAATCATTTGTATTTTTGTGAAAACATTTGTTTTTTTGCATTTAAAAAACTAATGCTTATTGCACACAAACAGTTTACTCAATGCAAAACACATGTATTTTTGTGCAAAAACACTGTTTAGGCTGCAAAACTAGGGTTTTGAACAAATGAAAAACTAATCCTTTTTGTGTGCAAAAGTCCTACATGTGAAGAATCATCAAAACAAGGCAAATTACTACTACTCTTGCCCAGTTAGGGGAAAAATTATTACAATTATTCATTCTCATGTAGTAAAACAAACTAAGCAGATATTTACATCCTTACTACTCAGCAACAAAAGTAAAGAAGGTACAGTACTGCTGCCACAGTGCATTTATGAGTACAGATTCACCAAGGTCTTTCATCATAGTCACTTTTTGGTGGCTGTTTTGTTCTGAAGGTGGGAAGAGCAAAATTGAAATTTATCAATACTTATTTTTCAAAGAAAATCTAATATCATGTTTGTCATGAAGAACCAGTGAAAGAATATAAGCTATGGGCGCTGTCTAGTACCATTAAAATATACTGGCAGACAATCATGGGATTACTACAAAAATAAAATAAAAAAAATCACTGTTGGAATTGCTGACATCATGCATCTGCCATAAGCTATCCAGTTTGTTCATTAATATAGGATATGACATTAATAATTTCTTAAGCATCTAGATTTAGAGCCAGAATAGACCGGGTATAAAAGTTGGCTTTTTGCTGCCCAAAAAAGGAGCGGATCTCTGCCACTCCTTTGTTGGGAAGCTTCAAGGTGGATTGGGGCCATGGAATGGAATGTGGTTGCTGCAGCCCCAATCTGTCTTTGGAAGGGATGGCTTCATGCTGACCCTTCCACCCATCTATTTCGCCCCTTAGTTAGTCTCCCTCCCTCCCAAGAAATGTTCAAGTGCAAATAGATAGATAGATAGGTAGATAAATAGATAGACAGCAAATAAACATGATGTAGTTTTAAACTTGTATTTGGATGCATTCTATGGTCAGTATACAAAAACATTATCATTAATGTACAATTTAAAACACTATCTTGGGGATTTTATGATGACAAGTCATATTTCTGTTTGCTTGTTCAAAGGAATTATTATTAGTAGTGATGGTGAGACCATCATTAAGAGATTCCTGAGAACATCTGAACACGCCAACTCTCACATGTATGATTAATTAATATACATTCATTGATCAATTTTATCAACAGTCAATGAATAGAGGACCTCTTCCCTCTTACACCGATTGCAGCTACTTCTTGGGCAGTTCTCAAGCATCAGTTAAATAATTAGATTACCATAAAGCTCTTGAAATAGCATCTCTCTTCAAACTAATAAGTGCAAATAATTTTGGAAGTTGGGAATATACTCTAAGTACTACAAAAATGGAAATCAAACTTTCAGTCAAGTGTAATGTATACTGAAAACATTTGGATGCCCCTTTCAGAATTATAGTATGATATCATGGATGCGACTTGTTAGCAGATATGACAGTATATTGAATCTGCATCACCACAGCCACAACAAATACTCCACAAGAATTTAAGCACACAATTCCAGCACACCCCATTCTTTACATTTCTCTTCAGTTTTGTAGCTCTCCAGCATTTGCAGTTACTGGAGTTTTAGATAGCAATCAGTTGCAGCTATAAATTCCACTTACTTTTCTGACTGTTTCAGATTTGCCCCTCTTATTCTCTTACTGCTTGTATACTTGGTTATCAGTAAATAGGTCTCCACAGCTATTAGAAGCTGCTTGCATTTTTTGCAAAGCCAGCAATTCATACAGAAAATAAAAGATGTAGCTTCAGACTTCTTAGATAAAAACAAAACAAAACCAGAGACTTACCTTTTTCAGTTTGCCACTCTTGGTACCAACAAACACCACACTGTAGCCATTGTAGACATAAGAAGTGACAGCAGTCATCCGATCACGGCTAGTTGTGTAAAGGGTCACCCCTTCTACTGGTACAGAGCCTCCCAGTGGCTGGTTAATATCCAACCCACAGAAGTTATCATCTATTGGGACTGGCTGAAAAAGAGAAAGCAGTTTGGTGAGTGTGAGTGACCAATAAATGAAAAAAAAGGGGGGAAGGAAACTGTATACCCATTGAACTCTCCTACATATTCCTTGGAACATCTGATAGATACTTTTGTTCAGCTAAGCCTGAGTTGGTATGTTCAAGCTCAAAGACTAGTTTCTTTATCCCTATTTGTGTTCTGATCTCCTCCAAGAATGACCTCAATGATTCAGTGATATATGTAATTTTATGCACATAATTTGCAAAGCTAGTTGAAGATAGGTTAATATACAAATGCGCAAATGTATATATGCATGCACACATACCACTATGAATAATGGCATGTCTTCTCTATAACACATTTGTGGCATAAAGCCCTTTGGATCTTCTAGGCTAAGACTTCATGTTCTTCTCTCTCTCTGTGTGTGTGTGTGTGGGGGGGTGTTTAAAAAATGGTTCCCCTACTACTTCTAAGAAGGAAAGGCCCTGTCCACACTTTAATCTTGAGACTGATCCTAACATGTCCATGATATGTCACATTAATTGGAAAATGTTGCCTTATTATTTGCTGGGTTAATAACCCAATCAGTCATTAGGACTTGCATATCCTATCGTCGTTTTATGTGACCCAATTTGAAAGATTACAATAACACTATGCAAAGTTTCTACAATATCAGCACTGGGAATGTAAAATGATTGTCTGGGAAAAATCATGGATTTTGGGGAAGGAAAAAGGATATGAGAAAGAAACAACTCAGATTAGTACACAGGTCTGGGGGCAATCACACTATCAGCTGACTAACTATTAATATTGGTATTAAGCTAGTAGTAAGGAAACATCGTCTTCTCATACAAAAACATGAACTCCCCATATATCTCAGGAGAACTGTCTTAGTGACCCTCAATTTTTCTTTTGTGGAATTCAATAGAAAACTCTATATTCACTACAACTTAGAAGATGAGGAGATTTCTATAGAACCCTATTCCTGAAATCAATTATTATATAAATCAATAAATTAATTATAGCTTAAATGAATAATTCTATAGGAGAGGAAACAAGTAAAATAGATATAAAAGCACATAAAAATAAAGATAAAAACAAAAACAGAAGAACAAAAAGGGTGAATATTGATAAGTGAATTAGACTAAGGAAAAATAACTAAACAGAGAGACACTTAGATAAAGAAAATATGGGGATGAGACCTAGAAGAGCAATCTCAGATGGTACAATTGCAAAGTCAGAGGCAAAATTCTACTGAACTTCACCAGAAAAGTGCAGAGATTAAAGCAGGGATACTTGAGGGGATAAAGAGAATGTTAGAAGAATTATGTAAAAATAAATAAATAAATCAGAATGGAGATAAAAGAGAAGATGGAAGAGCTAAGAATGGATCTAAGAAAGGAACTGGATGTTTTTGGAGGTAAATTAGACCCGGTTATTAAGGATGTAAATCAGAATTAAAGATAAAAGAACTGGAGGAAAAGTCAAAAACAATGGAAAAACAAATGGGTCTTTTAGAATATCAAATTGAAAAAGAAATAACCATGACTCAATTAACAAAGATAAAAAATAGAAATAAATGTATCCAAATAACAGTACTAAAGGAAAATCTGGATGAAGATCTTTATAACAGAATTATACTTGCACTGATTATATAGGTGGGGCATTGAGCAGCTGGAGCTTGAGATTGATAAGGTATTTTGACAGAATTCCAGAACTGCAAGGGAAAGGAACTTGCCACAACATATCATGTAAGGGAAAGAGCCAAAGGAATAATACTGCAGCAGAACTATGAATAGAAGATGAGGAATTACAAATAGTTAAAGACATACCACAAGGTACATTGAAGAAAATATGAGAATACAACTTTATAACTCAACTATTAAGAAGGAAAGGAATTGTGTACAAATGGGAGGAGGAGGAAGGACTGTCAATGTACTTTGAACAAAAAAGAATTTTATTGAATTCTATACCTAAAACAAAGGAGTTTGTCAGCAGATACAAGGAAGAAATGGAAAGAAGAACAGAGATTCAAAACATAAGGGAACAAAATAGACTGGAAAGAGAGAAGAGAGAAAGAGACAGAGACAAAGTGAATAGAAGAGAAGTAGGATCTAGAGGTTTTACAAGAGAAGAAGGGGCATGAAGAGAAGAAGTTACTGAAGAAGAAATTATAGAAAAAGAAGAAAGAACTCAAGAATAAGAGAAGAAATAAAACAAGACTGATAACCTAAAAGATAAACAAAAATAAATAAATAAATAAATAAATAAAATTTCTGGGACTCCCATTGAAAAAATATGGTGGTTAAATTCCTTTCATGGAATGTGAAGGGTCTAAATTCACCATACAAAAGAAAACAAATTTATCATTATTTGAAATGACAAAAATTGGATTTCATATGTCTCCAGGAGACACACATAAAAAGTAAAGATATAATATATTTGAGAATTCCAAAATTAGAAAATGTATTTACATCTACAACTAATAAAAAGAAGAAAGGAATACTAATTTATACCAATAAAAACTACAAATTTAAAGAAATATTAAATGACAAGAAAGGCCATGTCATAGAAATACAAATGTACCTACAAGGTAAAAAAAAAAAAAAAAACTATTGGTAGTAGGAGTTTATGCTCCAACAGAAATCAGCAACATTTTTACAGGAAACTAATGCATCAAATTTTGGAATTAGAATATGACCATATCATATCATATCAATATGACCAGCACAATCGGGCCTAAAATAAGAAGAAGAGCCCTCCCTCCATTACCATCTGATGTCTTCTGGGGGAAAAACACTAAGACCAGCACCACCCAGCCTAGAATAAGAAGAACCCTTACTTCTTAAAGGA
>CM034706.1:220236025-220246658 GCA_020142125.1 Phrynosoma platyrhinos
CCCTCAGTCATCAGCTCTAACAACCGTGGCAGGGGGAGGGAGGTTCCATGTTCTTCTGTAAAGTGAGTAAGAAGGCTTCTTCCTGTCCACAAAATCCACAAGGGTTACAATTTAATTAAGGAGAAACATATATCAGGCAGCAGTAGCTTACATGTCTGTAACATTTCCTGTTTTGTTTCTACATACCTCACATACACAGCCTTCTTGGTGCATTAGGCCATGCCTGTACTCTCTGTAATTGGCAAGTCCATTGACTGTTTGTTTAATGCCAATGGGATCCTTAATGTACATCAGGTAGCAGGCAAGATAAGCAACACTCACTCACTAATCTGAAACCATCCAGGGGAATCTTGAACCACCACAGCACACCCTTCTAAATACAAAGAATCCCAAGACAAAAATACCATGAAAATTATTGCAATTAGAGTTTGGAACAATTCTTTCTGGATTAAAACATCCCAGAATACTGCAAAAGTAACATTTCCAAGTTATGATTGCAATTTCAGCTTTGATTAACAGCCACTTACTACTGCATGATGATACATCTTATGGACAGCAAAGGTCTGCATAAAGTGTAATTATAGGGTGAAGTGGATGAGCACCTTGGAGCGGCCTTTGGCTGCTCCAGCCATGATTGGTCCCCCATCAGCCCAGGACTGCGGCAACTGGGCTGCAGTCCTAAAGGTGGTCACTGCTGTGGTCTTGAATGGGCTGCTGGCAACAAGTGGATTTTTGCTGCTCCTTTTTGGGCAGGCTTCAGGCCTCCTTAGGTGGCCTCAGAGTGGCTTCTGGATGGGTTGGAGGCATGCATTGTCTGCACACTATACCCCTGAAGTGGCCGGAAGCTGCATCTTTTGGCCCATCTGTTTCAGGCCATGGTGCTGATGGGGAATATCAACTTTACAATATAAAATATGTTACTCCACCTCTCCTCTTACATGTGGGGCAGTACTGACAACTGCAAACAGAGCAATGGAAGAATAAAGCTTTTATTTCATGTCTGGCTATCATGGAATGGGATAGTGGGGAGAAGACAATGCTAATCAAAGGCATGGGTAACATGTCTATTACTTGGCATCTCCTTTTCTGCAGAAAACAAGTCTTTACCTTGTACAGCTACAAAAATGTCTGGTTTACATGTACATGGGTAGAGAAACATTATCTTGTGAGCCGCCTTGGGTCCCTTTTTGGGAGAAAGGCAGCATAAAAATGAAATAAAACAATACAATAAATTTATTTAGATACTAAGGCCAATGGGATACAAGTTTTATCCATGCACAACTTTTGCTCTCCTCAGTGCTGATTTAGCCTTCTCCCCTCCACCCTGCCCCACAGACACCAAAATAAGAATTTACATTTACCAAGAGCAGACTTTGATACATGTATCTCAGCACAGATATTGCCTTTTGCCAATGCACTCACTCATTCTCTTCCTTGTCAGACAGCTCTCTCTCCCTATAACCTTTTCCCATTCCCTGCTCCATCTTTGGTTCTCCCAGTATTTGTGGACAGTGTTCAACATCAGTTTAGCATTTCCCCCTCATTAATTTGTCAGACAAAGAGAACTGAAAATTCAGAAAAAGAATGAAACACTTCATCAGTACCAGTACAATTATAAAAGTTCCCTTTCAGATGTGGAATAATATCCTTTTCACCTAAAAGACAAACTATCCACATTGGTTATTTTTGTGTTAATATTAGTCTAGAAAAGCAGAATGCAAAGGGATCTTGTAGCATCTTTGAAATTAACTGAAAGAAAGAAGCTGGTAGCATGAGTTTTTGTATATTTGAACCTACGTCCTCAGATGCATGGAATGGAGTGGAGAGTCCAAAGACAGACCTAAATGAGCCATTTGTATATGAAAATTATTTGAAATTCAAAACCTTGTGGATGTGGAGATGAGGTGACAAGTTCCATTTCAGGTCTGCCTCTGGACTCTCCAGTCTTCCTCATGCATCTGAGGAAGTAAGCTGAAGTCTACCAAAGCTCATGCTATCAGCATCTTTCTTATAGGTAATCTCAAAGGTGCTACAAGATCCCTTTGCATACAGAGACTGTTAAGTGTGTGTACAATTCATGGGAGATCTGTTCTGGGACCCTCCCCCCACGAAAATGTTGGCTCACAAATATACAAGCCCCATTGAAAATAATGGTGCATGTGCCCATGGTGCATGTGGGGCCATGCATAGGCACACGCTGCCATTATATCCCTCCCCATTTGGCTCTCCCGCAAAGAGAGGGACCACAGACTTGAAGTCCACAAATGGGGAGGGACAACTGTATATTTGCTTTCTGTATATTTCAAGCCTTCAGCAGACATATAGAGAGCCCATGAATTTCATAGGGTTTCCTTAGGCAAGGAAATCTCAGGTGGTTTGGCTAGTTCTTTCCTCTGAAACATAGCCTACAGAACCCCCTGGAAAAACTTCAGAAAGGTTTTTCTGCCACAACACAGACAAGACTAACATACTTTGTTCAAAAGCCATTTAACCTTATTGTAAACAGTTTCCCAGGGCTCTTCTTACACTCTGCATTGCACTGAACACAGAACACAGTTGCAGGCTCTCCAGTTCCACTGCCTTTTTTCTTTTCTGAGAGCTATCTGAAGCTCATCCTGACTAGGAATGGCTCAACCCCTGCTCTTTGCTGTCACAGCAGGGCAGTCCTTGATTGGCTCTGTCATGAACTAGCTGTAGGTTCTTTTCAATGTAGGCTTGTATTCTTTTCTTTTTCTTATTTTTTGATCTGTACACTGGCCATCAACTGTGCCGAATACCTGTCTGAAAGAACATTCCTTGTAAGAGGGTCAGGTTTAGCAGTTTTACTCTTTCTTCACAATGAAACTATTTTCTGAATCCAGGCAAGAGAGAAGTGTTATTTAGACCTGGAGTTGCTACAGCTGGGAAGGCCTGGGATTGCTACAGCTTCTTCTCAAGCAGTTTTAGACATTTGCTTCCAATACTAAAGCCTTTGAATTTTAGTATACATAGTGTTATTTCTGGAAACTGGCACATAATGCTGAACTATTTGTTGATTGTTGCAAGAAGCACAAATAACATACCAATGTTTATACAGCAAATGTATGAAGTAACACATTCATCTTTAAATGCCCATCTACACATGTCTTAGAAATATGGTTAACTATGTTTCCCAATAAATAAGTGATTATTTATTTTGAACATCATGAAAGTGCAGAGAGTTCTTAGCTGTTTAACAAATTTCTTCTGCCCATGCTTCTTAGATTTTATGTGTAGGCATCAAAATAACTGGTCTGCCTTGGGTACTAGTCACCATTATTTGAGTGAGAAGGCAGACCTTAGGCAAATGCATTGAGCAAATCCTGTATTATTTCAGTTTGCTTCATTGGAGGCAGATAAGATAGTATGGTAGTGACTGAGATTAAATAGATTAATTGATGAATTCTGCTGTAATTGAATGAGAATCTCCTTTCAATTAATTTTTAATCAGAATTTTGAAAAAAAAATGCAAAACTAAAATCCAGGAGAAAGGAAAAGAGACAATTATGCCCATCTAGTTGTATTTCTGCACCACTCTAAGAAAGTGATGGCTTTTCCTTTGTTAGTGTTGTGGTGATTCCATTCAGGTTTTTTGCTAGCAATTCTGGACTGTCTAAGGTACTGAAACTATTTAGAAATAGGATTCAGTACCTAGGAATGCCCCACTGATGTAGGACCCACTAGTTGACACTGCTCTAGCACTCTGTGGAATGAAACAAGTGCCACTATAGTTTCTAAACTCTGATTTAAAACTGTAGGCCTCACCAAATATACAGCTTCCTCTTCCAAGCAACATCAACAAAGGGAACTAACATCACAGAACCATACTGGCAGAGGAAGTTGTGCATATGCCTAATGAGGCCTGTGAATACCTCAGAAGCATTCCCAATTCACCATACTCTGAAAGTTTCCCATCTAGCCTTCTGAAGAGATCTGTAGAATGTAAAAAGCTTGTTCTCATTTTGGTGACATTTTGTTGGTCCTAATAAAGCTATTGCCTAATAGAAAATGTTCTTCTCCCCCTGTCCCATGAGACCAATCTGGACAATTTTGCTTTTTACAATTTTGCTTTTTACAATTTACAATTTACTTGGGCATCTGCATAAAACAGTTTAAATTCCTGACACAGGCATGCGTTAAAAGGATGAAGACCTGAATCCATATAATTTGAATTTAGTTGCCACTTCTGAGCTAATGATGTCTGAAAAGTCTGAAGTTCATTATTTGCATAAAGATGATCTCAATGTGCTGATGAGGAGGTTCCATATTTTACAATAGCATTAGAAGTACATGTTGCTTGGCCCTCATTCTGTGTTTCAGCATTTCTGTACTTGGGAAATGTACCAAACCATACTTTCCTGCAGAAAAGCTTTGTCAAATTATGTCAGTTCCATTTCATTCAGGCCCAAATCCAGTAGCCAATTCCACCTAAAGCATACCCACTGAATCAATGAGAACTTGGTAAATCTGCATTGACTGAATGAGTTTACTCTGTCTTGAATTAACAATTGGATATATTATTAATCCTTACCTCCTCTATATTTATTAACAATCCTTTTCCCAGATCCTATTCACAGAGTCATCTGTTCTTGTGGTGGTTCCCAGAATACAGCTTACCAGCTGTCTGTATGACCAACATCAACAGGATTTTATTTTCTGCATGCTAACAAAGATTTTCCTAGTATTTGCCAGCAAACTGGACTACATCAGGAAAATAAAAAGTGGCACCTCCTAAAGCTGATTAGATCAGCAGTTGGGTCCAGTTGATTATTACTTTGACACTAGTTACAGGTCAATACTTTCCACTGTGCCCAGGAGTAGTGATATCATAGCAGCCACAGAAGTGGTCATATACAGTTCTTTCCATTTGTCACACCTCAATATCTGCAACCTAAGGTTTTCACATCAATCATCCTAATGGCAGGCATGGCTCTGTCATTGGATGCTGAAATCTGGATCCTGAAATTCTGTTTGTTAGTTGATGGAGAAGGTACCATTCACAAACAACTGTACATACTTTTCAATCAGTAACTTCTGACAGTTGTTTGTGAATTCAGTGAACATAAGTCAACAACACTGGTGATAAATAGACAAAAATAAGTGAGAAAGATGTCAAAACAGTTAGAATAATGCCTTCTCCTACTAACCTGCTTTTCCTTTCCCCTCATTCAAACTTAGGCAACTGTTGAGCAGAATTAAAACTCATAAGACTGAGATTTCCATAGGAAATGAGAGGCTTGTCTTACAATATACTGTAGTGTGATACAGGCTTACATCAGAGAGCCTTTTATCCACCCTTCCGGGATCTGAAGTTATTAAAAGCCAGCTGTGTGTATGTGTGTGAGATTTCCCTCCTGCAAAACAATCACCCCCCTCCTCAAGCAATAGAAGGAAAAACAACAACAACCTCCACAAGGATGAGAAATGTGAGATGAAATGCTTTATACTCCTTAAATCCCTTTTCCACTTAAAAAGTCCCCACTTACCTGAAAGACTGTGGAATGCAGCTACACAATATACTTACAGAATAATAGCTGCAAAGCAAGAATCAGATCTTCTTTAATTTAATCCTGTGAAACTGTTTAAATGAAACTGCTTCAAAAAGCTTGTTATTCAAGTGACAGTTCCAATACGAACTCAAACACCTGAGGCTTGAGGTTTGTAATGCAATAAAGTTCTAGCAAATCATATGGTCTGAAGAGCACCAGAAATTTAGAGGCACTTGTTCTATGATTTTGGCCATCATAATCATACAGTCTTTGATATGTGAAATATTTCATGTGTAGAAAATTTGTTCTGTTCCTATTTCCACTCTTCTGTGTTGATTATGGAACACTATTCTGCCATTTGCACCTTGGGGCTTTTGCAGACTGCCAGAAATAGTGCAAACTGAGTCCACTTTAACTGTCCTGGCTCAGTGCTAGGGAATCATGAGAACTGTAGTTTATTGTGGCACCAGAGCTCTCTGACTGAGAAGGTTAAATGTATCAGAAAAAAAAAATACAATTCCCATGATACCCTAGCACTGATCCAGGACAGTTAAAGTGCACTATTTCTAGCAGTCTGCAAAGCCCTTCTCTCCCAATCTTCTATAGGCTGTGCTTTACAGATGGGAGAATAAGTTCAATTGTTGGAATCCTAACAGATACCCCACATCATGTCACACTTTCTAAGTATGGATCTTTCTGCAGTCAAAATGGCATTAACCATGTCCAAGAAGGAAACACTAACAGGCTTAGAGGAACTGGGGAAAGTTTTCAGATAGACATAGCTGGCTGGAGCCTTGAATGACAGGGTATTGTACTGCAAAATTATGTTGCATTTCCAACACAGGGATTCCATAAATACAAATAAACACTTCTGTGCTTTTTGTGATCTGTCATTGCCAGGTTCTCCTTTTGAAGAAGAAAAAACCCTGATTTTTCTTTTATGATTTACTACAAAAGAGAGGAAATTTCATTCCTAATACCTCATCCAAGAGACTCATCTAGCCCATCTGTCTTTTTAAAATGCACTCTACATGGGGCTACCCTTGCGCCTAGTTGGGAAACTTGAATTAGTACAGAATGTGGCAACCAGGCTGGTCTCAGGGAAATCCAGAAGAGACCATATAACACCTATTCTAAGATCACTTCACTGGCTGCCTATCAGCTTCCGGGTGCAGTAGAAGGTGTTGGTTATTACCTTTAAAGCCCTAAATGGCTTGGGTCCTACCTATCTTCAGGATGACCTCCTTCCAAATAATTCACCCTGCACACTCTGGTCCTCTGGGAAAAAATTATTGCAACCCATAAAAACTAGATTATCTGAAACTGCCCAGAAGACCTTTTTGGCTATTGCTCCCAGACTTTGGAATGGCCTACCAGATGAGATCCATCACTTGACCACTATAAACAGCTTTTAAAAAGCTGTTAAGACAGATCTCTTCCAGCAGGCCATTCCTGAGTAGGTAACCAGCCACAGAAAATAGTTATGCCTGTCCCTGATTTCCACTGTAACTATCTCAAATTATTTGTGATTTGTAATTTTTAAGTATGCTTTTATATTTTATCTGTTTAATTGTATTTTAGGGGGAGTGGGCTGTTGGGGGATGGAACTGTTTGCTTTATCTTGTAAGCCGCCTCGGTTGTATTTTACAGAGAGGCAGGATATAAATTATTATTATTATTATTATTATTATTATTATTATTATTATTATTATTATTATTATTATTATTATTATAGCAGGGGCCAGATGCCTTGGAATCCACAATTAAGGCATGAAAATTTGCCCCCTCTTTGTTGTTCAACCACATCAACTAGTAGGCAGAAATGCTAAATCTAGTATGAAATATAGAAGTTCCATTTAGCCACCATGTTTGATAGGACATTGATAGGCCACAAAGTTTTTTTTAAAAAACAACAACAACAACAACAACAGTGGCCTTCACAATATTTCATCAATTAATTCTGTAAGCTAGTTAAGCAACATATGTACACTCCCCCACCCCACCCCCTTTTGACTGTCTGGAATCTCGGGGGGGGGGGGAAATCAGCTCTACTGGAAGATCTTCTGTTTTGTAGTAAGGAAGAGGTGTCCACTCATTATTCCCTCTATTTATAATATGCAGATTGTGAGTGCCATTGTTTACATATAACAAAAAAGGCACAATTTAAGCCAAATGGGGAGATATGAGTTGGCTTCAGAAATCCCCAAGTTTTGCAGAAATACAAGGGGGAAAAAACTCTAGGGGAATAAAGATCCCAGGATTGCCTAAGACCGAGCAAGTTCTCTTCTTGGAATGGAGTGAGTGGAGTTTTGAGATGCTGCACTTCACACTGCAACATTTTAAAACAGATTCCACTTATTTTGCTTATATGTACTTTTATCCACAGCTCAGGAAAGTTATTTTTGGATGACAATTCTCAGAATCCTCTAGCCTAGCATAGGGATGCTGGTTGTGGGATTCTGGGAGCCATAGCTTCCCAAAATTATCTTTCCAAAGCCATGCTTATTATCAACCTCTCATATTTCAGTTTTTTCACTTCCTCTCGGGTAGAGAACTTCTAACTGCTCTATACTTTCCTTTTAAGACAGTTCTAAGTTAAATCAGGGCTTGGAGGCCTTACCCTTCATTATGGAAATTAAGTACACCTGATGTAGTTGAGTCTCTTTCCAGCAAGTTTATTAGTTAATTTATTATTCCAGCTAGTTTATTTGTTCCAGTTAGTTTATTAGTCTCTTTAGAAAGATGGAGTGAGTCAATACAACTGAGTTTTCATTGTTTTTCTGTAGAATCAGGTCCAATTCAAACCTGTAGCTGAGAGGGACAGTAGAGTTGAACTGAAGGTACAAGACAAGAAGCCACACTTTTGGATTTAGTGCTTCAAGATAACCATCAACCTCTCTAATAACTGTATTTTCATGCCTCCACAATTTGATATATAATAGGTTAAGAAACAGTATAAAGGAGAGGTAGTCAACAGCAGCAAGTACAATTGGCTGTAAAGGAAGTGGTAGCAAAAAACAAAACAAAACAAAAAAAAACCCCAATGCTTCCTAATGCTTGAGGAACAAGAAAAATGTGGAAAGGAAGATATCATTAATTTGGTCACATATTTGATGTGCCACAGCCATCAAGATCTGACTGAAGCAATAAGCTGTGGTTCGGTAGTTAGACCATTTCATTAGGTATGTTTAGGTCTATGGTCAGGATCTTGCCCTTGCCTAGGGTGACCTCCTCAAAGAAAATGCATGGGAAAATACCTTGGTTGACTTGTCTGGCTCTGACAATACCTCCACTCACATCTGAAGCCCTGGTTGGATCACTGGTTCTGCCCTCTCACACACGCCTGAAAAGTGAAAACAGCAGCAAAGCTATTCTGAAGCCCAGAGTTAATGTAGGGGGGCCCTTTCACACTACACAAGTATAGCACTATGATTCCACTTTAACTGCCATGGTTCCATTGCATGGAATTCTGGGATCTGCAGTTTAGGGAGGGCCATTTAGAATTCTCAACCAGAGACCTCCAGTACCTCCCCAAACTATAAACCCCAGGATTCCATAGGATAAAGCTTTGGCAGTTAAAGTGGAATAATTGTGTAGTGTGAAAGAGCCCAGAGAGTTCCATTTGGCTGCTAAGAGGCTCTAATACTACTTTCAGAAGGATAGACCTACTTGAGAGAAGAAAAAGTATGTAACTATACAAGATGTGGGAATAGTGTGGCCCTGCAGATGTTGAATTGCAAATCCTAAAAGCCCTAGGGGGGTTGCAGACTGCCAGAAATAGTGCAAATTGAGTCCACTTTTAGGGTTAGGGTTAGAGTTAGGGAATCATGGGAACTGTACTTTATTGTGGCACCAGAGCTCTCTGACAGAGAAGGCTCAATGTCTCAGAAAAAAAACAACAATTCCCATGATTCCCTAGCACTAACCCTAACCCTAAAAGTGGACTCAATTTGCACTATTTCTGGCAGTCTGCAACCCCTCCTAGTCACCATAATCAGTGGTTGAAAAATTATGGATGTTGTAGTGCAACCTCTGAAGTATCACACAAATCCCACCCCCTATTTTGTATTAGAGGGCATGGATTGAAAGACATTAAAGGAATGTAAAGGCCTTCTATAGAGCCTTTAGTCCAATCACAGTGGAGGTACTCATTTAGGATTGTGAATCTGCTGATGCTATCACATGGGCCTCATTCTCCCTGCAATCGTTTTAGTAAAAGAAAATATAAATACAGATTTGGAAGCATTTATCATCACAGGTCTCTTCAGTATCATGACGGTTTCTGCTACTGATGGTCCCTCATGCTCTTTTCTACACTGCTCCTTAATCCCATTTACCTGCCCTATGGCCCACTCAGTGTGCCTTTTATTTATTTTTTTATTTTGTAACATAATTTAGCAATTATGACAATGCTTTTTAGTAAAAAAAAAAAAAAAAAAGAAATAAAAGAAAGGGAATGAAGGGAAAGAAGAACAGCCTGCTAGGGAATAGCAAAGAGGAGGTAGGAGATTGGCACATTTGACTGCCCAATATGGGAACTACAGCTGGAGGAACTTATCACACCTGAAGACTAATAGGACAGCAGCACAATTGACAAGTCCTCTCCATCAATGAAAAGGGAAATGACTTAAAAGCCACACAACACACACAACAACAACAACAACAACAACACCTTAGAGGCAAAGCAGCAATATAAAGCAACAGAGGGAGATTACATTGTGTGCTAAGTATTGCCAAAGGTGCTACTCTCTATATTTAATATCAATTTTAAAGCCTTATGTGATAATCTTCTGAAAGAACTAAATTGCAGGCAGAAAAATAAATGTACAGTCCTCAACAGGAGGAACATTTATTAATTTATTATAAATTATTGGATAGAAATAGCTTGATCTTTTCTAAATTCATCTAAAAGAGAAAAGGATGGGAGAGAGACATGTTTCACTGTGTCCTCCTTTATCAATAAGCATACAGGAAGAGCGTGGAGAAGTTCAGAATGGACTTTTTTCCCTTTTACAACAGTCATCTAATTAACCCTGGCTGAACTAGACAATGTTAGCTGCCCACAACTCTTCTGAAGTAGATGACTAAGGGCCTTTACAGACTGCCAGAAATAATGCAGCTTGAGG
>CM034706.1:220246758-220267792 GCA_020142125.1 Phrynosoma platyrhinos
CACTGAGCCAAGACAGTTAAAGTGGCCTCAAGCTGCATTATTTCTGCATAAAATTACAGAAGGCCAATAAATACAGTCTGTAAAGGCCCTAACATAGGAAAGAAAAGCAAGCAGGAAGGCAAAAGATTCTAATCCCTCCCTTTCTAGGGCATCTCATCCCTGGTGGACAAGAGAGCAGCAAGAACAAGTGTAGAAGGTATCATTTCTTCCAACATTATTAAGAGTGAATGAGCAAATTTCAGGAAGGGGAGAGGTTAACAATATGGTCTCACTCTCTTCTGGACTTTGGCTGGATTAAAAGTTTCTTATTGATCTCTCTACTCCTTTATTTAACATTGGTTTTTGCACTCAGTGTTCCTCATGGATCATCATATTGAGGTGGGCAACCTGTGACACCCAGGCTGAGTGTGGTCTTTGTCTTTTCCTGGTATGGCTTACAAAGCTGCTGCCCCCCACTTTCTGTTGCAGCCCAGTTTGGCTGTTAGCAGTATTGTGATAGCAATCTCAGTGGGGAGAAATGGGGAGATGGGAAATCTGAAAGCCTCTTCTAAAACCCAATGATTTGGTTTCCTTGACCAGTTACCTTCCCAGTAGTAAGTGATCCCTGGAGGTCAGAGAGACTTTCATTTCCACCCCAGGAGCAACTCTAAGATCTCAATGGATAAGAAAGGAGATGTATGTCTGTGTGCATGTACCTTCAGGTCATCTGACTTGTGGCAACCCCATGAATTTCATAGAGTTTTCTTAGGCAAGGAATACTCAGTGGTGGTTTTGCCAGTTCCTTCCTCTGCAATGTATTGTACTATACTTGGTATTCATTGATGGTCTCCCATCAAGTGCTAACCATGGCTGACCCTGCTTAGCTTCAAAGATCAGACAGGGTCTGGTACCTTAAGAGTATTCCCATTGCCTAAAAGACCCAGTGTGGTATAGAGGTTTGATTGTTGGACTAAGACTATGAGACATCAGGGTTCAAATTTCCACTCAACCATGGAAATCCATTAGGCAACCTTGGTCAAGTCATATGCTCCTCTGAATAAATCTTGTCAAGAAAACCCAATTTTAAGTTAGAATTGACTTGAAGGCACATAACAACAACAATCCCTGCATGGCGAGGCATGTGCACTTTTGTGTGTACCCAGATGATGCTACATATGACTTGTGGTTGTGAAAAGGTTGCCTACTCAAGGATTACCAAGATAATACCTGTAGAGAATGACTGAATGCACTCCCATACAAAGAAAAATAAACTTCTCCACAAATAAAACCAGCATGGCTGGGAGAAGCCTAGGCTAGAGTACAGATATTCATCATCTCTGTATTGGCCATAGACTCCTTGGATGTGTGGGCAAAAAAAATCCAGATCCAGGTTGGAGGAACTCTTGACAAGTAGGTTTCTATATCTATTCTTTCTCTCATCAGAGCTTGGAAGTATCACACTACAAGGGACAGTATTGCCTGTAATATGCCATTTTTTCAGGATAACAAGTACTATAATAATAATAATAATAATAATCATTACTTCTTTCATGTAATGAGTACTGATTACACTGCATTATAGGTCTCATGGTAACAAAAATGATTTTGAGGGACAGATTTTGAGGGATTTTGAGGGACAGATTTTCAAGCAGTGGTAGCTTCCTCAATTCAACTTACCCAGTGGAAGACTCCATAGAAGGCATTAGCACCAGTAGATACTAATACTAAGCCTGGAAAAACTTTGTACTTAAGGATCGCTTATGTGAGAAAGGATACAAACCACCACATATTGTTTTACTCAATTATCACTTGCCCTTGGAAAGCAAGGAGCTAAAGAGATGGTATAATGCTATGAGTTAAGTAACCACTGATGCAGGAATTGACATATGTTAAGCTACACACACTTCTTAGACTAAGTTCCTATCTGCAATATGGGGAGAATGATGGTGATCAGCCTTTGAAGAACTGTGACAAGGATTACTGAGAAAATACATGTGGTCTTTGCAGACTGCCAGAAATAGTGCAAATTGAATCTACTTTAACTGCCCTGACTCAGTGCTAGAGAATCATGGGAACTGTAGTTTATTGTGGCACCAGAGCTCTCTGACAGAGAAGGCTCAATGTCTCAGAAAAAATACAATTCCCATGACTCCCTAGCACTGAGCCAGGGCAGTGCCTCAATTTAATGTGCACTATTTCTGGCAGTCTGCAAAGGCCCGTGGAGTACTTTAAATAAGCACATATACTGCCCTTGCTAAGATTTTAATAGAACTCAGAAATTTCTCCTGGTGTTCTTGGATATCTCTTTTAATCTTCTATTTTTCCACTCTGTCCTTCACCTTCAAATCAGAGGTGATATTCTTCCAACTCACAAGGTTAAAATCTGGAAATGAGCATGACTGGCTCAGCTACTCCTGAAATTATAGTACTTGAGTAGCAAAACATCCAAAGACATAGCAGATTGTTTCAGCAGGTATTCCCAAATCTCTGTTCTAAAATAATCCACATTTGAGGATCAGCTAAAACATTAACAGTAAAATGCTGCTGCTTTCATTTGTTGGCATTTTATTCTAGGGATAGTAACTACATGGATGGCAGGGGCCATTTTTCCCCCACCCACTGCCCCTCCTGTGGCCCACAAATATCTGACTATAGCCAGAAATGTCTGCCTTTTTTGGCTGTATCCCAGCCAAAATGTTGATCAGAAATGACTTTGTGTCACTTCTGATCAACATTTTGTCCATGATGCAGTGAGAAAAGAAGGTATAGGGCACTGATGGTGAACTTTTGGGGGGCTGAGTGCTCAAACTAAAAAGCCTTCTGGTGCCAGTTATTACCTGGTGCCAGGGGTGGGACTTCCGCCTTCTGGAGGCAGGACTTCTCCTCCCTTCCTGGGCCTTCAGCTACCTCTGTAGAGATGGCTGAAGGTCTGGGGGGGCAAAGGGGGAAGAAGAGGTACAGGCATGTGCCTATTCCTCCTCCTTCTTCTGTGCTGTCCCTGACCTTCAGCTGCCAGGGAAGATCTGGCATGCACCTCTTCCTCCTCCTCCCCACCCTCCACGTGCCAGGGGAAATGGTTTTGCATGCCATCTCTGGCACTTGTGCCAAAGGTTCACCATTGCAGGTATAGGGGATCTGTGGGAGTGGAATATGGAAAAGTTTTGTTTTGGTATTATTTTTCAGGTAAATATTACTTGAAAAATGTGCCAAAAATTGGTATGGGCTTCAGGAGCTGCAAAATAGGGTATGGGGATGCATGAGCATAAGGACTACAGTTGTCCCACTTCTGTTTTGCTTATATGGTGCTGGAGAACAGCGCTGAGGATACTGTGGACACCAAAAAAAAAAAAAAGACAAACAAATGGGTCTTAGAACAGATTGAGTCTGAAATCTCCTTAGAAGCCAGGATGACTGAACTGATGCTGTTGTACTTTGGCCACATCATGAGAAGGCACTACTTATTGGAAAAGACAATAACACTAGGAAAGGTTGAAGGCAAGTTGAAGGGAGAGGAAGACTATACACTAGTGACTAGATGGACAGACTCTTCTAAGGAGATAATGGGTATGAATTTACAGGGCCTAGGCAGACAGTGAAAGACAGGGAGTCTTGAAGATGTCTCATCCACAGGGTCGCTATGAGTTGAGATTGATTGAAGGTGGCAAATAACAGGAAATTAGGGGAATCTGAGTAGGAACCAGATAGTGGAAAAGATATTGCAGGGACAACCCTGTGAATACCCCAATCTGGCCATACTATAATCCAAAAATGTTAATTTTCCAAATTGCATTTGGATCACTATCCCTGAGGAAAGTTTAATCCTCCCCACCACCACTACCAGACATGTGCTAGGAGCCTATTGGTTAAGTGTATTAATTTTTATTTATTTATTAGGAGTATTTATACCCTGCTCTTCAGCCAAAAGGTTCTCAGAGCAGCTTTCAAATGGTTAATTAGACATTTCCCTGCCCTCAGGCTTACAATCTAAAAAGACAAGACACAAAAGGAGAAGGGAATGGTGGTGGGGAAGTCCAACAGATCTTCCCTCCCTCTAAAGCCTGGATCAAGGCAGATGGAATAAAGGGAGGGCCCTTCTTCTTACTGTGGCTAGGCCCAATGGAACTGCCTTGCCCTTTTCTCCTTTTGGATGATGGTGGATAGAGAGAGGGCCTTCTTTTTCAGGCTAGGCCCAATGGAGCTGGCCTGCCTTCTCTCCCTCTGGATGATGGTGGATAGAGGGAGGGCCCTTCTTCTTACTGTGGCTAGGTCCGATGGAGCTGGCCTGCCTTCTCTCTCTCTGGATGATGGTGGATAGAGGGATGGCCTTCTTCTTTTTCAGGCTAGGTCCGATGGAGCTGGCCTGCCCTTCTCTCTCTCTGGATGATGGTGGATAAAGGGATGGCCTTCTTCTTTTTCAGGCTAGGCCCAATGAAGCTGGCCTGCCTTAACATGTCTTCTAGAAAGAGACAGGTTTTCAGAAGTAACCAAGACATTCCTAGGGGTCAGTATCAAAGCTTTGGGGTGGGTGGGAAGGTAGTAATAACAGGCAGGCAGGAAGTTCATCTGAGTAATTACTCCTTCTCTTCTTGAAGGTCTTTTCATTTGTAGCCATTGTATCTGACTCAGTGTTAATAAAAGGAAAACTACAGTTCCTATTATGAGAAGGAAAGCTGCAGCAGCTGAGCTGGAGACAGTTACTGTGAGGTGAAGATGAATTAAAGTGTAGAAATTGAACAGGACTGGAATGCAAGGTTACTAACTCGCCTTTCAGCTCAACCTCACTCACATATATCCTCTCATTAATTTCTCAAGTCAACTTTTACAAAATAAAAATCTCCATCCTCCTTTCTGGAAAAAAAGATCATTTCAAAGGTCAAAATCAAATGGCCCAGGTACCGTACTTGTGCTCTAAAGAAGACACTCAAGGCTTCTGACTGCTTTTCAAGTGAACAAAAGGAGCCTGATAACCTGTAATAAACACCAGGGACCAGAACACAAGAACCACACTTTCAGAGTAGGTTTGTTTCTTGAAAAAATGACAGTGCAGTCTGAAAGCTGATGTCAAGGTAGGTTTGTGTGTGTGTGTGTGTGTGTGCGCGCGCGCGTCTGCATGTGCATTCATGCACAAATGAAAAAGGAAGAACACTAGAATGACAAATGTGTCATTTGTGCCTAGTTCTAGGGTGGTGAAAAGTATTTCTGACTACAGGGATACTTTAGTTAATAAAGTCAATGTGTTCCTGGGCATCATTTCTTTAATAGAAAAATTGGTGCCAGATACAGAAATAACATCAGAAGTATAGGGATAGTATCTTACACCATAAAAAGGAAGAGAAGTTAAACATGTTTCAGCAAACTTTGTAAAAAGGAAATTCTTTGTCAAAGGCTTTGTTAGCTGAGGTATGCCTGCACATACAAAGCTGAACCAAGAAAAGTAACTTTTTAGGACTGTAGTTCCCAGTAGCACAGCCAATGGCATGCTGACTGGGAGATTTTGGGAGCTGTTGTCTAATAACTTCATGTTTCTGAACTCTGCTTGTAGGTAGAATGTTAAATCCTCCCAAAGGCTGATAACCTAAGCATGCTTACTTGGAGGAAAGTTCCAGACTTTAGCCAGTGGGACATTTTTGTCACCATTGTAAAACACACAAAGACTTCTTAGTGACAAGAAATACGAAAGTACAGAAAAAATAACTAAGGACTGTTGCACACTGGCCCAAAGGGATGGCCTAGGGGTGGAGATGGGGTGGGGCGGCTGCACGCCAGCCGCCTCAACCCCATCCTGACGCTGTCCTGAAGCCACATGGCCCTATGCATGCTGTGTGGCATCAGGACACCCTCCCAGCACAGCATTTAAACACGCTGCTCCAAAAGGCTGCTGAAGAGCCATGGCACCGGCTCTTGGGGTGGCAAAAGGAAGGATCAGGGCCATGGCCCCAATCCACTGCTCCCTCGGGCGGCTCTCTGCCACCCCAAACAGGCTGTGTTCATCGGCCCTGCATTACTAAGAACATTATTACATTGTTACATGTCTTCAAGTTGACTCCCGCTTATAGTGACACTATCCCAGGTTTTTTTGGCACAACTTATTCAGAAGAGGTTTGCGAATGTTTACTTCTAAGGTGGAGAAAGTGTGATTTGCTGGTTTCATCCAGCTGGTTTCCATGGCTGAGCAGAGATTTAAACTATGGTCTCCCAGAGTTCTAGTCCAACACTGACTCTTCCATGACACTGGCATTGTTAAAAAGTCTGAGATAAAAGTAGTCAATAAATGCTTTAGGATATTTATCAAAAAAGAAAGCTCATTTAAACCCCACAAAAATGTATTAGAATTACAGTTCTAAAATAGTAATTGGTTGTCTCTAATATTTTTTCTATATTAGTTATTTATCAATAGCCCACAGAACTGATGGAAACTGATGAGGCAATAACTAGTTAAGGATCTAGGTTCTGGACTGAAAATCAAATAGTTTAATGGGACAGGGCTTTGCTTATTGACCTGCTCAGAATTACTTTGCCTATAAAATACTTTCATTATAAGAACATTCTATCATACTGCTACACCTCTCTATAATTTGTCCACCTGTCCATATCTAGTATAGAGTATATATAACTCCACACAAGGCAATAATACTATTTAATACAAAGAGATAAAAATATTATTTGGAGAACTGATTATAACAAGTGATTTAGATTCCACTGTGTAATAACCACACAAATCTGTCTTGCAGATAAATGAAAGTGAGAGTCTACTCTTTGAAGCAGCTAGCCTGTAGTATTCAACACAAGTGTACCACAACTCAAACTCAAAATAACTTTCTTTGGTTTTCTTGCCTTTGGTTTTTTGTTGTTGTTTAAGATACTTCTAAAAGAGATAGTCAGGGAAAGGGTGACCAGATGCCAAGGGGAACAGAACTCCCTTCCCTTTAATAGTCTTACAGAAGGGAGATTTCAGCAACTACAGTTTCCCTCAGCCCTGTGTGATAACTTTCATCTGTCAAAATTCCTTCTTCCATGTCAGTATTAATGGTACCAGAGTGCTCTCAGCCCTTACATCTTGATGCTTGAAAGACAAAAGTAGGAGGAAAGACATGGTTGGTGACAGTTATTATTAAATGTAGGTTCAGTGCACAGTTCCACTGGGAAGATTAGAATTAAAGCTGGCTACTATGCCTAGAAAGGGTAGGGACTACAGAGATCTACGATACTTTCAATTCAACAATATTTCTTCCATGCAGAATTGTATCCAGATCCAGCATCATGCACAGGGTATGCTCAGACAGATGCTGGAGCCCAAGTAACTTGGGAAGCTTCACACCTATTATCAGCATTGGGCTCCCTTTATAAAAAATTAAAATTATTTTGTGCCTTTAAGAATAAATTGCTACATCATGTCTTGCAGCTGTCAGTGGCCAACTTGGATTTTTACTTTAGTTTCTCAGATACTGAGTCATTTCAAAACATTGTACAGACAAAACACAGCAGTTGCTGCTACCTCATGATCTGGAATAACAGCCCAAGAGGATGACTGGAAGGCAGTCAGTACAAGAACAGTGGATTTTGTCTGAAACAAATGACTGTACAGTGGTATAATTCATTTATTTGTTTATTCATTTACTTTTCATCTGTTCATATACATTGTATTTTAACTTTTTAAGCTGTTTTAACTTGGGGCCTTTGCAGACTGCTAGAAATAGTGCAAATTGAGTCCACTTTAAGGGTTAGGGTTAGGGTTAGGGAATCATGGGAACTGTATTTTATTGTGGCACCAGAATTCTCTGACAGAGAAGGCTCAATGTCTCAGAAAAAAACAATTCCCGTGATTCCCTAGCACTAACCCTAACCCTTAAAGAGGACTCAATTTGCACTATTTCTGGCAGTCTGCAACCCCCCTTGGTAACTAGTTTAATAAGTTTTTGTCTTGTTTACATTATTTTGTTTTAAATCTCAAATTGTTTTAAATTGCTTATATTGTTGGACTTATGCCCTGTCCTGAGCATCCAAAGTAAAGGGAAGGATATACATATTTTAATAAATAAGTAATACAAAAACATTCATGCACAATTAAAATCTATACTCCAATTTCTGTGCATGCATATGAACCTTCAAGTCCCCCATTGGCTTGTGGAGACTCCATGAATGTGATAGGATTTTCTTAGGCAAGGAATACTTGAGGTGGTTTTGCCATTGCCTTCCTCTAAAATATTGCCAACAGCATGTGGTATTCCTTGGCAGTCACCATCTAAGGGTTGGCTTCCAGGATCAGAAGCAATCTGGTGCACTTTCTATGAAATAATTAAGCAAGCCAACAAGAGAAGAATAAAACAATTCCCAGTAATAGCAACAAACTGTAATTAGAATCCGCCAGTAAAAGAGATTTAGAAGGCTCTTGCAGCAGCAGCATGAAATCTTTGTAATTCTTCATCTTCCTTTTTCTGAGGCTTACAAGTGCCCCCAATTCCCACAACTTCAGTCAGGAGCAAATCCTCCCCCCCATCAAATTTGGACTACTGCACCCTATTTGTCCTACCTTCCTCCTCCTCCCTTGGCTTATTTTGTAAACAGGAGATTACAAGCAAGTTAACTGGAATCATTTTACTGCTTGATCACTTTGTGGGGTAGATGGTGGGGGAGAAGAGTGCCATGTAATTTATGTAGCCTATAAATGCAACTTTAAAAGCATTTTGGAGCCATTTGGTAAAGGAAGTTGAGAGGGAGTAAATGCAGCAGTGCAATTGAATGCAGGCAGCTGAAAGGCCTCAATTAGTCTGAAAGGCGTTATCTGGTATTTAAATAATTATTAGATTGAAGGCATAATCACAGGGTTTGAGCTGATTTTTTCGCCACTGTCATCTTAATGGAGACCATAGTATTATTATTCAAATGCCTGTGATTCTCATTGAAGGAAAAGCAGGAATAGGGGTGTTGGCAGGGCTGGGGGGGGGGAGGTGTCATTTAATCTCTCTGCAGTGGCAGGAGGCAAGATTAGTTTTTTCACTCATTTTTTGCTGGAGGAACAGACAGATGCTATGGATCACCATCAGTCTTGCATGCAGACAATTAGAAATATATATGAGCCTCTCTTGCAAAAAAAAAAAAAAATAACAATGGAAGTAGGAAGAACATTTAGATGTGCTTTAGCAGTGTACACTTCATTAAACTAGAGTATGCTTTCTTTCTTTCAAGAAAACAGATATATTTAGCTTCCTTGGGTGTAATTTACCAGCAAATTCTTTTTCTCTCTCTGAAAGTTCCTGCTGTTTGAGCTCTCTTCCTTCCCCACCTCACCTCCTCAGCAACTAAAATCAGGATTCTTTTATAACAGATCCTCATGATGAACTGCTAGCAGACAAATGTTAACTCTTAACTGCTTAGGTCAGGGTTTGCAGCTTCCTTAGATTCATGGAAGACTTTTCAGATAGGACAAGTAGTTGAGGGTATCACTCTTCAGGGATTTGGTGTGAGGAGCAGGGATGGAGCTTAGCAGACTTTTTGAATAAAAAATAAAATGAAATAGATTAAAGCAGGCTAAGTTTTCATTTATATTTTATTTTTCATATTGAAAATTCATGAAAAAGAAACAAAATCTACCCTTGTTATTAACAAATGTAATCCCTTCTCACGGGTGGATTGATAAGTAATCGAAAGATTAATTTCATGATCAACTGTGAAAATATCCTCACTCATTATAAAATAAATAAATTCCTTCCATTCATACTTAATTAACATTAATGGACTACTAAGATGGTATTGATTGTGATATTGATGATCATATTGACTGTTTCATTGATTATAGTGCTAAATCTTTTCCCCACTTCATTTCACACTTTGCTGCTGAATTTTGGTAGCAAGCCATGATATCAGTTTTTTGAAATATTAATAGTGCTGGAGAGTACTGATGGATTAGGCAGGGTGCAGGTTCTGGTTTTAAAAGGGCTTAGAAAACAAGCATGTCTCAAATGCCACATTTTGCCTAACCCAGCATAGACCAAGTCAATAAGTCTACAGTCTTGTGGGATCTAGCCCCCCCCACCCCGTCCCAATCCTAAAGTCCACCAGTAGAGCTAGGCAGTAAACAGTGGCTCTTGAGATGGAGCTTTCTACTTGCTGTACCTCATGAGCTATAGAATATTTTATACTTGTACTAATTAATTTAGATCTCAGTTCAACCTAGTCAAAGTTGATCCATGAATACTCATATTTTACAAGTGTGAAAGATTGAAGTTGCAAAAGAAATCAGTAACATAAGATGAGATGGTTGTAATTTTGCCTCCTGTTCTTAAAGCATTTGCTGACCATGGAGTCCAAACACGTATTGGTCTAGTAAACGTCAGAGATTGACCAATAGATCCTAAAGCAAATGAGTTCAGGAAAGCATACTTTCAAGTAATTATACCTTAATATACAGCATATTTGCATCAGTATAGGAACCTCTGGGGGTGGTAAACTGACATTAATGGTTTAATGTCAGAACAAGTGATCTGTTCATTTTTTAAAGAAAATGAATGGAAATATCTTATGGTCTGCAAACCTATGAGCTGTGTTGTGTTAATGTATCTTCATTTCTGACTGACCCATAATTGGTGAAGACAACAAAGCAGTTGGTAACACAATTGACAATCATTTACAGCTGAAGAAGTAAATAGTATATATAATAGGGTGCCTTGCAGATGTTCTATGTGTCCTGTTAAGTCATTTATTATTAAGTCATATTATTATTTAGGGCCTTTGCAGACTGTAAGAAATAGAGCAAATTGAGTCCACTTTAACTGTCCTGGCTCAGTACTAGGGAATCATGGGAAGTGTATTTTTTTCTGAGACATTGAGCCTTCTCTGTCAGAGAGCTCTGGTGCCACAATAAACTACAGTTCCCATGATTCCCTAGCACTGAGGGGGGATGCAGACGGGCAGCCCTGGGCCACCCCTGGAAGTGGAGGATCGAGGCTGAGGCTGTCGGACACCTCAGCCCCAGTCCTTCCTTTCGCCACCTGTGAAAGGAGTGCTAAAATAGCTCACCTTCTGCAAGCTGTGAAAGGAGCACCGCAAGAAGTGTGGCACGCCTCTTTGGCATTTCTTCTGGCTCAGCATGTCTGGATGCTGAGCCGGAAGGACATCATTGGAGTGCCCATCGTGTGGATGGGCCATTGCTCCGATGACATCCTGGGATTGAAGATGGCACTTTTTGCTGTCTGCATCCCCCCTGAGTCAGGGCAGTTAAAGTGGCCTCAATTTGCACTATTTCTGGCAGTCTGCAAAAGCCCTTACTTTCATGTTATACATTTCATGTATTTCATCATGTATTATAATCTGAAAGCATTTTGTATTGATTCTAGATTATTGTGTATATTTAAACAAGCTGATGCTTTAAAAAAAATAAAAAATAAATTCACAGCTCATTCCTTCTCAGAGAATGTACAATATCAGAGTTGAACTAGGAGCAGCTAGCTGGCCGTTCACTGTGCATACATGATTATAAGGATATTACAACAATTTATTACCATAACTAAATAATGACAGTATTTTAACTACATTACAGCAGCCATCACTTAAGGATTTTATTTTAATTTATTTGTTTTCCTAGAGATAAAATAAAGAAACATCTAGGATAAGCTTGGCTGGGGGTGAATCAGGCTGTAACCTGCAGCGTCTGAAGGGCATCAAGTTGGGAAGACTGTTCTAACACCCATCCATTACTGACATATTCTGAATGATAATGAGTGGTGATGGTGGGGAATCTTGACACACACAAAAAATGAGGTTTTCTACAACCAAACGAATGAAAGAAATTGGAATACTTAATCTTCATGTCTGCTAATAGAGGACTTACTCATATTCACTTTCTTTAGATTGCCAAAGATAAACTACACCATCACAATTAGAGTTGTTGCAAAGGGACAGGACACTTAAATGCAGTGTTATGATCAAGCTACTCCAGTCTAGCATCCCCCACAGATTTTGGACAGAAACTCCCACCAGCCCTGATAACATAGCCCCAACAGTGAGTAGTCAAGGAAATTTGAAAACCAAGATATTTGGAGGACACCAGGTTGAGGAATGTTGTTAGAAGGTATCATTTGCATAAACAGCATCCCAAAGCTACCACTCCATTAAAGAATTGCTATTGCTCAGTGTTCTGGACAATAATATTAAAATCCTAAAATATTAAGCCACTAAAAAAAAAATCCATGAACCAAACCTCAGCAGATACCAAGAACCCACTGTAATTACTTTTATAGATTCTTCCTTGCACTAACAAATTACTAAATTTAAGTTGTCCTGATGGAAGATATACAAATTTACTTTGTGCTATATTCTATGCTGGGATACAAGATATCGGGAACTGCTCAATTGACCTTTGTTGAATAATTCCTATACAAGAGCCTACAGTGATGAAATCTGTTAATCTCCTGAGCTTCATGCTCTACATTTTTGCACCACTTTGTACCTGAAGTGCAGCCCACTGCCCAGCCATCATGTTCTTCCAGAACTGTTGTCAGGAATCAATGAAAATGATGCTTCCTAGTAAACGTGCTGCTTGTAATCAGGTTTTGGGGCAAACTGTTTGTCTTTTATTCTGCTGATTATGCTGTTTATTGAAATGGGTTTTGTAACCAACTGTGCTCATTTTGTTATAGCAAAGTACAACAACACCAAAATATACAAAAACGATATCTTCAGTTGGCCAACCAAAATGCACAAAATACATGTTGAAAGTTTTCAAAGCTCCAGTAGCTTCTTCATTAGGCAAAGGGCTACAATTTTCAAGATGTTGTTGTTGTACAAATCTTAACTAAGAACAATAACAAGAACTTCTTGACAAAATGTTATGTGAGTAACATGGCCATATTTTTCTTTCTCCTGTTTGATTTTTAACACTTTTGCCTGACAAAGAAGCCAGTGGAACTGTGAA
Organism: Phrynosoma platyrhinos; assembly: GCA_020142125.1. NCBI lineage: Eukaryota > Metazoa > Chordata > Lepidosauria > Squamata > Phrynosomatidae > Phrynosoma > Phrynosoma platyrhinos. The sequence continues at coordinate 220,259,648 of CM034706.1, forward strand.
AGCTTGTGACATATATTTTATACATTTTGGTAAGCCCAATAAAAGTATCACTGTTTTGTGGTCTTTGGATGTTACTGCATTTTGTGAACAGATGGTGTAGCTTATCCATGGTACCATGTTGTGACACCTTCTCCAATTTTGCCCACCCATTTTCTTAGAAATAGCCTGTGTGTTTTGATTTAAAAGGCTCACCTCACCTCTTGTTAGTGTCATTCTTACTAACCAAGTCATTCTGATCAAGTTATTAACTGTGCTAATGGGATGTGTACATATTTTAGAGACTGAAGCCTGGAAATGTTTTAACTTGGTAATTCAGCTAATATCTCAGAACAAAGGCAACTACTTTACATATTTACTGAGTATCTCAACTAACATACTAAGTATTGGATTCAAAGATATAGCCATGTTTGTCTGTAGAATCAGTACGTAGAGAGATTTTGTAGCACCTTTGAGACTAACTGAAAGAAAGAAATTGGCAGTAAGTACTTGTGGGGTTACCAATGTAAATGTAAAGCAGCATAGAAAAGTACTTGCTAAAAGTATAAGGCAGTAGCAGTTGGTGGCTTCCATTTCAATGGGCTGGTGAATCATTTTAGTTTAGACTTTAAAGGAGCTATCCAAGGTGATGTATTTCCAAAATAGGTTCAGCACCTGGATAGCAATTTAAACCTTTAGATAAAACCCAGATTAGAGCATGTTACTATTTCAGTGACATGGAAGCCACTAGCCACATCAATATAACTTAGATTTTTGTTCTAGCTGTAAAACTGGAGCAAGGAGGCTAACATCAAATATTTTACCTGAGGGGGGAGGGAACCCTAGGATCATAGCATATGAAGAAGATATTGGGATTTCATATGGGCATTTCCTATTTCTTTTGAAAAAAAGAGCTGGGATGTGGCCCTGAGACCAATGAAAACAGACCTGACAAATTAGTCCCAGGTGAGTTTTACTGAAAAGGCAGAAGAATAGGATCAAGGAGTGATTCCTGACAGAGTTTAATGTAGAATACAAGTGAATGAGAGAGAAATTATCTCATAAAGCAATTGCTAGCTTAATGAGGTGGGGAGAGGCAGGGTATGCCTCAGAATATATGGATGAAGATACATCTTGTCTGTCACAAGCCAGAATGACCATTTGTTCCCATCTGTTATGGCAGCCATGATACAAGCGTCAGCCATGGTTGTAAAATGAAACGAGAGCCATTTTCTCAAGCAGCCATAAGGCAAATAAACTACCTTACATGCTAGTGACTGCCAGATGTGATACAGCCTGAGATAAGGAGGGGTGGAATTACTCCAACTATTCTTTCTCCCATTCCAAGCATAGAGTGAGTGGACATGATCTGACCAAAATAGAACTCCCACTGATTTTGATAGGAGAGAGTAAAGCAAAGCCATGCTTAATTCTCTCATTGGAAATCAGGTATAAGGAAATACTTGATTTTGGCAGGCTTATGTTTCATGTAGGGCAATTCACTGAAATGTATGCAGATGTAAAACTTTCCAAAGTGTGGTGTTGAATCAGCAAGCAGTGAAAATGAAACAGGGAAAAATAGAAGTAGGAGAGGTGGTGTATGAGACAAATTCAGGACTGACCTCACAGATAGGTTGACATCACTGGGCAGTTTCTGGGGCCCACACAACTCCACAGGGTGCCCAAGGCTGATCCCACTATCCCCTAGCCTGATTCCATTTGTTGTTATCTGTGCATTTGTCCTCTTCAAGCAAGCAAGTAAAGAGTAACAAGAAGCAGCAATCTCCATTTGCCTTGCCCTCTATTTCTGGAATATGGTCAGTATTCAAAATATTGTCTTTTAGACAATAACTCAGAATCCTCTAACAAGCATACTGGCTGAAGGGTGTGTGCCTGGGAGGGAATCTGGGAATTGTAGTCTAAAAGATAACTTTCCTAAATTTTGGCTGTAGTACATATTGAGCTCATGAGCAGAGGGCAAGCAAATGGATTGCACTAATAATGGGAGGAGAAGCTGGGGTACAGAGAGTACCAGTGAGGTCTGCAGAGTCTTGCCCCATAAGATGAGTGCCCCAAAATCTCTCCAGAATCTGAAAAATGGCAATTCTACCTTCCCCAATCCTAAATGCAGCAGCAAATATAATTTCCACAGGGTACTTACTTGTCTGAGAAGATTAGTGAGGTGGTAGATAGGTAAACCATAGGAAGGACTGTACACAGTACAATAATGGGTAATGGAGATGGTGTATCATACAGCTAGACTTCACTGCAGGGCACTACATCATCCAGCACCTAATGACCCCCTTCTTCCTCTCACCCTTTACTTTCACACCAGCATAATATTTTTTTCAGTTATATTCACCCAAATCTGAGAAATAACTGGGAGGGCCAAGTACAGCATTGTGATAATCACTTCCTGCAAAAATTCAATGATGGGAGGGGGTTCAAGAAGAGGAGAGCTGGAGGGAAAGAATAAAAACCAGCTGTGAAAAGGCATTTCCCTGATAACAAACATAATCACATGAATTATGGACTTAATTCTTGCTTATTGTCCCAGTTTCATATATTGTTTATCCAACAAGTGTACCGGATGAGCCTTCTCTCTTTCCTTCCCCACCTCTTACCCCATATCTCTGCCTTGCATACGACAGCTTGTCTGGAGTGGGGAAGAGAAACCAAATGTGCCCATAAGCAAAACTGTGGGCAAATTGCATGTTATGACAGCATTTAAATGCAGACAATGTGATTTGGAGAATAGTGATTTTCAGCTGGGGGTGGGGTGGGGGAGGAGGTGTCTTTTTTGCCAATGGCTAAATAAACAACTCTGCGTGGGTTACTTCTCTCTGATTCAGCTTCTCTTTTTGGGGAACAGACATTTTATTGCAAGAGAGGAAGGGGCTGCAGAGAAAACTTGTTGGGATTCACACAGGAAGTATATGGGCAATAGGGACATCACCTTATTCTAAGACAAACTGTTGTCCATATAGGTCAGTATAACCACACACTGGGAATAGCCTTCCAGGAATCTTTTCCAGATCTACCAGGAGATTCCAGGGGTTAAAGCTGGATATTTATGCATTTAAGGCATGTGTTTTTCCTATAGAGCTTTAGCTCTTCTCCAAATAAGTGACCTTATTTCAAATCATATTCCTTATCCATCTGTCTTAGTATCTTCCATATCAGGCATGGACAACTGTGGCCATCCAGATGTTTTTCTACATATCAGCTCTAACTAGCAAGGCTGGAGGTTTGTAGAAAAGGCTGGAGGTTTGTAGAAATGGACATCTAAAAACATCTACAGAATTACAGGTCACTCATTCTAACACTGCACCATGAAGATTGAACCTAAGGCTCTCTGGATGTTAATGAACTGCAGCTCCCATTGGGCCTCATCACTGTTTACACTGTTGAAGTTTAACTGTGGTTGATGGATTTTTGTTTGAATTTGCTAAATGGCCAACACAGCTTCCCCTGCATGTTTTGTGATTGGCGGGTTACACAATTTCACCTTTATTCTACAATGTCCAGCAGCAGCTTTACAGATAGAAACCTTTTCCAGCCCTACCTAGAGATGCTGGGGACTGAACGTGGGGAATTGTACACACAAAACAAGTAAACTCCCTCTGACTTATAGATCTTCTTGCTGTCCAAAGGAGATAGTAAAAAGCATTGTGTAGGACAACATGTACTCATCACCACCATAATCACTTTATTTTATCACCACCATAATCACTTTATTTTAATGCAGGAAGGATGTACAGTCTAACCCTAAGGAACCCTATTGTGAAAAGAATGGAGAGGACTCACTTGCCACAGAATTTCCCCAAATTACAGAATACATAGAAAGAGTTCCATGACTCAGATTGATTATTGCATACTTCTGAGCCACAGGTTCCCATCCAAATACATTGTGTGAGTTGTACTTAAGGTTATAATCTTCGTCTTGTGATCAGGATATATACAACATTTAACACAGTAGGGAATTTAAGTACAGTAAACAATAATTTGAAGAAAGGCACAACTAGCTCCATGAACTCTAGCCCAACAGTAATTATATATGCCACATCATGCCCATTGAGACTCATCTGAGAAACCAGACTGAAATTTCATCCTTACTTCCCACACAGAACTCTCACTTCAGAAGCATCTGCCTTCAATTGACATTTTGATAAGCTCCATTCAGATTAACCTGGAAAGAGTACCACATAATTTTGAAGTCAATCTTGTATTTAGACAAACTTCTAAAAGGTAGGATATGCCGAAGAATCAGAAGTGCTCTCTTTAAACACCTTTTCTCTTACACTGTGTAAAGTTAGACAGTTTTCAGAAACATTTAATGCAACTTTTATATTTTTGTTGCATACCCCCACTGTTGTGGGGATAATGTATATCCAGAGAGCAGGACTAAATTTACTTTGGGTTGGCTCCATTGATTTCAATGAAGCGAAGTATGACTCAGTCCATTTCTTGTTCAGTGGTTTATTTTGCTATCATAGCACTTAGTGAATTGGTGCTTATGGGAGATCTGTGGACAATTTCACACTACATTATTATAGCTCTGTTATTCCACTTTAACTGCTATGTCTGCCTCCTGTGGAATCCTGGGATTTGCAGTTTAAGGAGGAGCATTTAGCATTCCCAGCCAGAGAGGTCTTAGGCCTCACTAAACTACAAAACCCAGAATTCCACAGGAGGCAGATATAGCAGGTAAAGTGGAATAATAGTGCTATAACAGTGTGGTCCAATATGTTAGTTTGTAGCTTTCCCATGTGTTCTCATTGTTCCATCCATCTCTTTTTTCTTTCTTACTAGAGAAATCCTGTTATGGAATATAGATGGAATAGGGGCACAATGCATTTGAAATGTGAGGGGAAGGAACCTTTTGTCTTGGAGCATCCCAAGCCCCTGTATGTTACCTCATAGGACATGAAATCAACAAGTGAGGTTGCCACATCCTGAATTTGGCATGCACCCATTCATAATGATGCACTCATTACAGTTCAGGCTCAAAATAAGACTTGCCCTCTAATATGGAAACCTGTAGCTATTACTCCAGGTTTGGCTGTATGCATATAATCAGTGGTGAGGATGATACACATTATATAGAAACTTGAATGGGTTTGTATTTAAAATTTCCAGTTTCTGTAGTAACAGTTTCTGTGTTGTGTACAAACAGAAATCAGTCATTGGATTACCTTTTGATTAACTGCTCATCACATGCTTCTGGTATACCAAACTGGGGAAACATCCAGACCTCCAGATATTGTACAACTGCAACCCCACCAGCCTTAGCTAGAAAAGCAATGGTCAGGGGTGATAGGAGTTGTCATCGCATGCTTTGTTTGTTTCTATAAGGGTCCAGGTTCAATTACTACTGTAATTTATTTTTTAGAGGACCAGAGCTTTTGTTAGAGAACAGGGCTAGAGAAAAAGCAACAGATCTTCTGCTACAGTCATGGAGAGCTCCCAAATTTAGAACGTACATTACTGAGGCAGATGGAACAATGATTGATTCAATACAAAACTGCCCCCTGTCTCTGTCTCACTGAAGCATTGCAGGAGAAAGTACTATTAAAATGAGTACAACTGAAGTACCGAAGGAAGCAGAAATATTTCCCACACATTGAAACATATACACAGACACTTTTATACTGCATTGTTTTTCATTTAAATCAAGCTTTCTGTCTGATACGTTAGGGCTAAAAAAATTGTCTTCACCTGTGCAATATAACAGGGCAGATGTTGGAGCTAGACTATTGATTCACAGTCTACACAAGTACTGGTAACATACATAGCAGGTTTATTAACAGAGTTATATACAGCTCTCTGACAGGGCTTAAATATAGCCTGTACTGAGGTTTCTTCTAGGCCAAGGGTGGGGGGGGGGGGAAGAAAGGGGGAAATCTTGGGGCTGCGGTCTATGTAAGGGACTAAAACTCAGTTAATCCACTGTTCCTGAATACAATATGAATAACACTTGATACATAATTTAGACCATAGAGTCCCCACATGATAACCCTCTCTCTCTCTCTCTCTGTGCTTTTAAGTCATCTTTCAACTTATGATAACCCCATGGATTTCATAGGGCTTTCTTAGGCAAGGATTACTCAGTACTATATCCTAAATTAACCCCCAACTCACTCCTAAGACTCTCAGTACGTCAGATAAAAAACCCTTGACAACTCTGAAGGTTTATGTGTGTATGTGTGTGGAGTATATTAGCACCAAAACAGACACAAAGTGTAGAGTAACCTTTCCCAAGGTCATACAGAGAATCTATATCAAAAATTGACTTCAAATGAATTGAATTAAAGACTCTAGTGTCAAAGTTCAGCACACTAGCAGCACATCTGCCATAAAGCACAGCAGAGAAACAGGTCCAAGACAAGATTTGTTTTCTCCCAGTTGTACACTAGAAAAAGTGGTGGCAGCAGATAAGTCTGCCTAGCACCAAATTAAATGACTCCCCAGGCACCCTATTAAAAAAACACAAGCCCTTGGCTGTGCCAGCTCTTTAATAGAGAGCAGTGTTTGTTATCTTGAATGCTCCCCATGGTGACTACACAGAAGCCACAGTGCTTTTACCTAAGCAAACTAGGAAATTGTGCATTTGCTTAAATTAGGTTCTAAAATTCCAACTTCCCAACTGCGCAACTATAGATTTCACTCTACTGCCAACATTGATATGATTAGGCACAGCCACAGCAAAAACCCACACATACAAAAGCTAAAAAAGATTCTCTCTCTAGTTACTGGATAAATAATTCTATTCCAGGTGTGGGATTATCTTTGGAGCTTGTGAGCAGTAAGCACCGAGCAAAATCAACAGAAATGCAAACTCTTGCTGTCTGTCAGCATGCTACTTCTTCCTGTTTTCAAGGAGAGAAGAATGGTATATCACTAATGAGAAGGGGTGGAGAAGAAGAAGAAGAAGAAGAAGAAGTTGCCACCAGAAGTCAGAGGGGCATATGCAGAGAGACACCATTTTACTATCCCATTGCATTTAATGGGACTTGGGCATCCATGGATTTTGATATTCATGTTGGTCCTGGAACCAAACCCCAGTTGATACCAAGGGTATCCTGTTTTAGTATTTTATTTGTTTTCTGACTTACGGCAACCCTAAGGTGAACCTATCATGGGTTTTCTTTGTAATATTTGTTCAGAAAGGGTTTGCTATTGCATTCCTCTAAGGCTGAGAAAGTGTGACTTACCCAATCACCTAAAGGGTTTCTGTGGCCAAGGGATTCAAACCCTGGTCTCCAGTCCTAGTGCAACACTCAAACCACTACATCATGCTCTCTCTCAATCCTTTATTGAAACTGTGTTCTAAATCTGTTTAATGTGTTTTTAGTGTTTTCGCTGTTTTTAATCATTGTTAATTATTTTGATGTTTAATTTCTTTTTAACTTTTGTAAATTAATGTTTTAATTGGAATTTTTACAAATTATTGTAAGCTGCCTTGGATCCCATTTAGAAAGAGAAAGGCAGGATGTTCAATCAATCAATCAATCAATCAATCAATAAAAGCCCCTTTCTTAGGCAGAGAAATGTCTTGAGATTCAATGCTCTTTGTCTAAGAAAGGGGCAGTTAGCTTTGCACTGGACAGAGATAGTCTGGATCTCAATCTGGATTTGAAATTTTGTTTGTATTTTACTGCCCTTTGTCCCTGGTCCCCACATGGTCAAGAAGGAGAGTGGCTGCTGCCTGCAATTATATCCCTCCAGACCATTGTAACTGACAACAGAGGTTTTCTTCTCCTCTGACATTATCATTTTTCTTCTCCTGTATGATTTTTAAAATCTTTGTCTGATGAAGTAGCCAGTGAAGCTTCAAAAGCTTGCATGATGTATTTTGTGCTTTTTAATTGGCCCAACAAAGGTATCACTTTTTTGTGGATTTTGTATTTTGTTGTATTTTGTTTTTTGAGACAGCATGGTCAACACAGCTACCCTTGAGTATGCATGCTAAAAATATGTGTTATATGATAAGTTTCTATACGGATATCTTCCAGTTCAAAGGGGCCATCAACCACACGTTGTGAAGTCATAGGCTTTCATGGCCGGCATCCATAGTTTTTTGTGGGTTTTTCGGGCTGTGTGGCTGAGTTTTCTCTGAGGATGCCAGCCACAGATGCTGGCGAAACATCATAGAATCATAGAATCATA
>CM034706.1:220282198-220298660 GCA_020142125.1 Phrynosoma platyrhinos
TCGGGATGCCTCATTTCCACTTTATTTTCAGTTTCTGGGCCATGTGTGTTAATGTCCTAGGATGTATCAAGTTACAATGTGGTGTGGTGGGCATTTTGATTGCTGGCTTACTTTGATGCCAGCAGTATATAGGAGAAATTTAATTGGTGCAAGTGTTGCATTAAAGATCCTTTGGCAGAAGTCCCTTCTTGATTCTACAATATTGATAATACATCAACCATTAAGATCTAATCAGCAGTCTAGTGTTCCTTTACTAGAGGTATTAAAACATGTCCTGAAACTTCTACTACTCTATGGCTAAGGTAAAGTTTATTAGATTATCATGCTGAACAACACTAAAAATGGGAGTGCTCACACTGTTGAAAGAAAATGTTGCAGCCATATGGAACCAGGAAAGAACTGCATGAAGCATGTGAGACTAGAGCATAATCCAGTGCATGTTTACTTAAAAGCAAGCCCTTGCCATATTGAGGATTACTTCTAGCTAAGTGTTCACAGCCCTGCAGATTAGATGTATAGTGACAGACCAAGGGACACTAAGTCCTTATGCTCAGTAACAGACTTGCTTTCCATACGTTTGTGCACAGCAATCACATGAGGGACCAGTGTTGAAAGATACACAGGAGTCCATTAGCTCCACATCCAGTATATACCATGTTCCATTCCATTCATTGACTATATAGTGATTTTGTTCCTGATGCTTAAATTTCTATTATAGTGTATTCCCACCTGAGAATGGAAGCTACTGCCCTGGGACTAAAAGCCCACTTTTGCCCCAGGGTTTCAGAGTTTGATTTTAAATGTAAATTATAGATTTATTTCTGAGTTTTCTCTTATGATGGAATGTTGGGAATATAAGTGGAGGTACTAATCCTACTTTCTTCTGGCAAATCACAAAGGTGGCCTGAGAAAAGCAGATTTTATTTGGTAAATCTTATTGACCTGATCTCAGCTTCAGGCTAAATGCATCTAACCACAGCTGAATTCATATCAATGTGACCTACTGACTGTGGGCCTTTACAGACTGCTAGCAATAGTGCAGCTTGAGGCCACTTTAACTGTCCTGGCTCAGTGCTAAGGAAGCATGGGAACTGTAGTTTATTGTGGCACCAAAGCTCTCTGACAGAGAAGGCTCAATGTCCCAGAAAAAAATACAGTTCCCATGATTCCCTAGCACTGAGCCAAGACAGTTAAAGTGGCCTCAAGCTGCACTATTGCTGGCAGTCTGTAAAGGCCCTTTGTCTTCCAAAGCTTAGCCTTAGGATTTAGTAGGAAAGTAATAGAATTGGCAGATATGGATAGCTACTTGCCCCTTTGTTGCTGTTGTTAACTGCCTTCAAGTCGACTTTGACCTAAGGTGACCCTATGAATGAGAGACTTCCACATTACCACTTACTCCACATTACTCCACTTTGCAGACTCATGGCCATGGCTTTCCTGATTAAATCTATCCATCTAGTATATGGTATTTCTCTTTTTTATTGCTTTCCACTTTACCAAGCATTATTGTCTTTTCTAGTACAGTGAGTCCTTTCTTCTCATAATATGCCAAAGCCTCAGTTTAGTCACCTGTGCTTCAGCCTTGATTTGCTGCAGAACCCATTCATTGTGTTTTTAGCAGTCCATGGTACTCTCTCCATTAGTAGGCCTCATTCAGGATGCCACACAGATTGTCTGCCTGTATCTTGGCTCAACATGGATGGGAAGGAAAGAATTTAAATCTTGGAGAAACCTCCATTTTCCAGTTAAGATACTACTGAATAAAGAAACAAGGTACATTTCTGTTGAATTTCATAGGCTCCCCAATGACAAAAAAAGGAACTGACTTTGTAGCAAAATATACAGTATCTCCAACAAGCATGAAAATCTCCTTGAGGCATTTCTTCCTGAAGAGATCATGCCTGGAAATAACCTGAATAAAGTATTCCAAAATGAGTCAGTATCTTACAAAGGCATGATATTTCTGAACAAGTCAGCAGCGGTCAGATTCCCTGAGAGTCTCTTTATGCAGAATAGTCTGTGACTACAAAACTACAAACTGCTCCCTAAAAGTTTCCTGTTTTGCTAAGCTTCCTGAAATCTGGTAATGAGCAGTGGGAGTTTGACCATTTTATGTTGATTAGTGGCTACAATGACAAGGGGCCTTAAAAACTGCCTTCTGAACAGCTGATAAGAACTGCAAGGTAAAGTTGTAACTAAATGTTGGGAAATCACCAATTTAAATTTAACACTAGCCACAAACTCACCAAGTGGCCTTAGACAAGCCCCCAAACCACAGTGTCAGTAAAATGATATCTGCTTTACAGGGTTTTTGCAGGAATCACTGAGACAATGGTGGGGATTGCTCACATCTGTCCATTGCCAAGATTATTTGTAAGGGATCAAAAGTCATAAGAGGATATAGTCTGAAAAATAGAGAGTGGAATATCATCCTCAAGAAAAGTAACTACAGCAACCAAGCAAGCATGATGAAATTAGCTATGTAACAAGAAATGCAGGAGGTCTGTACCAAGGAAGAGTTGTCTCTATCCCATGTTAGGCTGGCAGTGCAGAACCAGAGTGACAGTTGTCTCTTTCTTCCTGAAAATCTCAGCAACACTCAGAAACTGACTTGGCGGTTTCTTCAGCTCTTCATAGGAGGATGGTGGAGAAACCATCCATCCTGATTCTACTGAATCAGAATCCTGTTGGAGTATTTTGTCCAATATTTTTTCCCATATTGACTAATCAGTTGTCTTAGTGGGAAGCCCAGAATCAGGGCCTATAGTAGCACATTCAATTTCATGTTCTCAAGCAATGGGTACTGAGGAGTATTATGCCTTTGGTATTGATAGTATTATAACAGTGCTACTCAAAGTGGTGGTCCCTGGACTGGTGTTGGCCCTCAAACAATCAGTTGCTGGTATTTCCAGGAAAGAAAAGAAAAGAAAAATATAACCAACAGGCTCAAATACGGTGCCACTCCATGACACACCGTAAAAAGCAATTGCTAGTCCCTCACATGGGATAGTCTAAGAAGCACTGATATATAGCCATCATTAGTAGCCACCAATAGCCTTATTTTCCATCATTCTGTCTATTTCTGATCTTGATACAAAGGTTCCCTGTGCCTAAATATTCTTTGCTTCTCTGTCTTTGTCTTGGTTCTTTGATCTGCTGTCCCTGAACTATCCATAAGCTCCCATGTTTCCATATATATATATATATATATATATATATATATATATATCTGTTCCCTCTGACCAAGAATCCACAGTTATTAGTGAAAAATCACCCTACATCAATGATGGTGAACCTTTTAGAGATTAAGTGCCCAAACTTAAAGGTGTTCTGGCACTGGGTGTTACCCAGTGTCAGGGGATGGGACTTCTGGGGGGATGGGACTTTTGGGAGGGCAGGACCTCTTCTTCCCCGCACCCGGGCCCTCAGCTGAAGGCCTGGGATGGTGAAGAAGAGGAGGAGCAGGTGCATGCCTGTTCCTCCTCTTTTCCCCACCCTCCTGTGCTTTTTTACTGTTGCTGGAGAGGCAGTTGAAGCAATGGGAGGATAGAGGAAGAGGAGTAGCTGGCGTGTCTCTGTTCCTCCTCTTCCCCCCCTTTCCTATATTTCTGCGTGCCCTCCAAAATGGCTTCACATACCAGAGATGGCACACATGCCATAGGTTCATCAACATGGCCCTACATGTTACTGTAGAAACAATGCCTTCAGTATAGGTACCCAAATCTAGTGCACCGTATTTTCCGGCGTGTAAGACGACCCGGCGTATAAGACGACCCCCATTTTCCCAGTCAAAATATAGAGTTTTAGCACCTCTATCCTCCTTATCCTTATACCCGGCGTATAAGATGACCCCCCCACTTTAACCACAGATTTTGCAGGTTAAAAAGTAGTCTTATATGCAGGAAAATAAGGTATATTTGTTTTCTGGTCTGATCTTGGGCTACCTCATTCTCATCAATGTTCCTGTTAACACTGGTCTTTTTTTTTTTCTTGTCTGAAATATTATACTGTGGAATTACAGAGAACCAATGTGTTATGGGGTAAGTATTGAATGGGACCTGGAAGGTCCAGGTTTTAGTCCTCACTGAGCCATGAAACCTCTGGCCATTCTCTCTCTTTCAGCCTGACCTACTTCACAGGGTTGTTCTGAGACAAAGTGGGACGGATAAAAGCCATGTATGACACTTTGAGCTTACTGAATAAAAGGCAGCTTCTAAAGGTAATAAATAAATGTATAACAAACTACATCTTTCACTATCATGACATTTGATCCTGATGAAGCATATGAGTTAACTTGTATAAAGCTCTCAGGACTCTGAGGAGCATGAACACTGAATCTAACATTGCAGGAATCCTGTCTAAACTAGCATTCAAATACTTGCTGCATAGAGAAAGAGAGAAAACAACAACAACAGCACTATCACAAAATTACAGAGATTTTCCCAAGAGCCAACTTTGTGTAATTTGATAACCTCAAGACCTCAGCTGCCTTTATCCAGCAAGGAAGCACCGTCTGCCTTCTCCTTCGCTATGGAATGGTCGTCTTTGAGGCTGATGGAAAAGGCTTATCTCACACTTGCCCAGCTTCACAATCACTTTTGGCAACTCGGAAGGAGACTTTCCTTTCCTGTTTAGATGTTTGCCTTTGAAAATCACAGAAGTCATGTTCAAAATTTGGAACTCTTCTTCCCATCACCCACCCACTGGGGGAATTGGTGCCAAGAATGCCTGTGTGTTTTGGACGGGAGGAGTTGTGTACTCGCTTTCTTCCTTTCTCTTTCCCTCCCTTCTCTTGACACTCACACTCTGGGCCCAACAATTGTTCAACTAAAGGAAGCAACTGAGAAAGAAACAGCAGCAGCAGGAGAAGGAAGAGGTGAGAGATCACTGTAATATTTACCCAGATGTCACCTTTCACTTTCTTGAAACAGAGGATGTTACTTCAAAGCAGCAGAAGGACTGTGAGACATAGTATTGCCTGCTCCTGTGAGGGGAGGTGGGCTTATGCTATTACAGCAGAGCGCTTTCCTGCTTTGGTTTCAATCAGTGGCACAAACACTGGCAGAACTGACAGAAGTGAGGCCTTTGGGTACACAATGTTATAACATTGAGACAGAGCAGAAGCACAGAAAATGCCACCTCAGGGTAGGCTGGGGGAATTCCATAGCACAGAGTCAGAAAGAGCAGGTGTGGGATGTGTAGGAGAATTTAGTCAGAGGAAGCAGGCAGCAGGAAGGATTCCATATGCCAGTCCAGCCCTATCTTCTCTGGTTGTAGATTGTGGATGTCATGAAAAGGCAGCAGTTTTCTAGATATGTATTTCTTTATTATTGTATTTTGGTTGCCACAGAAGGAAAGAGACACATGTAGGTTTATGAGCTGAAATAATAGGTTGACTGGGATGGATGGGAGTAGGGAGAGATATTTGCTGCTTTGATTGGAGCGCTCTGTCGAATACAAGAGATCTGAAATGGTGCTCTGAATATCAGCATTGTATGTTCAGGAATGCATGATGGAAAACCTCAGAAAAACTGTACATTTCAGGAAGAGGAATTTGGTTTGGGTGCTTTGTTAAGCGTAATGTGAGTCTGTTGGGGCCTATAGGGGCTCCTTGCCATTTTGAGGTTTAAAAAGTGGGTTTCCAGCAGGTTCATTCATATCTAATAATAGGCATGATGATTATTATAATGATGATGATATTTATTTTTATCCCGCCCTCTGCGTAATGCAACCAGGGTGGCTTACAACATTAAAATACACATTTCATATCCCACAATCCCACCCACCCCTTAAAATACTATTAAACAATGACAATTTTAAAACACACTTAAAATAATAATACAAATAGACAAATAAACAGTAACTGCAGTAGAATCAGGAGAGCAGGTTAGGCTGTCTCTTGATGGCTGGGATATCTATTCAGGAAAGGCCTGATGGAAGAGATCCATCTTAATAGCCTTTTTAAAGGTGTTCAAGGTGGTAATATGTCTTCTCAGGGCTCTGATACCCCTCACTTTATCCTAGACTGGCATGTCACAATCTGTCAATGACAAGGTGGAAACACTCAGATCCAAAACACACTGCAGAAATCATCCAGTTTGAGACCAACTGCCCTGGCTCAGTGCTGGGGGAATCTGAGAATTGTAGTTTGTTGGGCCACCAGAGCTCTCTGATGCAGAAGGCCAAATGTCTCACAAAACTACAGTTCCCAGAATTCCCTAGCATTGAGCCAGGGCAGTTAAAACAGTCTCAAGCTGGATGATTTCTGCAGTATGTTTTGGACCTCAGTTATAAATCTATGAATGTTGGTCCATTTCTTTCTATGAGTATGGCCAGGACCAAAAAAAAGCTTAAATGCAAGGCTCACCTAAGCCTTCTTCATCACTATCATTGTCATCATCAGTATCAATGAACTCACCATAGAATAGCTCCACCCACTGATAATACACACACTGCATTTCTTCCTACCTAATGTCTACATCAGGGGTAGGCAACATTTCCCCTTTAAGGGCCAGTGGACTTCAGCTCCCAGAAGCCTCAGCCATGTTGGCCAATAGTCCCATGTTTGCCAATAGCTCCTGGGATTCTGGGAGCTGAAGTCCCTCGGCCCTTAAAGGGGAAAGGTTGCCTACCCCTGGTCTACATATACAGTGCTGACATTTGTAGGAAGGGAAGCTCTGTGTTTTTATCTGAAGATCCCTCTTTATAGATATGCATGTTGATATGCGCAGACATTAGGAGAGGGGCTAAGTATGCAATGCAACATAGCATGGATAGTGACTTTGCATGTTGAGTTACCCCCTCCCTACCTTTAACACCTTACTCTCTTCATTAGAAACTGAAAGAGTGTCTTCAGAGCTACCCCAAAACTTGAATTATCCTCCTTGGTGTGTCCCAGCAGATTCAATGGCAAACCTTCTCTGACCAAATCTTGCAAAACAACAAAAACAAACAAACCCATAACAGATTTGCCTTATAGTCACTATAAGTTGGAAAGCATTTGAATACACACAATAACAGCAGATTAAATGCACACCAGTCAGATGGAAGATGTTTTTTTTAAGAGAGTCATCATTGGTCAAAATTGACTTGAGGGCAGTTAACAGTTAGCCTTCAGCTGCTTTGGACAATAACTTCCACCATCCTGACCATGTTAACTGGGTTTGGTGGTGGCTGTAATCTAAAAATCTAGAGGGCACTGGTTTGGCAAAAATAATCAGTAGAAAGACAGTACTTTCCCACAGGTTTTACAGTCTAAAAGGCACAACACAAAAAGGGGAAGAGGAATCAGTTGGCACAGGATAAGAAAAAGCTTATCCTCTAAATCAGGGGTAGGCAACCTTTTTGAGCCCGGGGCCGGATTGCTGTCCCTCAGACAACTGGGGAGCTGAAGCACCAAAAATAAATACATACATAAATAAATATTTTTAATTAAAAAAAATATTTAAAAAATATGCATGCACACTCTCTCAGCCCCAGAAAAGCCATGGCAAAACCCTGTGGAGATTTTGCCAAGAAAACCCCAAGAACAAGTAATAACAACAGTAATCAATATCATCATGGTGAGCGGCAGTGGAGGGGAACAGCGAGGGGTGGCGGCGGCGGCGGCAGTGGCGGCGGCAGGACCGGCCTGGGGCCAGTCCAAAGGCTTTGGGGGCCACATCTAGCCCCTGGGCCTTAGGTTGCCTACCCCTGCTCTAAATTCTTACTTGTATCAGCTGCACCTATTTATAGGTGACCCAAAGAGAGCTCTGTTTAAATTACTATCTCAACAATTGGTTTACCTTGAAAATGGGAGTGCCATGAATTTTTATATTCATCTTTAAAGAGATGTCACCACAGTGACTTAAGGCTACATACCATGTTACTTTTATTTAGAGCAGACCCCTTAAAATAAATGTTATTTGTTAATCACCAATTGATTTTACTAGATTATTATTATTATTATCATTATTATTATTATTATTAGTTGAAATAATGTATATAACCTATTCTAATCATTCAGTTTCTATATAGGTTAATAAGACATTAATAAGAATAGAGAAGGAGATATTAAGTTCCATTATATCTAAGAAGGAGGTGGAACTCTAAAAGGACTCAAAACTCTAAAAGGGTTCCATACATTTGCATTAAATGGAGCAGGGATGTCTGAATTCAAACTCTGTTATCAGAATAGTCCAACCCCTTTGTTGTTGATCATGATGGATAATAAAGTTGCTGCCACCAGTCAGTAAAACAAGGCTGGCCCAAAGCATTTGACTTCCTGGGTCAGAGAGACAAATGTGGGTCTCCATCATCAAGTGAAGATGCCCAGAGGCAAAACAAACTTCCCATCCCTAACAATAAAAATACAGTAATAAGTTAGGGCCTAAGCAGACTGCCAGAAATAGTGCACATGAAATTGAGGCACTGCCCTGGCTCAGTGCTAGGGAATCATGGGAACTGTAATTTATTGTGGCACCAGAGCTCTCTGATAGAGAAGGCTCAATGTCTCAGGAAAAAATACAATTCCCATGACTCCCTAGCACTGAGCCAGGGCAGTGCCTCAATTTAATGTGCACTATTTCTGGCAGTCTGCTTAGGCCTTTAGATAACAAACTGCCCCTTAATGACACTGAACAATTCTTTGCTGATGTGGCCACCTCAGGTGGGTAACATGCAGACCACAAACAATCCTGAAAACCCTTTTTGTAGTTCACAAGCCCCCAGAGACAACCCAAGCCCCTCACAACTGGACCATTTTCCACCCTAAAATGCTCCTTAAATCGCTGACACATACCTCAAAGTGTGGTGGTGCAGAAATAATATTTTCTGTGCAGAAAATACTTTTTTCTGTGCTAAGCAACCATGTGTGAATTTTGCACAAAAGTCCCAAGTTGTGAATATTCACAACTTGGGACTTTCATGAAAAATTTCTTGCAGTGGGATGAGCACTGCAAAAGCTACTCATTACTTCATTTGAGAAGAAAATTAGTGAATAATTACATGCCTAAAAGATAGGTGCAAGACCTTTCCAGTGTTTAGCTTTCACTGTGCTTCCTGATGCCTACTCACATTGGACTGCCTCCTTGAGCAGAATCACAGGTACAGGCTCAAACTCCACTGTGCTCTATGCTTGGTATCCTCCAGTATCTCCAGCCTGGCTCATTCATTCCTTATTGCAGAACTCTTTCCATCATGACTCTGATGCTCAAAGCTCCCACCAGAGATGGCAGGGGAATTCTGGGAGCTTTAGTCCCCGAAAACTAACTTTTCCTGGTTCTGGCTCCCACCAGTGGACCATTCCAGTGCTTTATTATGAAAATAGCTCACAATAACAGCTCATCCAGCCCTATGGAGGTGCTAAACCAAGCTCCATTTCTTTTCCAGCTGTAGCATGTCAGGAATATTAGGCAGAAGAAAAGAGGTAGCATACACCTCATTTGCTTCTCCTCTCCCTTCAAAAGGTCTCTGGATGCCCTGTCTGACTGAGCTTATATCACTCTGCCTTTTAAGATGATCTGGTTATATATATATATATATATATATATATATATATATATATATATACTCTGATGCCTTTTATCTCCAGCTCTAAATGTAATTTTAGCCACAGCAAAGCAGGATTAAACATTCACAATGTGATACATTTATCTTTCTTTTCATATTTCCAGCCTCCTCCCTCCCACCCAGCTACCCCGTTCCCCAGTTCAATTTCTATCCAAAGAAAGCAGACACAGAAACATGAGCTGGGCTAGATCAGATCAGAATAAGGGAAGACCAACTCTTTCCCAGCACTCCTTCTTTGGCATGCACTATCCTGCGGAGATGCCAGCGGCAGCCTTATTTGTCAACATTGTAAAGCTGTGCTGTATTCCACCAGCCAATGAAGCACAGGAATGGGACATAATTCAGGCAAAACAGCAAGAGGTGGACACAGTGCAAGGTTAGATTATACTGGATTAGAGACAGAGACAGAGACTACTAACTTTGCTTTGCCAGGCCAATGCATTTTTAGATTTCTGAGCCCTCATAATGCAATTTTACCACCATCTGTGAGTATCCTCACAGCCACATTCCAGCCACAGCAGGAAGGCCAAAAGATGAAACCATGCTGGGAATATTTCAACAGCATGTCTTTTACTCCCTGATGAAGTGAGTAGAGAAAGCATCAAGACAGGTTACCCACCTATGTTTATGCAGGTCTCCAAAATTACCTATTGCTCCCTCATGCGTCCTATTTCCACTCACAGCTAGGACTTTACAGAACAGCATGAAAGGTTCTATGCTTTAAATACCAATGCATGCATGTGTACACATAAATACAAACACACACATAACTGGCATTTTGAAGGATGCATACAGCCCCTGTCCCCACCCCAGAGACAATGCTTAGCAGATTCTGAAAAGGGTTTTCCTTAAACTCCACACAAAAGCCACTCTTCAGTGTATCCATCCTGATCTGCTGGATTCCCCCTCTAGTGGGAAAAGTTGGCACTACAAATTTCCCTACTCGTCCATATTAAAAAGAGAAAGCTAGAAGTCAGTGAAAAGCCTTTATTTAGGTGTCCTAAGCAAGCAGAGGAGGGATTGACACACACACATTTAAATAAACAAATTGCTATATATAAAACCCAAAGCATTCTTAATCAGTTGTTCTGTTTATGCCAGATATTAGGATCCTCAGCACCCTGAAGTTTCTTAGTCATGCATTATGTCCAAATTATATCAAAGGGTCGATGGATTGCAAGCCTGACAGAAACCATCTGCTTCAGAGCAGAAAACTTATTTTAAACCAATAAATATAATCACTCACTCCTGTGCATGTACAAGCAGGCTGATTATTAAGGCCACCATTAAGTCTTCTGGATCTGAAAAATGATACCAGAAGAATCTGAAGTACTTAGCTTTCTCTCCCTGTCATTCACAGAACTGATCTCAATGCAAAACTGACTGATATGTTGGGGACTGGCCAAAGCATTCTGCGTCTAACCCCCTTTTGCTATGTGTGTCCTAAGATTGTCTCTGAGAGACAAGAAGTCTGAGAACTTCACTGCAGAGATTGGAGACAGAGATAAAAAGAGGGCTGAATCATTTCACTGGCCTTGATAGGACACAAAGTTGGGAGATTTTGTCCATAGGTCAGCATCATTTCTTATCAGCATACTTCAAGTTGTGTTTGTGCACATGCACACACACGTGCATGTGTGCATATGCATACACCTTCAAGTTGCCTGTTGACTTATGATGATCCTATGAATTTCAGAGGTTTTTCCTAGGCAAGGACTACTCAGAGATGGTTTTGTCAGTTTCTTCTTCTGAAATATAGCCTACAGCACCTAGTATCCTGTCCAAGTACTAACCTAGGCTGATTTCTAAGACCAGAGGGGATCTGGTGCCTTTTCATGCAGGGTTTTCTTTAGTGTAGTGGATGAATTTTCTAATAGAAGGAAATACTAATATCCCTCAACCTGAAATTGTCTAGGGGCTTGTTCCCACTTACATTTAAACCAGTTTGCGATTTGCCTTCACTCCGTATCGGTGAATCTATTCTAAAAGGTCCATTGTTCCCACTATGAAAACGGATCTTTTCATTATTCCCTTGTAATCGCTTCTTTTTTTTCACAATTGTCATTTCCACTAGTTTGCGCCACTTCAAAATGCATGTCAATCATCTGTGCATCATCGATGATACAAGTGGCAACACTGTGAGGATGGGGATGTTCCAGGCACCGAGTGGGGCGACTTTAGCAACTGAGCCTTCCTCTGCTGCTCAGCAACGCAGGCTGCTCAAGAACACTATTTCCTCTTTGAGCAGCCCAGCTTGGGAACTAAATATTGAAGAAAAAAAATGACAGGATATGCGATCCATTGGTTTTTCCAACTACTTGCATTGCTGAGCTACAGTCTGCCTGTGATTGCAAGTAGTTGCAAATACAATGGATCACATATTCTGACAATTTTTATATAATATATAATATAATGCACCCATAGGTCACACCACAAGCACAAAAGCAGCACTGAGAGGGCGGAAAAATGGCTGATTTCCCAAAAACTGAGTCGGGATGAGAAACATCCCTCTGCCATTAGTCCCTCTCCTTCAAAATGATGCAATTCGGATCTGTTGTTCCCACTTGTTGAACATGCTTCAGAATCAATTCTTTTCAAATGTGTTGGGAAACAGCTTTTTTTTTTTTTTTTTTTTTTTTTTTTTTTTTTTTTTTTTTTTTTTGCGTTAGCCTCACTTCATTGCAATTGCAACCAAGCACAGTAGGATTGGAACTGGTTTCAAGTGGGAACAACGTTCACATAAACTGATCAGCAATTTGCTTTAAATCACAGTGGGAATGAGGCCTAGCACTGTTGATTCACAACTCTTGTTATGACCACTGGCAATGCTAGTTAGGAAAGATGAATTCAGATGCATATGAGGCCACCAGACTGGGGGAGATGGCATTAGGCAGCAGTCCATACCTGACCAGGAGACTAATTTGCCTTCATCCTAATTTCTGTTCTGATTTTTGTTACATTTTTATTTCAACTTTTAAGCCAGGAACCCAAAGTAGCATACATGGTTCTCCCCATCTTCCCCATCACAACAATTCTGTGAGGTAGCTCAGGCTTAAAGAAGAAGACAGTGACTGGCCCAAGGTCACCTGGTGACTTTCATAACTGAGTGAGAATTTGAAATGGGTTTCCCCAATCCTAGTCCAACATTCTAATGACGAAATCACATTGGCTACCACTGTTGAAAGTAATCATAATTGAAGCTTGAAAAATTTATTCTTTATTCACCCCCTGAGGCTTTAAGTTTCACAGACACAGAGTTCAGGGCATATGAGTGAAGAGTAAAGGGTTATGAAATCTTATCAAGGTAGAAGAAAGTACCCTGACTAAGCTAAGAATTCTTAGCTGAGATCAGCAGTGGGCCTAAATTTGATCTTATCTAGAGCTGTTACTGGATAAATGGGCCCTATTATCAATATTGGTGGAAAGCTTAAGAAATAACACCCCTCTTCCACTTCAGCATTCTCTTGCTTTTGTAAGTTCTGTGGCCTGCAAGCCAAGCTGGTTAAGAGATTAACACTCTAAAAACCACATTTACCCTAATTAGCCATGAAATCTTTGTAACTAAGTGAAAAAAAATGTTTCCCTTGAGGGAGTTTTGTCCATTCACCACTGTTTGAATTGTATTGGGAGGGAATGAAGAAGGGAGAATGCAAAGAGGGACTGAAAGAAAGAAAGAAAGTTCAGATCTAATGAATGAATAGCAGAACGCCTGAGGGTGAAAGCAGAAGTCAGTTGGAAAATACAAGCATCTGAAATGAAAAACGGGGTGGCAAAAAGTGTGTCTGTGGGGGTCTGTGGGGGTCTCTTTTGTGGATTTCTCCCCCTCCCCATGACTAAATAGATGGTTATGAATTATTTCTAGTTAACAGACTGTAACACAATGCATGTAGTCGCTTGGCTAGCAGTTCCTGGTTTTCCCATTTGCAGTGATGGACAGAAGTACATTGTACCCCCTGGCTATGTGTGTAGACAGCTGTGTGCAGCTACACAGAGAGACAGCTGGGGGGGTGTCAGATAGAAGGGCCCCATGTTCAATAGTTTAAATATTATTTTACTGAGGGGGGATGGTGGGAGGAAAATGGGAAAGTAAAGGGGGAATGGAGCAAGAACCTCTGCCACAACTTAGAGCCATAAATATTTCATGTCAGCGGGAATAAGGATGATTATATTCCTGCCAGCGCCTTTCTTGTTTATTTTAAACGTGTCACCGCCTTCCACTCTTTCTCCCTCTGTTTGTGTGTTTCTTGTAACATGCCCATGAAATAAAGATTAGCTGAATAATCAGGAGTGTTTAGAAAAAGGGAAAAGGCCCTGTCTCTCAAGAGCACTGCTGGCTCAGGTTGGGTAGAGTGAAGAAGAAAGAGAGTGAGCCTTTTTCTTATTACTGTTATTATTCTTTTAAAAGATGCCCAACAGGCAGAGGAATAAAATGTTCTAGGGATTAAGCAGAAAGAAGAGGATAAAGCATTACTACCAGCACAATTGTTTAAAAGTCAATGGATGGGCAGGCAGGCAAAACTGTGATAGCAAAGGCTGGGAGAGCAATGAAATTAAGGTACATGTAGATCCAGGGCATTAAGGTACATGTAGATCCATATAATAGAAATAGGGAGAGAAGTAACACTTCACACTCTCTCTAGTGGAGTCTGGTACAATTTTGGATTGCTACTGAGAAGGTCCACTTTTGAACAGCTGCAAAAGTGGGCAGAGACAGTCAGACATGGTACATCAGCAGTAGTTACGGATGCCTCAGAAAAATAATTTACTCACATTAATGATTCTTTTTGGAATGCTAGTATAACTTTATGGGGAGCTCTGTCAAAACGTGTACAATACTTTCCTTGTTTGTTTAGTCTTTTATGTTGGCATCTTTCCACCATCTGTCAGCATAAGTCCTAAATATTACCATGGGGTGTGTAAGATGCCAACTTCCTAAGACAGCAAAATAAGCAAACTCACAGCTGGACTGAAAGTTTGTACCACTCCTTTCAGCAATGTGACTCTCAGATCATAGCAGACACCTTCAGAAGACCTTATAGTCCATGGATGCCCGCCACATACCCATTGCAAACACTTTTTCCTTTATCTGTACTACAAGCCATATTGTCCTATAATGAATGCAATTTGGTGAACATGCTTAAAGAACCAAAGTAAACAAGATATTATTTTGTGGTATCAGGTTGTTTGTAACTGTTGAGTTTTGTTTCTAGCGTTCTTTGCTTGATTTTACATTTTAGGAAATTCCGATTCTTCAACTGAGATGAGCTGACTACAGGGTTAAGAAAGAAGCATCATCGGCAGGAGAAGAGAGGAGAGAAGAGAAAGGAAGCATTTTTATCACCTTTGTGGAATCTCTTCAGATTCTAAAATAGCATCTGTAACATGTTTCCACAGCAAAAACTAGGTTCAAGTTTGGCTGGGATGTTGGAGGCCTCACAAATGTTAGAATGATACGAGTCATAAAAAATAAATAGGGCGACTTCATATTTTTGCAGTGAACATTGCATAGAGTTAAGTGGAGTGTTTACTTTGAGCTATATATTCCATTTCAATCCCCATACTCTATACTGAACTTTTATCTTTAGCTGGCTGTTTTCATCTAGTCCTCTCAACAATAGTGAAAATACTACCTTTACAGAGACAGGGATACACAGAAGGAATGTGAAGCTGACCATGGGGAATACAAAGGAAATTAATGGTTTAAGATATTGACACTCTGGCTTTGAATGGCAATTACTCTGTATAAAAGATGGTTATCATTCTCCTGACCATAGAGGAGAAGTAGGTCATTGACTTAACTTGGTGAGACAGTGTCATCCAGTCAATGAAAGCTCATAAAGTATGACCAGTCAGAGCTGCTAAAAACTGACCCACTTCACTGATGACTTACACAAATCCTGCAGATATACTGGGAAACAAAATGTTACCATAGGTGTATGTGCATTGGTGTAGCAGCCTTGTCTAATACTTTTTCTTGCTCACATGCTAAACTCACATGGGGATCCCTCTTTTTCCTTCCTGTAATATCCATCTGTTCACCATCACTCCATCACCATCACTCCGTGGGCTTTCATCTAATGTCCCTCTGTGCCGCCACATGAACACTTCAGCATCCACAAACTCCAGAAACAGAAAGTTTGGGAGCAACCTGGATAACAAACAAGGATCCTTCTGGAGAAGCTGGCATCCCGTATGTAACTGGGCTGTCTTTAAGCTGTCTGTTTATCGTGCAACAGACAGAAATGTCAAAGTGGTAGGTAGCATGGACTCATACACTCAGAGTATACACATATACACACACCCTTTGGGGGTAAATACTTTGTGCCGCACTCATGGGTTATCATGTGCCTTCAAGTCAACTCCAGCTCATGGAGACCTATCATAAGGTTTTCTTGGCAAGCTTTACTCCAGGGAGGCTTGCTTCTTGCCTTCCTTTGAGGCTTCTCTGCTTCAAAGACAAATGTACTCACTTCCTCCAGAGGTGCTCTGAGCTCAGGAAGGATGTTTTCACAGACATGTATCACTTGGAGCTGAAGCCTCGACCAGACCAACCCTCTCCCTCAGTGGGAACTTTCCCCCCTCTGGACCTGTTTGCTTTCTCTCCTGCACTGCCTTCCCCAGATGCCATCAGGAACAAGCAGCCGAACAGATTTCGGGACGAGATGGGCGCGCAGATGCCCAAAGGCTGGTGGAAACCTTTCTCCTGAAAAGGGGCGAAGCCTTGGGCTGCAGCTGGAGAAGCCTCTGGGGAGTCACTTCCCCACCCCACCCCCAAAAAGAGACCCGGGTTCCAGAGGGACACGTTTGAAGAGGGCGAGGAAGGCAACACGCAGGTCGGGCTTCTCCTAAATCTGCCCTGGCACGAAGGAGAAGCCTTAAAGGGGGGCGGGCGATGAGAGAACCCAATGCAAAC
>CM034706.1:220314036-220343355 GCA_020142125.1 Phrynosoma platyrhinos
AAATCACCAGGAACAGATGACATTCCAATTGAACTGCTGCAATCAACAGCAGGGATTGTCAGGGACAACTATAATGCTAATCAACATATGTCAACAGATATGGAAAACAAAATAATGGCCAACAGATTGGAAGCGATCAATATACATCCCCATCCACAAAAAGGGAGACACAAGACACTGCAGCAACTATACAATCATAGCACTGATCTCCCATGCATGCAAAATCATGCTCAAAATTCTGCAACATAGGCTCCAACCATACATGGAGAGAGAAATCTCAGAGGTTCAAGCAGGGCTCAGTGAGGAAGAAGCACTAGAGACCACATTGCAAACATACAATGGCTAATGAGTGCACCAGGGAAAATCATCATGTGCTTTATAGACTATAGCAAAGCTTTTGACTGCATATATCATGAAAAGCTATGGAATGCCCTTAAAAACATGAGAGTGCCAACACATCTGACAGTCCTGATGAGGAATCTCTACTGAGGACAAGAGGCTACTGTCAGAACACAGAGAAACAGAATGGTTCCCAATTGACAAAGGGACCAAACAAGCCTGTATCCTTTCACCCTATCTGTTCAACTTATATGCAGAACATATTATAAGAAAAGCAGGCTTGCACACAAAAGAAGGAGGAGTGAAAATAGGAGGAAGGAATATCAACAATCTAAGATATATTGATGACACCATAGTATCAGCAGAAAACCTCATAGACCTGGAACACCCACTAAGGAAGATCAAAGAAGAAAGTGCTAAAGCAGGCTTAATGTTGAACATAAAGAAAACAAAAATAATGACTATCGAGGACCATCACAAGTTCAACCGAGACAATGAACAAATAGAAATAGTAAAAGAATTCCCATACCTGGGATCAAACATCGAGAGAAATGGGGAATGCAGTTAGGAAACCAGAAGAAGACTAAAGGCCTTTACAGACTGACAGAAATAATGCAGCTTGAGGTCACTTTAATTGTCTTGGTTCAGTGCTAGGGAATCATGGGAATTGTATTTTTTTCTGGGATATTGAGCCTTCTCTGTCAGAGAGCTCTGGTGCCATAATAAACTACATTTCCCAAGATTCCTTAGCACTGAGCCAGTACAGTGGCCTCAAGTTGAATTATTTCTGGCAGTCTGTAAAGTCCCTAAGAATGGAGAGGGTAGCTATGCAAGAATTAGAAAAGATTCTAAAATACAAAAATATACAACTCAGAACAAAAGTTAGGATCATACAAGCCATTGTATTCCCTATTACCATGTATGGATGTGAGAGCTGGACAGTTAAGAAAGGGTCTCAACAGACTGGTCCAAAGGGCCAGCCTGGAGGCAGATATGGGGAGGGGCAGCCGCCCACCAGATGTCCCAACCCCACGCCGGCGGTGTCCTGGCACCATGTGCCATTAGGCATGGCACATGGCATCAGGATGACCTTCCGTTGCAGTGTTTTGATGCACTGCGCTGGAAGGGGCACTAAAGAAATGTGTGCTGGCTCTTAAGGTGGCCTTTTGTCATCCCTCAAAGGAGCGGCATTTTGCCACTCTTTTCAGGGTGGCAAAAGGGAGGATTGGGACTGTGGCATGTGGCAGCCGCGGCCCTGATCCTGTGCTTCCTGGAGCGGGCTAGAGCCGCCTGTCTGCAGCCCCCTAAAGATAGGAAGAAAATAAATGCATTTGAGATGTGGTGCTGGATAAAAGGACAAAAAATGGGTCTTAGAGCAGATCAAGCCAGAAACCTCCCTGGAAGCCAAGATGACCAAACTGAGGGTGTCGTACTTTGGACACATCATGAGAAGAGAGGACTCATTGAAAAAAACAATAATGCTAGAGAAGGTGGAGGGAAGTAGGAAGATAGGAAGGTGACATACCAGATGGATGGACTCTATTAAGGAGGTCAGTGGAGGACAGAGGGTCTTGGAAATATCTCATCTGTAGGGTTGCCATGAATTGAGATCAACTCGAGGGCAGTTAACAACAACAACAAAAAAAATCTTTAATATTATACAAAGTTAAATATTTGTTGGAATGGAACATTTTTCTCTTTCATTTAGTACATTTGCCATAACTCATAAACATTACTACAAATGTAGAAACTCTACTATTACCTGTAAATTATGTTTAATATTTGCTTCATTTGTCTCTGTTTGTCTTGTTGCTCTGTGCCCAACCTGTGCAGGATGCAAATTGAACTGACTTGCAATAATATAGGAAGTGTATAAAACAGCATAAGAACTATATAAAAATTACCTCTATTTTGCTGCTTAAAAAGAGTGGAAACAGCTTGCTATAGGATTCCCTTAAAACAATTGCTTTAGACTGGCGCAAAGCGGAGGGCCAGGAGGCCCTGAGGAAGTGGTGTGGAGGAGGAGGAGGCAGCGGCTACCTTCTTAAGCCCCCCGCCCTTAGCCCAAACACCAGCGCAAAGCGGAGGGCCAGGAGGCCCTGAGGAAGCAGCGCAGAGGAGGAGGAGGCGGCGGCTACCTTCTTAAGCCCCCCGCCCTTAGCCCAAACACCGGCGCAAAGCAGAGGGCCAGGAGGCCCTGAAGAAGCGGCGCGGAGGAGGAGGAGGCAGCTGCTACCTTCTTAAGCCCCCTGCCCTTAGCCCAAACACTGGCGCAAAGCGGAGGGCCAGGAGGCCCTGAGGAAGCGGTGCGGAGGAGGAGGAGGCGGCGGCTACCTTCTTAAGCCCCCCGCCCTTAGCCCAAACACCGGCGCAAAGCGGAGGGCCAGGAGGCCCTGAGGAAGCGGCGCGGAGGAGGAGGAGGCGGCGGCGGCTACCTTCTTAAGCCCCCGCCCTCTGCCCAAACATCTGCTTATGATATTGTTATGATATTGTTACCAAATGGAAGGGCCAATTCAATCTGCTTCTAGTCTTGTAAGAAGTCACTCTAGGCACTGATATAAGAATTGTTTAGCTGACTTCCTTTCGCGGGGTATATTTGAGTCCCTGCC
Organism: Phrynosoma platyrhinos; assembly: GCA_020142125.1. Classification (NCBI taxonomy): domain Eukaryota; kingdom Metazoa; phylum Chordata; class Lepidosauria; order Squamata; family Phrynosomatidae; genus Phrynosoma; species Phrynosoma platyrhinos. The sequence goes on from CM034706.1 coordinate 220,316,985, forward strand.
AAAACAAGGCCGGGCTGATAAGTCATGATGAGTTTAGGTTAATGGTGAGATATATTAGACATATTCAGGTATTCATGTTATCTGGAAGATAAGCTCTATTCGAGCTTATGGTGGGTTTTCTTTACTTATTCAAGAGTTGTGGAGGTTTTTTTTTTTCTTCCTCTGCTTTTTTCTTTTAATCTGGGCCTCTGGGAAGTAGGCCTGTAGATAGGGGCTCATAGGAGGTGGGCAAGAAATTCGGTTGTTTCCGTCTTTCATGCAGTCACCGCAGGGCAACCCTACTCTTGAATAAGGACTGTGCTGACAACATCCAGTTACAGTGCCCAGAGATACATGTAAATTTTCAGGTATAGTAAGTAAAAGGTTTGCTGGTTGTTATTTCTAATACTTCTTCAATTTTATGCTAGAAATACAATTATTTGATAGGTGAATTTGTTTAAGTTGTTTAATCAGTTATTTCCTGAAGCTAACTGGTCACCTTTTGTTAGGACATCTAAAGATAACTAAGGTTCTAATAGCTATAGTGTTATGATCTGACAGTCAATAAATACTACAACTGATTATAGGGAGAAATAGCATGTCAATCACAACGAGGCTACAATCAGCAAAGGTCTTACATAACAGGAGAGGATCAGCGGAAATGCCTCCTAAATCGCAGGATAATGTGCAGTCTCTAGAAGATCTACTTAAGAACTTTCAAAAGGAGATATCTCAAGAATTGAAGGAACATCGAAAAGAATCAAATGACAATCTAAACAAAGGGCTAGACAAATTTGAGAAAACATTAGAGGGATTAACAAAGGATATGTCAATGCTGAAAAAAGAACATAAAATAACTAAGGAGAAAATCTCACAATTAGAAACAACTACAAAACATCTGGCGGAGCAACAAAAAGAAGATCAAAATCAAATTTTAATTCAAGAGCTTAGATATAGAGAAAAATGTCTAAAACTGAGAGGACTGATAGAGATTAATAATGAGGATCTATATGGTAAGATCATACCTGCATTGGCAAGCTTTCTTGAGGTGGAGGACGATTATATAGAAATGGAAATCGATAAGCTTTTTAGAATTAGCTCTGAGGTGGCGAAAGAAAAAAATTTACCACAGGACGTGATTGTCAGATTTACAAGATCAAAAATCAGAGATGAAGTGTTACAGCGCAGTTACAACAATATATTACAGATTGACGGGCAAGTAATAAAGGTATACAAAGATATCCCTGCTGTTATAATTAGGAAAAGGCAGAATTATAGGCAATTGAGTCTCTTCTTAATGAAAAATAATATTAGATATTTGTGGGACAAGTTAGAAGGTATAACCTTTAAGTATAATCAAAAAAGGTTTAGAATTAACACCAAACAAAAAGCAGAAGACTTTCTTAGGACAATCAAAGCAGATAAAGGAAAATTTGACGGGAATCTAGAGTTAAATAATAAGGACAAAGGTAATAATGATATATCTGATGGGAAGTGGACTAAACTGCAAGATGAGAAACGATTACCATTGGATACAGGAAATGCTCTGTTAGATCTGGATGCAGCTGTTCAATGAATGATGAATTCATAATCTTTTTGTTAGTAACTGATTGACTTATAATCCCTTTATTAGTGTCTTACTCTTCTAAATATCTATTTGCTGAGGTACTGACTATTATCTTTTTTTATTCTATTTTTTTTTAGCTTTTGTCTTTTATTTCTATATCTTGTGAATAAATGGTCATGGACAAAGGTTCCAATGTTCTTTCGTGGAACACAAAAGGAATAAATAATATTCACAAGAGAAATAAGATATTTCACTATCTGGAGAAAAAAAAGTTAGAAATAATTTGCTTACAGGAAGTTAAAATTAAAAAACAGGATGCATTCTTTACAAAAAACATTAAGCTAGGGAGTAATTTTTGTTCATTAAATGAAAGAAGCAAGTCAGGGGTAATTTTGTATATAAAAAGAAACATCCCAGCTAAGGAAATCTTTAAAGATAATGAGGGCCATTATATAGCGGTTGAGATATCTTCAGGGATTGGTAAACTGTTGATTGTCGGGATATATGCCCCAAATACAGGGAGTAAGAGATTCTATAAAGAACTTCATGCAATACTAAACAATTACGCTTATGAGTGAATTCTCCTTATGGGGGATTGGAATGGGGTAATTAACCCATTAAAGGATAGATCAACTAAAAATAGGCACAACAAGAGTTACGGCAAATTACCAACAACATTCTTTCATATGAAAAAGAATTTGGATTTGTTAGATGTATGGGATACTCTATATCCTGGAAAGTTAGGCTTTACATACTATTCATCACATCTCAAATCTCATTCAAGGCTAGATATGTTCATTGTTTCTTCGTCTCTATTCGCAAAATTGAAGGATATGGGTGTAGGCACTAGAATTGAATCTGATCACAGTCCAATTATGTTAAATATAAAATTTCAACAAACACAATTTAATTGGAGATTGAATGTTGATTTTTTAGGGGATGAAGAGACAATGAAGCAAGCTGAGAGTTGTGTCACAAATTACTTCAGGGAAAATAACTTGGAGGAAATAAAAAATAAGACAATCTGCGACGCGCATGAAGCGGTCCTTAGAGGTTTTTTTCTAAAAAAATCTAAAGAGTTTAAACTTTTACGGGACAAAGAAATTAACGATACAGAAGCAATGATAAAAGATGTCGAAGAAGAGCTAGTAAGTGAACCATCTTCAATGAAGCTTATTGGAAAACTAAAACATTGGAAGCATAGATATAGAATGCTGTTGAATAAGGAGTTAGAACATAAACTGAGGAAGAAGCGTAAAGTTAAATTTGATATGGACAATAAGATAGGCAAATGGTTAGGAAATAAGATTAAATTCAATGTAGAAACAACTACAATCTCTGAAATAACCGATGGAAATGGTAAGGCTACTCTGCAAGCTCACATTCAAAATAAATTCTTAGGTTACTTTGCTAATTTATACAAAAAGGAATCAATTGTGCAGGAGGATAATAAATTACTTGATGAATTCTTGGAGAATCTTGAATATATGATATTGAATGAGTCAGATAAAAGTCTACTAAATAACAATATTACAACTAGGGAGGTGGAGGAAGCTATTCAAAAACTCAAATTAAATAAGTCACCTGGTCCGGATGGTTTTATAGCTGAATATTATGTCAAGTTAACATCTGTATTATCAGAACCATTGAGAAAGACCTTTAATAATATTACATCGGAAGGAATTCCGGATACTTGGAAATGCGCGGATATAGTTGTAATTCCCAAAGCAGGCAAAGACCCAACTCTAATAGAAAACTATAGACCCATCTCTTTGATGAATATCGATTATAAGATCTTTATGGGTATCTTGGCCAATAGATTGAAAGGAATCTTAAGGAATAGAATTCAAGAAGAGCAATCAGGTTTTTTACCTCAAAGACAAATCAAAGATAATGTTAGAACGGTCATTGATATCCTTGAATATTATGAACAGCACAATGAAAGGAAATTGGCTATGCTATTATTAGATGCTGGAAAAGCGTTTGATTCGGTTAATTGGGATTTTATGTTCATAATATTAGAAAAACTTAATTTTGGAGAAAGATTTATAAGCTGGATTAAAGCTATTTATGCGGATCAAAGAGCTAAAGTTGTAATCAACGGGATGAGGACTAAGGAATTTAATATAGGGCGTGGAGTTAGACAGGGTTGCCCTTTATCATCTTTGTTGTTTCTTATAGTTATAGAACCTCTGCTTAATAGGATAAGACATGAGAAAGAGATCAAAGGACCCAAAATTAAAGGCTTTGAGTTTAAAATCAAAGCCTATGCTGATGACCTCATTATTTTCTTGGATGATCCTATGAATGGTATTGAGAAATTGTTAGATATACTTCATGAATTTTGCAAGTATTCAGGTTTCAAGTTAAACACAAACAAATCGGTCATTATTACTAAAAATTTATGCAATGAGGAAGTCGAACTATTGGAGCAAACATCATGTTGCAAGGTGGTAAGAAAAGCGAAATATTTGGGAATTCACATATCCAATAGAAATACTGAATTATTTGATATCAACTATGGTAAAACCTGGAATGACATCAAAAGCGATTTAATAAAATGGTCTAGAATGAGATTATCGCTATATGGTAAAATCGCACTAATCAAAATGTCTGTTCTACCAAAATTTGTTTTTTTTTATTTAACAATCTTCCAATTATACATAATGACAAACCGTTTGTGTTATGGAACAGGGAACTTAAGAGATTCTTATGGGAAGGCAAAAAACCCCGTGTTAGGTGGAAGATTCTAACAGATAAGAAAATAAATAGGGGTTGTGACTTACCTGATTTGAAACTGTACTTTTGGGCGTGTGCATTAACCTGGATCCAGGAGTGGATCTTGCTTAAGAATAGTAAATTGTTGGCTTTAGAAGGTCATGATTTGAGATTTGGGTGGCATGCTTACTTATGGCACAATAAAGCTAAAGTACACCAGGCTTTTGGCCACCATGTAATTAGGAAAGCCCTGATTAAAATCTGGGAAAAGATCAAAACCGATTTTTATCAATATACCCCAGGTATATTGCTTTATTCTACACATTAACAGTTTTCTAATGTATAGACTTCAGGTCTCTATTGCCATATATTTGGGGACAAAGGCAAGACCTTGTGTTTATGTCAATAACATGAGAATTGTGGGACAACCAAGAAAAACATAATAGGAAGCATTTCTTCATCCTGTATATAATCACATGGTGGAATTTGTTACCAGAAGATATACCAATTTAGACAGCTTTAAGAAGGGTCTCTAGGCCAGGCATGGACAAAATGGGATCTGTAAGCAGTAAGTCCACTTTGAGGACTCAAAAAAAAATCCTATCAGTCCCCAAAGTGATTTTAACCACAATGTCCCCAAGCCTTTTATGGGACATAATGGACAATTTTGCCATGCTTCTGCTATGGTTAAAGTTCATGGGTATACCCTGGACTATTTTGGATCCAAACTATAAGGAAAGAAGGATTCCTTTTGGGCAGGGATCCAGGAAAGATCCAGAGGGTGACAGTTACATATTCAGAGCAGTCTGGCAAGTTACTTTTTTTAAAAAATGTCTTTGAAAGTCATTTGTTACATTATATTTGCAATTTAAAAGTAATGATTCATTTTCTCAGGTAAAGTATCCATTTACCCAAAGCAACCAAAATAGTATTACTTTTTTTTTACTTGGGGGGGGGAGGGGAAATCACATTGTAACAAGCTATTTGCCTGTAGTAAAAAAAAAAACAAAAAACAAAAAACACATTTTCCTCCCTTCTGTCAGTGTCACTCCCTTCTTACTGTCATCTCAACACAGAGAACAGATTGTGAGACAGTAATATAAGATAGCACTTCAACCACAATGAAGTTCCTCAGTTTCACTAGTCAGTGAGACCACACTCCTATACCTAGAAAAGTAACTAAACAATTGCAGTTATACTGCAGAAAAGTGTCATATCACATATTAAGTTGCAATTGTAATGTAATATTGATATGGGGAAAGCAATTAATTAAAACTAATTTGTTTTTCATAATTAGTTTCTTTCCAAAGCCTAGCTCTATGTCCTTTCTTTCTGTCCCCATTTTCCTCCTTATTTTTATTATTTTATTTTATTTTACATGTTTTTAACTTGCCAAAATGTTTTCTGTTTGAGAAGAGGTTTATTGCCACTCTCCTGGGTTCATCTCCTTCCTTCAGTCTCTAGGAGATAAATTTTTTGAGTTGGGAATGTGAACATCTTACACAGCCCTTCTAGCAGATACAATGAAGTGGCCTACTCAGGCAGGTGATTTTGACTGTCATGAAAATGGAGCAAATGGCTAGCAATTTCCTTTATTATTAACATTGCCATATTTTTTGCTGCCAGTGATGAGAAGCAATATTTGTGGAATTTTCTGCATTAGGCACCATAATAATGTAATTAGCTTTGGGTGTGATTTGGGTGAGGCAACCATTTTCTATTGTATATCAGGCAGTAAAATGTCTTGAATCAGCCTTGTTTTCTTGTTCCTAATTGAACAGCATGTAAATATGAACACCAGCAGCACAATCTCACATTTCAGGGATATGGAAGAAGTGGCTCTCAAAATGTTGTTGGTATGCAAGTCCCATCAGCTCTAGCCAGAATATGCAATGACAAGGAAGTTGCAGTCTAACAGCCTCTAGATGGGCAGCTATTCCTCATGTCTGCTAGATATGCCTAATCAGAACTGAATCCCATTGAGCTAAAAGAGGCTTACTATTAGATGAGAAGATATAACATTGCAGCCCTGAGGCATAATGTATTGCACACCTTACTCTCTCATTTAATACACATACTGCAACTGCTGAGATATTTATTGGATATTTATAGGAATTCCAGCCAGCTTGTTCCTAACCACTACCTCTATAAGCAGAAGCTGGACCAACAAGTCTTTATAAAGGGTTGTCCTGTGTAGCAAGTCTAACAAAACAGACAGGTAGAAAGCAGAACCATCAAAAAAGGTATTCAAATCCCAGCTGGATAGGAAATCTCAGAAATTTTTGTCTGTGTTTTACACTGATGCACAACCCATTTCAGACCATTTGGAATGCTTTGGTTAAACATTATATACCACTAATGCAGCTTCTCCTTCTGTGGTGAGATATATCATCAGGCTCCATCATTGCTCTTCTTATATGATTGTCTGCATCCTATTATTTATTGATTGCAACTTCATTTCTTCTTTTCCAGAACCCTTTCTTGGGCTTATCAAAATGTGGCTTTCAAGAAGCCAGGTTGGTGCCTACTTCGCAGTCTGCTTAATGTTACATCCGGCTAGAATGCAGGCGGGGGGTAGCCCACTCCAGGTAGTCTGTGATATTAAACCACTGGAATTAAGCAATGAATACAGCAATCTATAAAACTGGCCTTCGAACCTGCAGTATGGGCATGAACAGAAAATTCCAAAAAATTGGGTTGACTTCTCACCATTGTAAATCATGTTAGCATCTCCACTTCTACCTCCTTCCCCTCATCCAAAGTGGCACATCTGCTAGTTATTATATGTCCTTCAAGCATGTGTGATTTGAAAATGTGGAGAAGTAGCCTTGGCCCATTTCTTTTAGGCTCTGATTCCAATCAGGGAAGAGGTGTAGGTACACTGGGCAGGTGGGTGGGAATAGGTAAGAATTCTACTTCTCCTCAATGATATTTTCCTCCACTTTCCAAATTTCTAGTACTGCAGTAACCAGATTTGTAGCACTGCATCTGGTTTTGGTGTCATTTGGGAGCAAAAATGAGATATAAATTTAGTAAATAAATAATCAAACTTCAGTTGAGCATTTAGAAATACAATTTAGACACCCCCCAAAGTGGGGGACAGGTAGAATCCCCAAAGGAATCCAAACACAGCAGATGTAAGAACTCTAGGTGTTTATGATTGTAAATGTCTCACTCTCTGCAGTGCTAGAAACGTGGGGACTGAAAGAAAATTGGGAGAGTGAAGAAGAATTTATATTTGCGGGCAATGACCTCATTTTGCTCCCTCAATAGCTACATCCCTGTAGGGCTGTGTGACCATGTAGCACTATCAACCAATGTGCATATCAGCTGCTCAGTGGGAAGAAGGAGTGGGAGGGTGATATTTTAGTTGACATTGTTTGGATTCCCCCCACCCTGAAATCTTCATTAAAATATTTGTTTTCTAACATATGTTTTACCACTGTGAGCCAGGCTATCTGCCATTGTGAGCAAGGGCTTGATAGTGGAAAGGCAAGACAAAAAGGTATTGTAACTAAACAGAAAACAAATGAGTGAAAAGGAAAGGACTTAAAGGAAAAAGACTTTCATTTTTCTTTCACATTCAGAACTGACTGTGGCTCACTGGGAGGGCTGATTGTTAGCTTGCTTGAGGCCACTACTCATAAAAAATAAGGTTGAACATGTGTCTGTTGATAGACTTGATTCTAGTTTGCAGATGGTGCCTTTGCTCAAACTGTCATCAGCAACAGGGAAAAAAAAAAGATCCTCTGTTGCACATCTAATTAAATGCACATATGTAGAAAATACAAAAGCCCCCATCTGACCATTTTGCAGACCTAAAGTAAAACAAACCCAATCACCAACAGTTACTAGTCTCTTATAGCAAGCAAAGGCATGCACAATTTCAGTAAGCTCCAGACTTAGCTGTATTTAAAGCAGATCCATTGAAATCAAGGGAACAAATGAATTGGCATGACTAATGTAAGTCACAGTGATTTCTACACGTGTATTGTAAGCATTAAAAGAGTCAGTATAGTATATTGGTTTGAATGTTGGGCTACAAGGGAGTGCAGGGTTTGAATATCTGCTCAACTATGGAAACCCACTTGAGCATGTAATACTCTCTCATCCTAAAAGGAAGGCAATTGTAAACATCTGAATAAATCTTGCTAAAAAAGCCCTAGGACAGGGTCATCATAAGTGGGAGCTAATGTTAAGGCACAACAAGAACAAACCTAAGCAATAAGCCAACTCTGGATCCCACTGGAATCCTTGTCATGTATTTTTGGCTGTCACATGGAGTGATTTTAAGCACCTTTTGGATTGGGAAGGATGGAGGCTGGGTCAGTTAATAGTCATTCTTCTTTAGCAGATCTTATAGAGAAATGCACAGAATTTATATCCCTCTGACAATAATTCAGTAAAACAAAAAACAGGGAACATTCACATTATATATTTTAAAATGCTTATCAATCACATTTAAACATATATTCCTGACATAAATTGGCATTATCTAAGTTCTAACAAACCAAGATAAACTCATCATGTTGGAAGTAGAAAAGGAAGGGAGAGGGAGGAGTCCCTATTTAACTGTAAACACTTGGGACCTTCTGGGGTCACGTGGTCTAATTGGTTAAATACACTGATTATTAATGACCATGCATTACAGTCTATCATCAAGCAAATGGAGAAAGCTTGAGAGACAATAAAATAGAGGCATGCAGGAAATTTTCTGCACGTTTCCTCTTCTATTTGTGGTAAGAGTCCCCATTGCTCTTAGAGCAAAAAGGAGAGGGAATGTGAAGAAAATGTTTGATTGGTACAGTATTTTCCAACAGTAGCTTCCAAATTAAAAGTGGTGCAAGATGAATCCAGTTATTCTGGTTATTATTCTGGTGGAATAATATCTTACAGGTTAGTTTCTCTTCTCTCTCAGTTCTTTATGTCTCACAAATCTGTTTATCACCCAATAAGTTAGCAGATTTGCAATTCATATTACTTTCTAGCAAATCTAGTCTCAATAAAATCAACTATTAAAATGAATTAGGGCCATATATAGTAAAACACGCCCCTCTCTCTTTTTGGCCAAGTTGCTTAGTAGATTCAGGTAAAGAAAAGGGCCTGTGGATCTGTTCCATTATCCTGAAGTGGAAACAGAGTTTAAAGCTCTGTTGATTCCATACATTTGGAAACACACACAACAACAAAAAAATGGAAATGGAGGGGGGGCACATGAAGCTGAACAATATTATACTGAATTCAAAACTGCATACTGATTCTTGTTCTCGTAAAATAAAATGCCATAAAGTGTGTCAAACCAAATCTATAATATGCCATGTGATATTTGTGATAAGAAATGCATGATTGAAAAGGTTAGGTGACATTTGCATCTTCTTCTTGGACAGATATTCCTGCCAATTTTATTTTGAACACTGAAGAGAAGCTGTTTAATGGGATTTCTGGGTTTCTGCACACCCGGTGTATTTCTGGTACTTAAGCTTTACCCAGCAGTTCATTTCCTTTAATATCAATATAGCCATCCAGCTTTTAATAAAAGCCGGATATAAGCACAGAGTTATGGTCTATGTATGGGTTTGATTTTCACACATATGTTTTCTTTTGAATTATTTCCTAGAAGTCTTAGTTGTAAGCAGGTTATTGGGTGATCTGGTAAGCTGGTGACATTCTGCTTCTACAGCTTCAACATTTACACTTTGAACTAAACTTTTTGAGATCAAACAAGCTACAAAGTAAAATGTTGCCATTTCACAGCTCATACTTTGGACTAGACTACTATCATATCCTGAAAGGGTGTGTGTGTAGGGGGATGTGACAACATAACATCTAGTTTGACATAGGCCATTGCATACTGGCCCAAAGGGCTGGCCTGGGGGTGGAGTTGGGGTGGGGCAGCCACATGCAGCCACATTTAAACATGCTGTGCCAAAAGGGTGCTAAAGAGCTGTGGCACTGGTTCTTAGGGTGGCCTTTTGCTACCCCTAAATGGAGCAGCAGTTTGCTGCTCTTTTTGGGGTGGCAAAAAGGAAGATCGGGGCTGTGTCATGAGGTTGCCGTGACCCCAATCCGCCACTTCCTGGGGCAGCTCTGTGCTGCCCCAAACAGCTCATCTGCATCAGCTCAGAATTTCTCACAAATGCAATTGACTTATGCGGGATAGATTATCACACTGCCCTTTCCCATCCTTATCTCCCAACCTAGACGCAACATGAAAATTTTTAAGCATGGATTTTATCACATGCCTCCATGCCCAGACTGGAGGCATCCCATTCTCAATCATGGCATCCTGTACCTGATCTGGACTTCTTCCATATTTTGCAAAGAATGGGAAAATCCCATTCTTTCAAAAAGTGTATGAGAAGTCCAGATCGGGTATGGGATGCCATGATAGGGTGTGGGATGCCTCTGGCCTGGGCATGGAGGCGTGTAATAAAATCCATGCTTAAAATTTTTCATCCCATGCACAGGTTGGGAAGGAAGGTTTGAAAAGGGCAGTGATAATCTCCGCAGGGCCTCGGCAGACGGATAATTGGGCCGTCCTTGAGGCAAGGAAGAGGAGGGGCAGCCGCACGATCGGCGCCCCTTCCTCCTCCCAAGGTTGCCCTCGGAGCTGCCGGCCCTCCGCATGGCTGGCGCTCCGAGGGCAACCTCCCGCTGCAGTGTCCGCACACACTGCGGCAGAAAAGTCAGTGAAAGTGCGCCCTGCGCTTTTATGGTGCACTTTCACTGACTTGTGAAAGGAGCGCTGATTTTGCGCTCCTTTCAGAGGTGCTGACGGTGCGCCGCGGTGCAGATGCCGTGGTCCCGCGGCACACCATCTTGCTGTGTCCTGGAAGCACTAGTCTGCTTCCCCCCATAGTCACAATAGTAGAATTCCTGTAAACTTAGCTAGCCATTTTATATTGTTGGAACATTATTATCTAGAGAAGCATCAAAATATCTTTGATGCACCTAGTATGTCATGCTATACAAATATTTCATGCAGAGGAAGGAAGCAATGGATCACCAGCTATTGTTGTATCCCAAAACCTATTATCCATAACCATTAGCCATGGTAGTTGAACCTGCTGGGAAATGCAGTCCAACATCATCGGAAGGATTCATATTTTCTGTCCTTCATTTTCTTGCTCAATTTAGGATTACATGATATTCCAAGCTTGTGTATCTATAGCAAAGTAAAGGCTCCTTGCTTGTTACATGCATGACCAACCAGGATTTATTCATGTATGTGTGTATATGACTTCAAGCTGCCCATTTACTTATGACAACCCCATGAATTGCATATGGTTTTCCTAGGCAAGGAATATGCAGATATGGTTTTTCCAATTCCTTCCTCTGAAATATAGTCTAGAGCACTTGGTATTCATTGGCAGTCTCCAATCCAAGTACTAATCAGAGCTGACCCTGCTTAGCTTCCAATATCAAGTGGGATCTGGTGCCTTTAGGTAATACAGTACACATGTAGTACTTTGAGACTTCTTCATTAGTCATGGCTTCACAGTATGGAACCGTGAGACTGTTTGGTTTGTGGGATACTTAGTGTTCTGTGCTCAGCAACTGCTTTATTTTGGAGGACTGTACTAGAAATTTCTACATTGTATTAATAAAACTACAAATCCAAAGATTCCATAGAATGAAGCCATGGCTAATAGAAGTATATAGTTTAGATATTGAAGGTGCATTCAATAATATTTAGAAAATAGTCAGAAAAATCTGTTTTTTATCCCCAGGAATCCCTGCTGAGGAGAATCTTGGCCTTTTAAGAATCTTTATAGTAATTTTTTAAAATTCACATTTTCTGCACAGGAAAGTACAAAAAAAAAAAATGCTACTTTCTCACAAAAAGTGCAAATTTTATTCAGAATAAGTCCCAAATTGTGAATGTGCTGTTTTTGAAAACTTTCTTGAGCAGGAAGAAAATTGCTAAAATTACTCAATGCTGCCTTTGAAAATGAAATCAATGAAGGATTTAATCCATGCAATAACTGTACAGTGTGGATACACCCCATATTTCAACATGAATAACAAAATATTTGGAAGCTTTGCTCTGAATACTCCCAAATTTTGAAATAAGGCAGGTGGTGGGATTGGGAAGAGACAACCAGTTTATTTGCTGATTGTTGTTTCATCCTTTCCTTTAATCTTTTAGAGTTGCATTTTTCAATTGTGACTCTTACTTTGTAAGCTTTTTTGGGACATGTTTTGTGATAAAGAATGGGGCATGAAATGATAAACTATATACAAGTAGATCTTACAAAACATATTTGCACTGCACTTTCCAAGTGGCAGAACACACAGTTTTCACAGTGGATCAAGTGCTTTGGTGTTGGTCAGGAAACTAGCTTTGCTTGGGATTAGAATTTCTCACTTCTTATAAATCATAGGAAGAAAAAATAGCACCATCTATAGGTCCCTTAATGTACCATGCAAACACTTGGCCTGTGATGGGAAGCTTTGTTCAGAGGCATGGGCATGAAAGCACTTTGAAGCAACATTCAAGGGAGGCAATAATTACTTAACTGTAATCACTACTATAGGAGAATCTCAACCAGTTATTTCACAATTATTAGTTCCATTCAATTATTTCATTTGACAGAACATGGAAACCTCAAGTAGGCAAATGCACACATGGAAAACAGAGCAGAGGAAAGAAAGCAACTTTTACTTTATATCTCGCCCCCCAGCTTTGCACAATGGCTTGAAGCTAATTTTTATTTTATTTTGCTCTGTCCATATTGCTGGCTGGTGAACAGAAGAGAATCTTTCTTTTCCTTATCAGTTTGTTGTGATTCCCTGCTAAAATCCTGGCAATTGGAGTTTTTTCTTCTATTATCTAGCACCTTGCCATTTAAATGGAGCAAATAATTAACATGGATTTTTCCTCTAATTGAAATATGTTTTCATTAAGTTCAGTGACAGGAGAACAGAATGCCTGAGACTCTTGAGTTGCAGAATGTCTTGGTACTATCAAAAACACAGTTGCCAACAATTTCTTTTGCGATACCAAAATCTGAAAGTTCAGATAATGTGCTGTTTGTAATCTGCCTTCAGCATCTACTTAAATACTAGCATATGATGTAAAATGTTAAAATTACCTTAGAATTCAGCAAGATCCAAAACCATGTTTTCCAAGACACTTTAAGAATAGGGTGAATGCTATGCCAGATATTTATGCAAATGGAATCTTAATTTGCATTATTTGTTCTCCACTCAATTAAAAGTGAGGCAACAGTAGAGCAGATGGAATGTTTTCATTTGACATTTTCTCCTTACAGAGCTAGTAACTCATACCAATATATCAGTTGTTTGAATCTTTTGATGCATGGATTCCTATTATGCTGAATGATACTGAAGATACATAGTTTGGATAAAAAAATGAAAGCTTTCCCGTATGCCTAATTTTGAAATGGGGTAAAATAAAATATGATTTTAAATAATCTATCAATAAAAAGTAAAACTGGATATATGGTAAAATGTCTATATCCTTTTAAGTCACCTGTCAACTTATAGCAATCCCATAAATTTCATAAGGTTTCCATAGGCAAGGAATACTCAGAGGTGTTTTTGTCAGTTCCTTCATCTAAAGCAGGGGTTGGCAACCTTTCCCCTTTAAGGGCTGAGGGACTTCAGCTCCCAGAATCCCAGGAGCTATTGGCCAACATGGGACTATCGGCCAACATGGCTGAGGCTTCTGGGAGCTGAAGTCCCTCGGCCCTTAAAGGGGAAAGGTTGCCTACCCCTGATCTAAAATATAGTCTACAGCTGTCTCCCTGGCAGTCTCCCATCAAAGTACTAATCAGGGCTGATCCTGCTTAGCTTCCAAGATCAGAGAAGATAATATACTTTTATGGTAAATTCTGTCACTTTATCCAATTGTTAATACCAGTGATAATGCAACTACTAAATCAACTGCTGAATGATTACATGAACACACATAATTCCTACTGTTTTAAAGAGTTTATTGTATTTGGGACTAATAACTGGATTAAGGTATATACTATTCCATCTTTTACAAGGTCTTTCAGTTCTTTGAGAAAATGCTGAGATTTTGGTGCATTTCCAAGGAATTTCACAATTATGGGGTTTCTCTGTGGTCTTACTACACAGACTTCACCTATTAATTCAACATATTTCAGTGTCTAACTGTACTTGCTAGAGTTCCTTTCAACTTCCAGTTTTTGAGGTTCAGTGAATACAGTACTAAGTCTGCAAAAACACTAGGTGGTTATTAGTAATATTCCAACATGTTCCTCTGGATGCCAGATTAAAATGAGAGTGGTACACATGAAGAAACAAGATTATGAAGAACAGCACTGGGTCTTGGAGGTTAAGATAAAATATGTATGAGATTTTATTATGATTGTTACAGAGCAATGCCACCTCATACCCCTTTTCACATATTTACTGAATGCTAAGAACAGGGACTGAGTGGAAGATGGTTGCTGCTATGTCCATTTCCAGTCTTCACGTGCTTATCTAAAGGTATAAATTGATTTTTAAATTTGGATATGTGCTTGGTTCTGTTCAGACCAATGGCTAAGGGAAAGATCCCTCTTTGTACATGCACTCAGTATTTGTGATGTATTTTGTCATAAGTTCATTTGATCATGATGCAGGCCTGGGATGTGGACTCCTCACCATTACCCATATTTTGATCAGTGTGATCTTGGCATGATGAGACAGCCTGTAAAGGATTTTTCACCCAATAGGAATATTATTCTTTGCTAATTTAATTCCTGAACGAAGCAATGAGTAATGAGTTAACTAATTTTCTCCCTGCTTTGAGAAAGCTTTAAAAATTGTAAGTTTTAGAAGACTATTTATTCTGTGCAAAATTCTTCCCCCTTTTTTGCACATAAAACAGCATTTTCTGCATAGAAAATTTTGCTGGTCTACTGTTGAGATGTTGCTTCAGGCATAGTGGAGGAATCACAAAACTCACATATCACAGGAACTGGAAGAAAAAAATGACCACAATTGTATTGAATACTGCTGGGGAGTGTTACATGACAAGAACGACACACCCAGGAATAAAAAAAAAGCCACATGTCATTCAATAACACCCCCCCCCCCACAATGACCTGCCAAGGAAGGTACCCTTGGGATGATACACTGGAATCCATATGGGCACACAGATTCTGTGGGGTTCCCTGCCATCTTGGAGTGAAGCTGGTCCACAGTGCAAGAGCCCGAGTTAGGCCTGCTTCCATGAGCCTGCACTGCCAAGGTCCCTTAAGGGGATCCCTCACAGAAAAATAAAAATGGAGTGTTGTAGCCTCCATTCCCTCATAACTGGATCTTGCATCATGCCAAACCATCCCCCCAAAAGGTTAAGAAAATCAATATACAACCCAACAAAACAACAATAACTCTGAGAATGTGTGAGTTATTGTGTAAGTCAGCAGGGGTCTGCTCCCCCAGCAGATTGGAATGAATAACTTTCTCCCTCCAGTGGCATCATTAGGAGGGAGTGTGGGGTGCAGACTGCACCAGGTGACACCCCAGAAGGGGTGAAACTGGATCAAGTGCCCCCCCACTCCACCCTGCCATGTGCTGTTCTTTTTGGAAGTAGAGCAGTATGGGGCAGTGAGAGAAAGGGGAGAACACCTCACCTCTCTTGCCATCTATTCACAAGTAGCATGGCACAGGGTAGTGAGAGAGAGGGCAGAGTGCCCTCACAAGTAGACCAACATGGGCCAGCAAGGTGGGGGGAGCTGTCTAAACTCTGCCTCTGGAAGCGCCACGCACTGGGTGACACCTTGGGCAGGAACACCACTGCCTCCCCTTCTAGCTACCAATGTATTTTCCTTCCCCAAAGCGGCAGTCAGTCACATGTGCCTCTGGGAAAGAAAATGAGTTCTTTGTGCCTATGATGGTGACCCATCCACCCCCATTCCTCTGGTCCATGCCACAGCCTAACAATGGACTTACTAGAGAGTGAGGGCCCTACCTTTTTGTCTTCTGGTCAACCCGTTTTTCCATGTGCAAATTTTGCTCAGACTGTGAAGATTCTTGTCAGCCCAGAAATCTACTCACAAGGTTTTCCTGACACTGAAGAAATATATTTTCCTTAACATTTTTCAAATATTCTTTCTATCCCTACCATCTGTTGTAAGACATCACACCTCCAGCAGGAGTCTGAGATACCAAGCTTTCATTTTCTTACTATGTTTTCTGCATTTTGCACAAAATGTTCCCATGCAAAACCTACTGCTTTTATCCTTCATGAAACCAATTGATTTTTTTTTTTGCAAATACATACACATGCACAGTAAGGATAAAAACAGGCTAACTGATCACAAAGACATAACCCATCCAATATTTCTGCTTCTACTAATCCATACAATACAGCAACAGTTACTGCATTTTTCAGTCTTCTGCATTTTACAGAAATGTGCAAAAAAAACAGTCCCAAAAATACCTCCCTGCTAAATGCTGAATACTGACCAAAGCAATTTCACTTTTTCAAGAAAAGGAGATATTTAAGATGTGTGTTGTTCCACTTCTATCATCATGTTTGACAATGAGAAAACAGGAAAAAACCTCAGGCTACCAAAAATATGGTATTTTATTTTCCAGACATGTTCCAGTCTGTAAATACTTTAAAGGTCTTCTTCAGGGGACAACTTCATATCAGAGTTATAGAAATTTATGAGATGGGAACTCGAAAAACCGTTTACTGACAAAATAAAAATTTTCTGACAGTAAATGACTTTGGAGTTCTTGGCTCATTAATTTCTGTACCATTAAAGTGTCCCTGAGGAGGCCTTAAAGAGCATGTCAAAACATGTCTCCTTTTTCCTCCTGTGGATTCCATTTGGACACTTCCCAGTTTTAGCTCTTTTTGTGTGCTGGTGAACCAATTCAGTATGAAGAAGGGTCTTCTCCATTGTTGTACTTACCATGTGGAATGATATCCACATTGAAATTAGGTCGGCTTTAAATTTTTAATTATATAGGTATGTATTATTTATATCCTGATTTAAATGGGACTGGTTTTTAATAATTATCTATTACTTTTATTGTTTTATCACTGCTTTGTCATTTTAAACAATTTTATCATTTTTTTTGTTATGAACCAGTTTGGGATTTATTTAGAAATAAAAAAGGACATATACTGTAATTAAATAGCTAAAAAAAACCCTACAGCCAGGCAGCTGTTTTAATGCCATTAAGAGCAAATTTAAAATATTCATTAACATCTAGTATCATATAGCAAAATTATCTGATTCCACCCTTAAGTTTTGGAATTCCATTCCATTGCTATCCCATCCCACTGTGTCTCAGCCAAATCTCAAAAGACTAAAGCAATTGATTCATCCCTACATTTCTCCTTTTCCAGAGGGAAGCTTTTGCCAAATTTGTCTTGCTGATGCTGGAATCCTTAGTTATATTTCTCCTCTACCAACACTTTCCTAGCAACAAATCTCTGAGGTTCATTTGACAAAAATTATTTCCTTATACATGAAGCAGATTAAGTGTCATGATCACCATCATTATCACAATTGTTGGTTTTGTTCTGTAATATTCATTGACCGATATCATACCGTAATGCCACTAATCCATATAGAACAGCTTCCAGCTTGGCTAGGTACTGAAGGTAATACAACAAAGTACTTGTCTGCCCAGTTTCATTGCAGTCATACACACATCCACATCATTCCTAGCATCAAATATAGTGTGCCGGTGTTTCCGCAGTGCTTCACAGGCTGTCATCAGTGCCTTTCTCCATCTTCACTAGTGACACCTTTGAGCCCTGCAGACTGTGATAGGGCAGTTCCAATGTTACCATGCCTTAATTTCTCCCTTTTCATATTATAGTCTAAAACACAAGTGAGCAGAAATCAAGCTTGCAGGAATAATTAAAAACAAAAAACAAAAAACAAACCTGTGATCCACAAACCAGAATGAGAATTAAAATGCTGGCTCAGGAAAGTAGACATATACTCTAAAAATTAAATAACAGGAAGTACATGGTCAGTCCAGGAATTTGTGACTAGAAGAACCAGTGTGGTATGGTGGTTTGAATGTTAGACTATGACTTAGAAGAATTGAGGTTTGAATCCCCACTCAACCATGGAAACCATCTGGATCATCTTGGGCAAGTCAGACTCTCTCAGCCTCAGAGAAAGGCAAAGGCAACCCTCCCCCAAACAACCCTTACCAAGAAAATTTCATGATGAGTTTGCCTTAGGGTCATCATAAGATGAAAATTAGTTAAAAGCACAAAACAGGAAAAATGAGAAACAAGTTTAATACTTCTTTCATGCCAAAGTCCATTCCTGGTTTCTTTCCAAGTATTCTTATTATTTTGGAAGATAAAACTTTTTATTTGTTGCTGTCATTGGACAGTTGGGAACCTGAATCTATATTCTAGCTGTCCATTTTCTAATAATAATAATAATAATAATAATATTTATTTCTATCCCACCCTTTGGGAACCCAATCAGGGCAGCTTAGAACAATTAAAAATACATAATATCCAAAACAATTCCTCCCCCCTTAAAACAGCATTAAATAAAAAAATTAAAACAATAAATCCAACAATATAAAATTTAAAAACACATTTAAAAGAAAAAAATATATAACAAAGCACAGCTTAACCAGCGGCAATGATCTTCATCCATTGAGATGGGGCCACGTGAAGATCACCGCAGTGGGGGAACCTGAGGCTGAGACAATTAGTCTCGAAAGGTCTGCCGGAAGAGATCCATCTTGACAGCTCTTTTAAAGCCGTCTAATGATGTTAACTGACAGATCTCATCCGGCAGGCTGTTCCAGAGCTTGGGAGCAACAACTGAAAAAGCCCTCTGGGAGGTAGCCGCAAGCCTCGATTTTTGAGGCTGCAGCAGATTCCTCCCAGAGAACCGGAGAGCGTGGGGAGGATTGTATGGGAGGAGGCGATCCCTAATATAACTTGGACCCAAGACATTTAGGGCTTTAAAGGTGATAACCAACACCTTGTACTGGGCCCAGAAGCTGATAGGCAGCCAGTGGAGGGACCTCAGAACCGGAGTAATGTGGTCCCTCCTAGATGTTCCTGACACAAGCCTGGCTGCCATATTTTGAACCAGCTGTAATTTCAGAACCAAGCACAAGGGTAGCCCCATGTAGAGCACATTACAGAATTTTCTAGCACAAAGCTAGATGTTTACACATAAAGATGTTTATATTCTAGGTCAGGTCTTTGGCCCAGATGCAGCCTGTAGTGTTTTGTTTTTGTTTTGTTTTTTACCTTGATTGTAACCTTCTTGCTTTGTTATCTCCTGTCATTAATTTATGACTGATTAGAGATTATTTAGAGCCCAGAAAACTGTTGCATAGATTTTGGCTATGGTTTACAAGGTAAGAAGCTGTTGTATGCACAGACATGGTGAATGTATTCCCATGCATGAGACTGCATGTGTTGTTCATATCCAAAGGACACATGACTAAGCTATTTGTTATATATTAGTTTTAGAGCAAGAGTTCTTTCAGTAGATTTCTGACACAAATTGTATTAACATGTATTCATTGGTGTCTGCCTATGTCTCAGCAGGCATCATTTTAGAAGAGGAAATCTTTCCAGTGTAAGAGGACAGTGCACCATCTTTTCTAAGATGATGGATGCCATTTCCAGTTGTTACAATTAAAAATACATTTTTTAAAAAAGTGTGTTGATTGGTGAATTCTAGTTAGTTGCATAAGCAATCCATTATTTTTCAATCAAAGAACTGAAAAGAAACCAACGAAAGGCTGCAAACTTAACCTTAACCAAGTATGCACAGTTGTGATTTTAGGTCGGCTTCAGATACTCTCTTCCAAGCATCCATCTGTATATAAACATAAGACCATTAGAAAAGGCATGCTATATAGGAGCAAATGCTGATGTAATGTAATTCAGCATTCTGTTCACAGTGGCTAGCCAGTTGCCAACTGGAAATCCACAAGCAGGCCATGAATGTGACAGCATCTTCCCATTTTTGTTTCCCTACAACTAGTACTTGAAAGCATGCAAACTTTAGTACATTGTTGTTATGTGCCTTCAAGGTGTTTCCTATTTATGACAACCCTAAGGCAAACCTTTCATAGGGTATTCTGAGGGCAGAGAGCATGTGACTTGCCCAAAGTTACCCATTGGGTTTTTACAGTGGAATGGGGATTCAAACACTGGTTCAGGAGGTACAGTCCAACACTCAAACCACTAGTATCTACTACTTTTTTAAACTATCTTGAAATGGGTAGGCGTTGAAAGGATTCTAGCAATCAAATTTCTCTGAGAATGGGGCAGGAATTTCCTATAATATCTCAGCAAGTTCTCAGAATTCTTTCAAACTGTTATATTTATACTGTTTAATTTTAATTATATAGTCACAGGCATACGTGATATGTGAAGAAGTAACCAAATCAATTTTAAAGAGGAAAGACTGGGAGACTAATTAAAATACATCATCACACATATTATGTAGTTAATTTACAAAATTGTATATTTTTTTTCATTTGGTCTAATAAGCTGGAGAAGACATATGCATATAATATTCTAGTTCTCAATTATCTAGGCCAAAAAAAGGGCTTCTTCAGTCTTTCTGGGCCTCAGAGGGATTGCTTGCTTTGTTTCTTAGGTCCTGTCTTAGATCAGGCAATGTTGCTGTATTCTATATCCTCTTCCTGAAGGTCCATTTGCCACTGACAGTGGTGGATAATGCTCAGTGGCATCCCCATCCCTTAGCCAGTGCGGGAGGGGGGAGCCAAAAGGGTGTGCTGGGCCCTTTCCTTTGCTGTGGTGATGGAAGTCTCCTTGTGATGAGGCCTCTGCTGTTGCAGCAAGTTGGGAGAGGGTCGCTCAGCCTGCTCCTTTTCTGTGGTGGCAGTCTTCTCATGAGGAAGCCTCCCTGGCAAACTGGGAGGGGACGAGGGCCTGACTGTATGTCACCCCTCTTCTGTGGTGTCACCCAGCTCAGGTCACCACTTGCGGCCTCCTACTTATATGACTGATGACACTTAGCCCCTGAATAGGCTGGCTGAACATTTCAGAGAAAGATACGTCAGTGCATAATTGTGTCCTCCCAACCTTCCTGTACTCTAATTGCAAACCCTTAGGATTACCAATTCTTCCTCATCCATTGAAATTTGTGTCTAAACCTGATCATTTGAATGGTTCCAATTCCTATTTTATCTGTGCTTTACTTGTTTTCTGTAATAGTTGTACTGTTCATTTTCATGCCTGTTTTGGGTGCAAGGATTAATTGCATTTACCGTATCTGACCAGATTTATTCATACTTCCTTTTACTATTGACAAACTTATAAATTTTATGGTGTTGTAAAGGCATTTGATACTAATACTAAATACGTTGTCCTGTTATCACCAAATGGGATACTAATATGCTTAACAGATAGACAACCCTTATCCACAAGGCATCACCAACAAGGATGTGTGGAAGCAGTATTTTGACTTTTCAATTATTATTATTTTTTGGCTAATATTTCTTATTTGGTCAGGGCACTAGATGTGCATTGCATTTTTAAAACAAGCTTTCTGTTAACGTACTTCTGGAAGGATTGTGTGGAATAGATCCAGTACAACAGGCTTATAATGTCTTTTATTTCAATGTTTATTGGTTATATTTTGATGCTGCCTAATAGCTAAAGCTCCCTGAGAGGTTAGATTTAGAGTATCATTTCCTTAAAGAATGTTGGCTTTCACAGATAAGTTGTACAACTGTAGTGCCTCCACATGCTTGCTTTAAAAAAAAAAAAAGATGGAAGAGGGAAAGGTCCACCATTGTAACTATCCATGGCCAATATTAGGAATGGGAATTCTGAAGAACCTGCTCAGTCTTTCTCTCTCTCCCTGCAAACCCTGGACCACCTTGACTCTGATGTTGACTACTTACCTGTACTGGTGTCATTTGTACTGGAAAGTAGGCAGCAGGACTGATAACCAAAGTGAGGAGAAGTCCCAAAGTCCTGGCTACCAGTCTGAGGGAGCAGCAAGTGAAGAGTCAAACACAAGCCGTAGGTCAAGGGTTGTAGAGAAGCTGGGAAACAAGGCAGTCTGAGGTCAAGGGATTCAGAGATTCAAGAGTAGTCAACGATCCAAAAGTCAAAAATGCCAGGAGTCCAAGATAGTCATGAGTCAAGAGTTCAAGGCAAGGACAGCCAGAGACAGGGGCTTTTGCCAGGAAGCTCAGATAACCTTGGCACTGAGGCAGCGGTTTCCTACTTGTTTAAATCTCCAAGCTGCCAGAGCTCAGCTGGGGCTGATCATCTTGATGACCTCAGCATTTTTCATACAGCCTCCTTGAGTGCTGGAGGCTCGCCCTTTTGGCTCTATGCTGACTGAAGGTAGGCATGGTCCCTTGATCCTCCTCCATGTCTGATAGCACTGCTGCCGGGAGGCCTGGTTACAGAGCCTCTTGAGAAGTCACAGACTCTGCTGGAGATTCTGCTGGTGAAGCTGGCAAAGCAGAGTTGCTAGGAGCGAGCTGGTGCTCCTCCACTGCAGACTCAAGACCCAGAGGCAGTTCTGACTCATCCTCTAAGTCCTCTGAGTCCTTGTCTAGGCAGCGCATGACATCATTGGCCATAGACATCTGTCTTCTCTGAGTGCACAAATAGTGATGACAGTTCTGAGATGGAATAGCATGGCCATCCTCTGCCTGACTCCTACTTGAATTCCCATGAGATTGTGTGAATAAGACCCAGAAGCCATGTGAGCAGGCACTGAGGACAAGTGGTGAGTAAAGTGGGCTGCTCAAAAAAGAGGGAACCACTGGTACTCTGTTTCCCTAGGTTCAACCCACCCCATTCTGGGATGGTGTGGCCCAAATCCCAGTTCTGGTGCCAGAAATCTGGACAATGGCACATTCCATACCAGAACCAGGGGCATAAGAAGGTTAATCTGAAGTAAAAAAACAAACAAACCCTTACCTGTTGCTCCAGATCTTCTGGGAAGATCCGGAGCTCTCCATTCCTGCTCTATAGTGGCTGTTTGCACAGGTGTCTCACTAGGCCATCTGGTGCAACTGCCACCATTGTGAGTCACTTGTTCTGATGTGTGAATGAAGTGCCCAGCCATGTTACCATCACTGGGCACCTCATTCAGACCTCAGATGCAAGTGACCCATGGCAGCAGTGGATGCACTAGGGAAATAGATGCATCAGTGCATGCATCACCCATACAGACAGATGCATCAGGGAACAGAGGCCAAGGTAACAGGGGCAGATCAAAGCAACTCTGGGCTGGGATTCTCTGGGCTGCCCCTGGAGTATCTTGACAAGTACAGAAAAAGCCTTATTCACCCATCTCATCTCATGCTGGCACCACCACAGTCAACAATAGTGAAGAAATTAAAAATAGGCTAGAAAATGGGCTGGGAGCATTATTCACTAGGAAACTAGACCCATTCAAACCACGAGTGACTTTCATGTGCTTGAACTAAGGCAACCTAGATGCCTAGTATTGCTACTGCTTATAATGTTGGGGAGGGAAACCTAGCCCATAGCCATTGCTCTTTTGAATAGAGAGGCACAGCTTTCTAGAACAGCTGCTTATTTAGGATGGATAAGAGTTTCTTTTATGTGGGTAAATCAGTAGATGAATCACTGAAGATTCTGTCTGTGTTGCACATGCAGACAAATGGCTTTCAAGGCCTGTTAATATCTTCTCAGTTAGCTGGAAGGCTCATGATTACATTTTAATATAAAATGTACATACATTGTTCACTTGTCACTGAAGTTAGTCTAAAACAAATATTATACTTATTGCAAAAGAGCCACCTATCCATTTTTTAATCTATCCAGGCAGGAAACATAGGGGGAAAAAACCTCCTGATTATTAGCAAAAGGCTTTCTTGTTTCCCCAGTCACTCCCTTTGAGATATCACTGCTGCAAAACAGTCAGTATCTAAATATTTATAGTAAGTTTTATCCCAATATGCATTGCTTTTTGCTTGTTTTTACTGAATTTTCATTTGTCATTTTTAAATGCTATTCTCACAGTTTACAGAGCTGTTTTTGAAACACTTTACAATCTCTTTTGTTCTTACTACTTCAGATAATTTATTCTAATCAGGAAACAAGACCACTTTACCATATAAAAGCAGAAAATAGAAAGGGGAAAAGCTCCACGTGCTACTAGATGGTCAACTGATGGCTTGTTTATGTTTAATGGGCCAGCCCTTTGGAAAGCATTGTCAACAACTGCAGTTATGTTTGCTGAATGCCTCTGAAGAAGGCCTGCTTCTATATAGGTGAAAACATATAGGGCTTTTAAAAAGAATAACAGCTGACATTCTAGTGGAGCTTGCCTCCTTTCTATTTTCTGCTTACACATACACACACACTTTTTAGTACTCTTTTTGCTACACCTTACTGATTCCATGTTCTGTATCCTAAGATTTCATACACATCAAGCTGTATATGCACTTTCTTTTGAAAGTATATTGTCAGCAGACATATGTTCTCCATAAATTTCATGTTTTTACTGGAGGTGTGGAGCTGTTGTCTTAAGAGACCCTATAGACCTTTTCATGTTCACTTAAAAGGGCCTTATATTTTTCCCTTTGCATGATATATCAATTTTATTTATTTATTTATTCATTTATTTACTAATTTTAAAAATATGGTAGCATCATCATCATCATAACCATCATTATTAACATTATTATCAGCAGTAGCATTTGTAATGTAGTCTGCCTTTTTATAGTTATGTAAAAACATATCTGTAAACAGGCAAAAAATAATGATCTACCTAGCAATGTTGAGCCATGATACTAAACAAATAGTTTTTGGGCTCCTGGAAGCCTGACTTGAAGACAAATAACAACAATAGTAACAACAACAACAACAACAACAACAACAACAAGACAAAATGAATAATTATCTACCTAGCAAAGTTGAACCACTGCAGCTGACAAATGATTGTGGAGTCCCTGATGATGGTGAAGGATAGTCCATGCTGAATGACCTAAAAGTTGATTTTCTTCTTTATACCTGAAAATTTTGGCTTTTTATGCATCTAGTTTGTACCTCTTATTTTTGTAAGATATATAGACAGAGTGGCTGATAAACAAACAAAATCCACGTACAAACACCGATCCATTAGAATAATAGAAAAACACCATATGCACAAATATAAATTCAACAATTAAAAGTATAAAGAAGTAGCTTCAGACTAGTGATATCTTAACTTCAATAGGTCCAGAAGCCTCTTGGTGACTTTTGTACACATAACCTTGAGTGGTGCATATTTATGTCCTTTAGCATTATTGCAAAGTGGGGTATTTAAAACCTTCTAGTTCAATACCCTCCCTTCCTGCAGTTTCCAAGTGTCATAGCACTCTGCCATGGCCATTTGCTGGACCAGAGACTCCTGGAAGCACCCACCTGCATTTCTGGAGCCACATGATGCCTGGGTACTTCCTCTTTCTCCCTCTCTTCTCAGCCAATGAATGGTCCTAGCATCATGTTTCAGTGTTTGTCTTATGGGGGTAAAACTGTAAAACTAAGGGATCAGGGAGATCCAGCATGGTCTAGTGCAGGGGTAGGCAACCTTTCCCCTTTAAGGGCCTAGGGACTTCAGCTCCCAGAAGCCTCAGCCATGTTGGCCAATAGCTCCTGGGATTCTGGGAGCTGAAGTCCCTCGGCCCTTAAATGGGAAAGGTTGCCTACCCCTGGTCTAGTGATTTGAGTGTTGGACTACAACTTTGGAGACCAGGGTTCGATTCCCAGCTTGGCCATAAAAGCCACTGGGTGACCTTGGGCAAGTCACATGCTCTCAGGCTCAAGGGAAGGCAATGGCAAACCTCCTCTAAACAAATCTTGCTAAGAAAACCCCAAGATAGGTTTGCCTTCAAAGGTAAAGGTAGAACTTCCGGTGACATGGAGGAGTGAAAAACACCATCCAGGAGAGGCTCTGGATGGTGGCTGGCTAGCTGAGGGAAGCAGCAATCGGGGTGAGGTACCGATTGCTAAAAGTATATCTCCAAAGTTAGGAGAGAGGCAGAGGGGCTCAGCAGATATTCCTCAGATATTCCCCAGGCACATTTAAAACTTGTTTGAAGCCTTTGAAAAGCCAAGCGGAGAATGCCGGGGAGAAGTTGGAGCAACCACGCCCGAAGCAGCAG
>CM034706.1:220343455-220355000 GCA_020142125.1 Phrynosoma platyrhinos
CCTTTTGGGGAAGAAAAAGTGCGTCTTATATGGCGAAAAATACGGTACCTCTACTCTTGTCAAAGGTTTCCCTTTGACAAGATTGTGTCTGACTGTAGAAGCAGTGCTCTTCTCCATTTCTATGCTGAGGGAGCCAGCTTTGTCAAAGATGACTCTGTGGTCATGTGGCCAGCATGATTGCATGGAATGCTGTTACCTTCACACCAAAGTGGTACCTATTTATCTACTTGCATTTTTACATGTTTTTGAACTGCTAGGTTGGCAGAAACTGGGACTTGTGATGGGAGCTCACTCCATCATATGGTGCTTGGGTCGCAACCTGCTGACCTGCCAACCTTGAAATCATAGAATCATAGAATCATAGAGTGGGAAAAGACTACAAAAGCCATCCAGTGCAACCCCCTGTCATGCAGGAACTCAAAATCAAACCATCCCCAACAGATGGCCATCCAGCCACTGTTTAAAGACCTCCAAAGAAGGAGATTCTACCACACTCTAAGGGAGTGTGTTCCACTGTCGATCAGCTCTCACTGTCAGGAAATTCCTTCTAATGTTTAAGTGGAATCTCTTTTCCTGTAGCTTGCATCTGTTGTTTCGAGTCCTATTCTCTGGAGCAGCAGAAAACAAGCTAGCACCCTCCTCAATATGACATCCCTTCGAATATTGAAACAGGGCTATCATATCTCCTCTTAACCATCTCTTCTCCAGGCTAAACATACCCAGTTCCCTAAGTTGTCCCTCATAGGGCATGGTTTTCAGACCCTTCATCATTTTAGTCACCCTCCTCTGGACACACTCCAGTTTTTTAACATTATTTTTGAATTGTGGTGCCCAAAACTGGACACAGTATTCTAGGTGGGGCCTGACCAATGCAGAATACAGTGGCACTATTACTTCCCTTGATCTAGATACTATACTTATACTAATGCAGCCTAAAATTGCATTAGTCTTTTTAGCTGCGGCATCACACTGTGGAGTCATGTTCAACTTGGGGTCTACTAGAACTCCTAGATCCCTTTCACATGTAGTCTCGTTAAGCCAGGTGTCCCCCATCTTATAGCTATGCATTTCATTGTTTTGCCACTTCTCGAGTCTTCCTTGCGTAAGAAAACCCTAAGAAATTCATGGAGTCACCATAAGGCGAAAGGAGACTTGCAAGAAAGTTGGGCAGGGAATTTGTGCAACACCTGGCCCTGCTGCTGGCTTAAACTTAAATTTACAACTTAAAATTGTTCTTAAACTGCTGTTAACTTTATACAGTTGATATAAAATATTTTACTACAGTATTTGGTTAAGAATCTTTTTTTTCTAGATTTTCCTCCTTTAAAATTGGGTGCGTCTTATATGCCGGAGCGTCTTATATGCCGAAAAATACGGTACTTTTAATATGTAATCATAACACCAATTACTGGGGGCTTAGAACAGTAACTGTAAGTTGCTACTTCTAAAAATAAATATCTGAATGTTATATAAGCCACTGACATGTGATTACAAAAAAACCCCTTCTTATCTCAGTATTCACAAGACAGCACTAGAAGCATGCACTATTCCTTTTCTGCTACTAAGGGCCTTTAGAGACTGCCAGAAATAATGCAACTTGAGTTCAGTTTAACTGCCCTGGCTCAGTGCTAGGGAATCATGGGAACTGTAGTTTATTGTGGCACCAGAACAGAGTTTGAACTGATGATTCCATCCTTTCCAGGCATAAGATATCACTCACAATCAGGGGCCTTTTTATGGCATACAATTATAGTGCTCTATTGAAGTTTAATTGGCATGGCTACACTCCATGGCATCCTGGGATCTAGAGCTCTCTGACTGAGAATTCCAAATGCCCTAAAGTATCCATCCCAGAAATCCATAGGATAGACACATAATAGTTCAAGTGGTATCATGGAGCTCTGATTGTTGATTGTGAAAGGGTTCTAGGCTTCAGTTGACATTTGAACCTATTGTACCACCTAACATTTAATTTCTAGCTTTCCTGTCCTGTTTCTTTGCACTTCTGTTCTATGTCCTGCTTCTCCATAAGATTGTCCTATTTATCTCTGCAGGACTGTCTTCCCTACTCTGGAACCTGTGTGTTTTGCTCAATGCAATGGACAGTATTCTAAATTGCAGTCAATCTTGTGTTTTTAGAAACAGAGAGCCCCCACTGATTCTTCATGCCAAGTATTGTTTAGGGGGTGTTATCTGATGGCTGCATGCCTAACAGTGCCTCATTAATTTGCAGTTTCCATCCTGAGACTGACTCTATCTAAACATTACATATCCACAATATTTTAATTAATCTTTAGACATTGCTTTTTTCCTTCCCTCATCCACTATCCTTTTTTTAAAAAGTGGTATCATGTTAGTGTTTTTTTAAAAGGTATTGTCCAGCTATGGGTTTTGTTTTACAGTTGTCCCTCCCCATTCATAGACTTCAAGTCTGCAGTCTTGCTCTTCATGGGAGGGACAAGCTGCTATAGATAAAATGGCAGTGTGTGACCGTGCATGCCATCATTTTCAATGGGGCTCAAATATTTGCAAGCCACCATTTTCACAGGGGAGTCCAGAACAAATCCCCCATGAATTGGGACGAGCAACTGTATTTTTTCCCTCCTTCATGGAGGGACATTATTATTTGGAGTACAACTCCCAGCATTCTCCAGCCAAAAGGGGTCATCCTTGTGGGATAATTCTAGGAGCTGTAGCTATAACCTAGAAGTTAGTGAAAAACAAATAACTTCACTAAGCTCTGCCTAACTTGCTTCCTCATCTAATGCTTACTCTCCATGGCAGAAGAGTGATGATGGAGGAAGAGGGGCTGGTGTGCTTCCTCTCTTCCTCTCTTTATTTTAGCTAGTTTTGAAGGCCTGGACAAGACATGTCATTTTAGAAATTAATTTTCTTTGGCAGATCATCTCCATGCACAAAGACCAGTTTCCTATATCTTTGTGCACTAACAACCATCCTTAAGACTGGACCTGCCACTTCATTTCCATACACAAAGGATTTGCAATTTTAATTGACATCCTCACATATATATGTCTGTGCCTGGCTTCCACTTCACCAAATGCATCTAAGGAAGTAGACTGAAGTCTATGAAAGCTCATGCTGCTAACTTCTTTCTTTCAGTTAGTCTCAAAGGTGCTACAAGATCTCTCTATGTACTGATTCTACAGATTAACACGACTATATCTTTGAATTTTACAACTGATTAATGAGCTATGCCTTGCAAAGTTTCACCCCTACACTTCAGTGTCCATACCTAACAACTAAAAGAGAAGCCTACTAAGAATGGCCTTCTCTTCATAAATCATTATTGCAGGCCCAAGTTCTCACATGTTCAGATCCAGAGGGATAAGTGAGTAGTGTTAGTTGTCGTCTATTTATAAAGGCAGTCAATTCAGTATATTATCTCCCATAAGACATATAAGAGTGTGTGCCACTAATGCAGTTAGTGAAAAGGTACTGGCTTATAAATTCTACCCTCTGGCTTATAAATTCTCTCCCAGCAATATGCCTTCTGCCACTTGTCTGAGGGCCCGGGCATTTCAACAAAACAAGACAGTTCTTGAGCTATCCTATTCCAAGGCCTCCTAATTTCTGAGGTTCCAACCCTTTTCCTTTGGGATATCTAATTTCTGGAGGACTGCAGAAGGTCCACAAAATCCAGTTTAGATCTAAAGTAAAGCAACTGAATTAAAGTTGTGTGACTGTGCACGAACAAGGACCTATAAAAGACTCTAGCATATAATTTGCTGAACATTTGTCCACTGGACTATATCTGATCAGAATGAGCCATTATGGGACACTGAGTCAATTAAAGATTAACCAACGAATGTATTTCCCACATAGCCCTTGAAGTGAAACAGACAAGAAGAGTTATTCTAGTTCCTCTACATCTTAACCATCTTCTTATGTCCAAATCAAGCATTCATATGGGAACTTGCCCTGTCATCAAAATGAATATTCACATTGTGTGTGTGTGTGTCACAGTTGCCAGATGTCACTTATTTTTAAAAAAACACCTCTTATTTCAGAAAGTGACAGTTTCATTGAGAATAATGGATGCTCCTTCTTTCAGAACATTATTGCTTGACAGCAGTTCTGTGTAACCCTTTTTGAAGCTTATTAGAGAAGGACATCTGTGGTTTCTCAGTGCATGGATTTGAGTAAAAGCAGACGGCTGTACTCTCTCTCTCCACTCACTCACCCACACCCACATTCTGTGTATCTGCTCTATAGAAAGAACATTCAAAGTATGCTAAAAAGATTTCACCCCTTTTTCTTTGGGGACATCTAGTTTTTGGAGGATGGCAGGAGGTCAATGATTTGATTAAAACTGGAGAGAGCCAAGAAGTGAGGCTTGTAGGTGTCATTAATAGCCTCTTTATCTTTTCTCCTCTAGTTTGAACATGCATGAAAGAGTTATCTGTGTGTGAATGACCCACACCCTGGATATTGGAGAGTGGCATCCATGGAAAGGCAGCTTTTTCTAAATCTGAATTTCCATGTGGGGAAAGCGAGTGTATATGAATGTATGTGTGATGCTTAATATTTGTGAAATTGTGAAAAGATAAAATTGTACTTGTGTCATCCTGCATTAGTTTGGAATTTTAAAACCATGTATATATTAGGCTACAACCTATATATTAATACATTAAGCTTGAGCATATACTATGCCAAACCTTCTCTGGGATCAAATGCACCAAATGGATTTCTGAAACAATCTATAGTTACAAAGAAACTGGGGGAAAAATCTCAGACACACATGTAAAATTATAGTGGTTCTTTCACTGAATTTTAACTTTTATAGACCAGCATTTTTTTGATTTTTCCTTTGAGTTCTTTTATCTTGTGGAAGTGATCTCTCATTATTCCTTTTTTGTTTTTGTTGTTTGTTGTTATTTTGCTATTTGCTTTGGGTATACTAATAGAATTCAACTCATCCACTCTAGTGACTCTGTACTTAGACTAGAATGAAGTGTGTCCAGAGGAGGGAAACTAAAATGATGAAAGATCTGGAAACCATGCCCTATAAGGAATGGTTTAGAGAGCTAAGTATATTTCGCCCGAAGAAGAGAAGGTTAAGGGGTGATATGATAGCCATATTTAAATATTTGAAGGGATGACATATTGAGGATGGAGAAAGCTTGTTTTCTACCATCCCAGAGAAATGGATTCCAACCACAGGGAAAGAGATCTTACCTTAACATTAGGAATAACTTCCTGGTCATAAAAGCTTTTCAACAATGTAATATGTAGAGTGATGGAATCTCTTACTTCAAAGATTTTTAAACAGAGGCTGGATAGCCATCTGATGGGAGTGCTTTGATTGTATATTCCCGCAGAGCAGAAGGTTGCCCTTGTGGTCTCATCTGACTCTGTGAATGGACATAGCAGGGCAAGATTGGTGTGAATCAAATGTAGTTTAAATTGTAAAGAAAACATGTCAAAGGTTTAAAGCATCCACGAAGATGACATGGTCCTTTGGGATATAAATCTACAATATATACAATCTATTTTCATATATAACAGGTCCTTGTAAAGTGGGAATGGGAATAATAATAATAATAATAATAATAATAATAATAATAATAATAATAATAATAATTTATACTCTGCCCCTCTGTTAAAACAATCGGGGCAGCTTACAACAGTTAAAATTCCATACAATACATCATTATCCAGAATACAATCTAAAATCCCCAAATCCTACCCACCCCCTAAAAAAGTATTAAACCAATTATAAATTAAACCATACAGAATAAAGCACCATAAAAACAATGCAACTAGAAGAAATTTAGCTAAAAAGGTTAAACAGACAAGGCGGTATCGAGAGCCAAATTTTGGAGAGGTAGAAAAATAGGTGTTTGACATCACAATGCCCTTACAAGTCACTTAAAATCATACCAGAACTCTCAGACACACATACGTGTAATGTGTTCCATATCTGGGGGCCCTGACGTGACCCAACCCCTGACAGCCTGGAGTAGGGCATACTTGTCCCAGATGGATCTGCAGTACCTGGTGGGAGCTATGCTCTCCAGGTGCTGTTGGATTGTAAATTCCAGTGTGCCTCACTATTGGCTATGCTAGATAGGACAGCAGGGACTTACAGTTCAATAACATCTGGAGGATCACATGATTCCTACTCCTGTTGTAAAAGGTATTTCTTGATGAGTTGTTGCAATAAAATGATATTGGCTTGGCGGGAGGGAGGAGAAAGTGAGAAGAGGAAAGCATTGTGAAAAGCCTGGGAATGAAATAATAGAATTGCAAGTAACAATATCCATTCTCTAAAAATAAAACCTCTCATATTTGCAAATAGAAATTCAGGAGTGTTGGAAGTCTCAGTGACTTTCCTGTTGGTTTACCATTCCAGAGAGTAGTTGGTGGTTCTTCAATATTTTGTCAGTGTGGAAGTGATAGCTACAAATATAAAGTTTCCTTGAGAGAAGACCTATTTCTTTGTTTTAAACATTTATTGTGCAAATTCCGAAAAAGGGCACAACACTCTTTTTCATGTTTAAATGAATAGGAACCACACACAGTGCTGGGAGCATATGCAAGTAGATTAAGCTCAGAAGTTTGGGGATATGAATCTTTGGTTGAAAGCATGTTAGTATGAAATTTAATATAATGTGAATGTGCTGTTTCTAGGCATATGCTTTCTAAAGCCATCCTTTGATTTGGTGTGCATGTGGAGTAGTGGCCAGTTGAAATATTTGACATCAAAACAGACAATCTAGTTTGTGTGACTGAATAATTATTTCTCTTTTTTCACCACACACATACATCTTATATGCAAAAGAGTCTGCTGTGAGGAGAAAAGAAATGATCACTGAAAGAGATTTATTGTGTGCCTTAGTGATTATTGAAGAAAGGTCTGTCAGGTCTAATTGATGTATTGGGTTATTGTATGATAAAGGTACCCAGGGAGCTTTAACATTATGGCCAGATGTATAAGGAGAGATCACCGCCAGTTCTTTTCTTTAGCTGAATACTCAGTGAGGGGCCCTGGATGTTGTGGGATTAGTCCTACAGAAAAGGTTGAAAAACTCAGCCATTTGATATGTTTTAAGATTTTATTTCACCAGGACACCAATTAAACATTGCCCTTTTCTGAGAGTCTGGGGGAAAAAGGTAATAGTGTTCTAGTCAAACATTATCCCTATGGAGTCTTGGCCCTACAGCTGGTCTTTTCACTCTTTCCCATGGAAATCAAGAAAAAATGCCAATGAAACTGAAAGGATATTTAAAAAGCAAGTTTGGGGATGTGACTGCTACCATCCCTGGTCTAACTTTCAGATTCAAAATCTAATTATCTGATAAATCCATTTTGCATTGGCTTATAGGAGCCTCCCTTACATTGTGTGACTTGCTGGAGCACCAGTAAGTTTGCAGCTTCAATCTCCAAACTCTGACTCTCAAAGGACTCACTTTTCCTTCACAATGAAATTGGCATATTTTTAATTTTATGATTGGATTATTTTAATATGTAATGATTAGCCTTATCCTATGTTTATCTGTTTTAACCTATGTGTGTAAATCAGGGGTCCCCAGACTTTTTTATCCGGGGGCCGGTTCGTTGGCTCCCAGATCTTCTGGGGGGCTGGAGGCGCATGCACATACACATGCACATACACATGACTCTGGACACCATTTCAGAAGACAAAATGGCATCTGAGTAATGTGCATGCGCACATGAAGCCAGGCTCCATTTTGGAAGGCAAAATGGTGCTTGAGTTGTGCGCATGCACGCGTGATGCCGGGTGCCATTTTGTCTTCCAAAATGGCATCTGGAGTCGTGCGCATGCATGCACGATGCCGCACGCATGCACATGACTCCGGACACCATTTTGCACAACAAAATGATGCCCGGCGGCAAGCGTGAGTGACGGAGTGCAAGCGGCAGTGGCTGCAGCGGCGGCAGGCTGGTAAGAGGGCCTCGGTCGGCCGGGTCCAGCCCGCGAGCCATACTTTGGGGACCCCTGGTTTAAATGGTTTCATGTAATTAGTTATATATTGTATTTTAATCTATGGGGAAGAATGTGGATGACGATGATGATGACGATGACGATGATGATATGGTCTCATCCTTAGGTGCCCTGGCAATCAGTGGCAACTGGTAGCTTCCATGTGAGAGGAATGGTAAATCTGTTCCAGGTTTTATTTTGAGCTTTAAAGACATTATCTAAACATCTGAAACTATCCAATAGGTTCTGAACCTGTTTGAGGGTTGGGGTTCAGATAGTTCAGACTAAACTTCAGATTAAAACCTGGAGTGGATTTACCACCCTACTCACATGGAAGTAAATAGCCACCACTGCAGCTAACTCCAAGCTGTTTCATACGTTATTGGATTTGGATAGTATGTACAAATAGCCACTCACATTGATGTTCTACTCCTGTGGACAGTGAAATAAGTACCTTGGAATAGATATTTATAACTGATAACTGAGGATGGTCTATTAGCAGGATAAGGTCAAGACTGAGGGCAGGAGATTGTGAAACAACCTATCAATTGGCATCCTTATCATAGCAAGAAGAACTTGAGTTGCCTCTGACTTTCTGGCTGTTCAATGGAGAGGGGGCAGCAAGAAACTCAGAATGCAGGCAGACACACACAGGTATAGATCAGTGGAACAAAATACTTATCTATTGACAATGGCAGTAGAAAACTGTGTTTCTTATTCTGTCTATTCCAGTGGCTTCTAACCTTTTGGGTTAGATTTTGATATTTGAGAATCTGATAAAAGCTATGGACTTATTAATTAGAAAAAATACACTTACCCAATTTTTAAGGAAAGAAGGAAATTGAAGGGGGGGATCATATTGGTTGGTGATTGCTGATTGTTTGATTGATTGCAAACAGCAATGGACCTTCTTTTGTGTAGTTGATCTCTGGGTTGGGTTAAAACTCAAAAGCCTTTAGACTTTCACTAAAATGCTGACTTTAGACCTGTTTATACATCTGTGTCCACGCATGCATGTGCACACACTCTCACACACTTGCCTACTGAGGATAATATTTCCTGTAGCAAAATACACTGTTATTTCTAACTTACAAAAGCTATAATGAATGTGATTTTTTAAAGAGTTCACAAGTCTCTTTCTTGTTTTTGCTGCCACCTCTCTAGAATTTGACATCAGGTGATGAATTCTCTTCTTTCTCTTTCATACTACATAAGTATAGCCCAGTGATACCATTTTAATTATCATAGCTGCATTTTATGAATTCTGGGATTTGTCGTTTGGTGAGATATAAATCCCATGATTACATAGGGCTTTCTTGGCAAGATTTATTCAGAGAAGGTTTGCCATTGCCTTCCCCTATAGCTGCAAAGGTATGGCCTCCTCAAGGTCTTCCAATGGGTTTCCACAGCTGAGTAGGGATTTGAGCCCTGTCAAGCATCACACTGGCTCAGAAAGTAGTACATTGTATATGAGACCTTCAGCTAGACATTACAGGGCAAGAATAAGGAGGAAACACAGGACTATTGTTCACATGTCTCCTCTTCTACCCTAACCATATTTTTATTCCACTGAAATGAAGCAAGGGGGAAAAACAATGTGCAAGAGAAACAAATAAAATATACAATGTAAATATCCTCAGCTTTCAAATGTTTCCAAGAAAGAAAATCAGTCACAGTACCAGTCTTTTAAACAAACATTTTAATAAATAACGTGATTCACTAAACACTTACAAATATTTTGTTGAAACAAGGAAGAAACCTCAAACATCTGTTAATTGATATGTGGGGGATAAGCCAGCATCTTTAGACTTGACATTCCTCCAGGAAAAATGGCTCACAACTCTGTATTGACTTTGCTTTAGGTGTTTTCCTGTTGATCAAAAGTAAAATAAAATAAAATAAGGAGAATGAGACTACCAAAGTTAAAAGACTTATGCTTATCGGCAATAGTTGCTTACCATATCAGAGTTGGGCCTCAGTGAATATGATCACACTTGATAGAACCAAATTAGACAGTACAAGCAGATGCATCTTATACTGCCTCAGTGGCCTCTTTAAAACTGGAAAAAACACAGCTGGAGGAGTGTTAGGTAACAAAACTACTGCAATCCTAACTGCATCTCTAGAAACAGGGTTTCTTGTTTTAAAATATTTGGCTAGAGAAATGATAGACTTGCCTGCATGCAATATTTATATGGGATCATGGTTTAAGTGACCAATTAGTGGGAATCAATTAGCATAGGCATACTAGAGTAGTAGCAGATTTTTTATAGTAGATTTTGGCCACATCATGAGGAAAAATGAATGATTAGAAAAGATTATGATGCTAGGAAAAATGGAGGGCAGCAGAAAAAGAGGAAGCCCTCATGCTAGGAGGATAGACTCAATAAAGAGGACACAGGCATGAACCTGCAGGACTTGAGCAGAGAGGCTGAGGATAGGGTCTTGTAGATATCTCATTCACAGGATCGTCATGAGTCAAGGTCAACTTGGGACAGCTAACAACAAAAACAATAGTAGAGAATGGCATGCTACAAATTTACCTACATCAATAAAGCATGTAAGGGAAATGTGTATCCTTTACTATCTTCTACATTTGTAGATAAACAGATGCTGGGTAATCCTTGTTACCTTCCTTCCATGGCTAAGCTTTCAATTCCAGATGTAAGACTTAAGATTTCCTTGATTGTACTTAACACCAGGCTAAATGAGGCTCAAGTCTGTTTTTGTGGCTCTTGATTACTCCATACCTCCCTAGCCTCCTTTTTAGTAGCAAAAAAGAGTGAATTGCTGCTCCTGGAAGTCTTTAAGAATAGCAATTCACCTTTTAAATAGGTTGCAGGGGCACCCTATGGAGTTTAACAGAAAATATACTCATTTTTACAAACCAGAAGTAGATTTCTGACCACATTTAGATTTGCTTGTTTTCCTTTTTACAAACAAACAAACAAACACAACTTCTTTTGGCATTTTTGTAGCTCCTGGGGCCCCCAGGAAAAAAACGTTAGCCCCTAAGTCCCCTGCAATTACCTACACCTGCTTTACAAAAGTATACATATTCAAAAGAGATAACCTTAGAAATCATGCAAGCGCATACCTATGTGATATATTTTGTTCTCTACTTGTTTCTTTGCTTTTGATCATTGTACTGTACAGCTAATTCAATAAAAGTTAAAAACCAAACAAAACAAAAGCCCAATCTTTCTGTGCAGAACATTGATAGTTCAAACCCTGGTATCTGATTCTTGGGATTTCTGGTGAAAGGATCATAGATAGCCATTCTGGGAAATATCTTGCTCTGAGTCTGTTGTCAATCAAAGAAGATACAAATGGACTAGACAGACCAATGATCTTTAATCAATATAAGGCAGTTTCCTGTGCAAAACTGTTTAACTTGTAAGAAACAATAAAAGTGCCTATTTATGAATAAGAACATCAACACATAAAATGAGACATATTTCACAAACGTCTTTCCCCCTTCTTCAAAGTGAGAAGCCTCCAGCAGTAAAGTGCACCGTATTTTCCACCACATAAGACGATTGGGCATATAAGACGACCCCAACTTTTCCAGTTAAAAT
>CM034706.1:220355100-220369927 GCA_020142125.1 Phrynosoma platyrhinos
CCTCCTCCTCCTCTACCCGGCGTATAAGATGACCCCCGACTTTTGAGATCCTTTTCCAGGGTCAAAAAGACGTCTTATACACCGGAAAATATGGGTACATCTATTTTGTGTTTACATAGAGGGTTAGCATGGCTGCTCCAAAATTAGTCATTGTGTGAAAACAAAGTTATTTTTCTAATAAAGGAACACTGGTGCTAGCAGATATTATGGTATGGTATGACCAAAACTAGAAGAAAAATGAATCTGCAATGATGGAGATTTTCTTATCATGATTAAAAGTGGTTTACCTGAGTTAGCTTAAAATTAGAAGCAGGTGGCATCCTGATATTATCAGATGCATTTAACTGCCAAAATTGTCACCCGGGTGCAGCCTGGCTCCATCACCACTCAGAGGGGTGCTCCAGCAGCCATTTTTTTCAAGCCAGAAAACTCCCGGCTTTGAAAAGAAGTGCAAGGAGCACCCCTTCAAACGACGATGGAGCTGGGCTACACCCGGGTGGTGACTTTGGTGGCTAAATGCATCTGATAATATCAGGATGCCGCCTGCTTCTAATTTTAAGCTAGCTCAGGTAAGCCACTTTTAATCATGAGGCAATAATCTTTGAAGAAAAGGGTGAATATGAAGTAAAAGCACAGCAGATAGTGGAACAGCATTCAGATTTTATGGAACCATAATATATAAATGCAATTCTAGGATATCTTTCAACACAGAATTGTGATTGCTATTAACTGCCCTCAAGTCATCCCTGACTCATGGCTGAGACATCTCCAAGCCTCCCTATCCTGCACTGCTTTGCTTGTAGGGTTGTAGTCTTGTAGGTTCATGCCCATAACTTCCCTGATTGGGTCTATCCATCTGGCATGAAATGTCCCCTTCTTGTTACTACCCCCACCTTTCCTAACATTATTGTCTTTTCTTAATGAGTCATGTTTTTTCATGATGTGGCCAAAGTATGACAGTCTAAGGGGGGCTGCAGACGGGTGGCTGTAGGCTGCCCTGGGAAGCAGAGGATTGGGGCCACGGCTACTGCATGCCATGGCCCCGATCCTCCCTTTTGCTGCCCTGAAAAAGGTGGCAAAAAGGTGCCCTAAGAGCTGGCGTGTGGCTCTTTCTCACCCCTTCTGGCGCAGCATGTCAGGATGCTGCACTGTGAGGACATCCTGACATTGCACGCTGTGCATAATGGTGCATGGTATCAGGACATTGTCAGGCTGGGGCTGGGGTGCCCAGCATGCAGCCGCCCCTCCCCATCACTGCCTCCAGGCCGGCCCTTTGGGCAAGTCTGCAGAGGCCCTAAGTTTGGTCAACTTGTCTTCCAAGAAAATTTCTAGCTTTATTTGCTCAAGAATCCACTTATTTGCCTTTTTGGCTGTCCATGACATCTTCAGCACCACATCTCAAAAGAGTTAATTTTCTTCTTCTCAGCAATCTTACCTGTCTAGCACTTGCCACAGTATATGGTGATGGGGAATACAATAGATTGGATGATTCTAACTGTAGTGTTCAGCTTAATATCTTTACACTTAAAGATCTTGTCTAGTTCTTTCATAGCTGCCCTTCCTACGCCTAGTCGTCTTCTGATTTCTTAGCTATTGTCTCCATTCTGGTCAATTTTTGATCCAAGGTGCAGGAAATCTTTAATTAGTTTGATTTCCTTGTTGTCTGGATTGAATTTATGCGCTGCCCCAGTGATCATTATTTTTGTTTTCTTTATGTCCAACATTAAATCTGCTTTTGCACTTTCTTTTTTTATCTTTAGTAATTGTTCCAAATCTAAGATGTTTTCTACTAGTAGTATGATGTCATTCGCTTACCTTAGATTAGTGATGTTCCTTCATTCACTCCTTTTTCTGTGTCTAAATCTGCTCTTCTTATGATATTCTCTGCATACAAGTTAAATAAACAGGGTGACAGAGTGGCAGAGCAGATGGACAGGGAAAACTGGGCTCATCCTGTTTTCCCCCAAACTGGTTGGAAACCCTGCTGTCCACACGGCCTGCTCCCAAGGTGGGCTGAACCCATGGGTAGTCTGCACCATGCATGTGCACCATCACATAAACACACCACCTGAGACTGGAATTACCTACCTTTTCCCACCCAGCTGCCATCCCATTGGATGCCCTGTGTGACAAGCCACACAGTTGCAGGAATGATACTCCACCCAGTGACACATCGGGAAAACACAATCATGGAGACCCCCCCCCATACATGCCACTTACCCCCTTCATCCCATGCCCTCCTAATGGACTATCTGGTTTGTGTTTGTTTTAATTACACCCATTGTATTATTGGCAACTTGCCATGTTTGTCATACTTTCACATCATTTGGTGTGTGACAGCTCTATTGTGCCACAGTGCAGCTAGCCACTCGTGTGCCTATACGCTCAAATGAAAAAATGTATGGTGAACAATTGCATTGGTGGCTGTATCTCACTTGTCCCAGGACACATTCTCCAGACCTCTTCCACATGCTGCCTTGGTCTTCTTGCGTTCCTGCACACATGCCATGCTGTTTATATGCTGGTGCAATGATGTCCATTTTCTGCATTAAAGCGGAGTATCAGAGCTTCTTCGTGCTCTGTTTTTCCCCCCGCTCCAGAGCATGTTGATTTCCTCCTGGTTCAGCCCTATACATCATCTGAACAGGTAGGCTTCAAGTCAGTTTGAAGCTACTTTATTTTGCCAGTGCAGACAAGTCTAGAATGCAACCTTGCCTGACCCCTTTGTTAATTGGAATTATTCTGTTTCTCCATATTCTGTTCTAACAGTAGCCTCTTGTGCTAAATACAGATTTCTCATCAGCAATAACAATAGCATCTACATTTCTATACTGCTTCATACTGGACTAAGCAGTCTCTAAGCAGTTTACAATGTGTAAGTTAATTGCCCCCCAAAAGCTGGATACTCATTTTAGTGACGTTGGAAGGATGTCAGGCTGAGTTGACCCTGGAGCCCCTGGCTGGAATTGAAGTCACAATCTTGTG
This sequence comes from Phrynosoma platyrhinos, assembly GCA_020142125.1. Taxonomy (NCBI): domain Eukaryota; kingdom Metazoa; phylum Chordata; class Lepidosauria; order Squamata; family Phrynosomatidae; genus Phrynosoma; species Phrynosoma platyrhinos. The sequence goes on from CM034706.1 coordinate 220,358,086, forward strand.
GCTGTGAGTGAGTAGCTTCAGTGCTGGCATTTAACCAATGCACCACCAGGGGACTATCAGATGTATTAAAAGAACAACACACAAACAATCCCACTCCCCACAAAACCAAAACATGGAGGAAGACATTGGAAGGCAAACAATATGATTAAAAGCAGCAACACAATTTAAGATGAAAGAATGCTTGGAGATATGTAATGAGGCAGAGAGAGAGAGCATCCAAGTTTTTCCACAATGCTAATGAGCAAACATTACATAAAGATGCAAAGTATTTCCACACCTTTCTTTGGAGATAGGCTCAGATCTGTTAGTTAACCACTGTTAGTTAGCTGCACCGTGGCACAATCTGTTTGCATATTTGATGGGCATAGTGGTAGCAGAAGGAAAAAGAGTGCAGAGTACATAATCAGCAGTGGGAGGCAGTGAAGGCCATCTCCATCCAGAGAGGAATCTGCCAGCTCTCAAGCAACCTGTCACTGCAGAAAGGATGGAATTCTTCTCTAATATCCTTCTTGAAGGAAATGACAAGTAATTTCAGCAAGTTTTCTTCCAGTGTGAGAAAGTCTTCCAAAACTTTGCAGTTTTGGAAGATTATTAGTACTTCAGCACTTATTCTGTGCAAAATTTGCACATGATTTTATAGTGCTGAAAACATTTTCTTTGCAAAAACAACACAACACCCAACCATGTATGAATTTTGCACAGAATATGTCCCAAACTACAAAGATTCTCATCAGGCCTGGATTCTTCTTGCCAGGAATTCCCAACACTCAATAAATATCCCCCCCCCCACACACACCATACTCTGAAATCCCTATTTTCTGAGTAGGTCCTTCTGATGAGAACATTAGACAGGGATTTCTCTGCCTTTCTTTTCACTACTGCTGTTCAACCATGAACGAACACACTGTGCCACACTAACAGACTTAAAGTTCACAGAATGAATCAAGAGGATTTCATCAAAAGTATTTTATTAACAATGGGAGGCTGAGGCAATGAATGAATCCAGCTAGTTTAGGATTGATATCTGCAAGTCCCAGATGTTAAATTGCACCATTGTGGTCTGTAATTTAAATAAAAATCAATTGAATTAATCCATTAGTGGTGGACTTTTCTGATTGTGTAAGATATGTAGTGGCACCTGATTTAAATTGATTATGTCATCATTTGCAGCTTCATATACCATATTTCATATTATTTGCCAACCTTCAGAAGTTGTCAGTTGATGTGGGGGAACTGCTACAGAAGGAATGATGAAATCAGGTATCCTGCCAAGCATGAATAAAGATGGAGCACCTGGTGTGTGGGGGACATGGGAAAAAATCGACTAACTTATTTTTTTGGGGGGCAGCACCATTATCTAGTTGTGTACATTAATGCAAATCGCACACACTTTATATTGCATGGGCATTATAATGGGATTATGAGTATTTATATTTATATTAATTCTATGAGAACCTCCCAAAACAAGAATGACAGCTATGTTAATTAGAGGAAAGATGTAGTTCTTTTGATTTTAAGAATCAAAGTAGAAACGTTTAGCTTCAGGACATAGTCTTATATATGTCCATAGTGTACATGGTGTGGATGAAGAGAAGCATGCAGACACAATGTTCTCAACATTTTATGGCAGCAATTCCATTTACAAGCAGATGATTGGGAGTAATTTTTTTAAAATTAAAAAAATTATGGATGCATGAATATTTCTCCCCTTTTTAAGTTTTGCCTCTTTATGTCTTTGCCCTAGGTCTTTAGCTCATGGCTATGCAGTGACACTTCTTTTTTCTAATCCTTATAATAATCATGTTCTTCTGCATAGTGGAACAATTCCTAATGAAGGGTGGTTTTTGACACCAAAAATACCAACCAAATCTGCTAACAATACATGTTCAGTTTATAGATTCTTAATGATGAAAATTAAACATAACTAAAAATAGATGTGTTGTTATTGTGTTATGGTCACTGGCAGTGCAAGACAGACCATGTAATCCTTAAGTTGTATGTTCTGCTGAACATATGGCTGAACAAGCCAAACAACTATTTCAATCAAAATTATAAACATGAACAGGATCAAAGTTAGAAGTTTAACCCCCACCAAAATAAAATCCTATGAGTAAAGTCCGTGAGTTTCTGCCAAGTCCCATTTCCAGACCCTTCCAGTGTTTAGATAAGGACAAGGATTAAACAAAAACATTTTCCCTGGCAAATATTAGCTGGCTTCAGCATCCAGTGAGCTAGCTATACCAGCCCTGATGAAAAGAAAGGACTGCTATTAATTACAGATACTTGGAAATTTTTGTTCCATGCCTCTTGATGTTATCTAGACTGAGAGAAAAAAAAAATTGATTGGCAACAGAGAACACCAAAGAGTTGCTTGCCAATGCTTGATGAACTTTCAAGTGCCTGAAGAATTTTGGCACAAGAAATTCTTGGGTTACCAGTACCACAGACTCCCAGCTTTGTAAATAATTTCCCAAGTATCTCTGATGGCTTTAAAGACTGAGGCCAAAATATTTGTCACTGCTCTGTTTACTTATTTCTTATTTGGACAATATCCTGTAGAAAAGGGTAAAGGTGGATGGGATCCTATTGAATGCTGAAAGCATTCTGTATGTGGTGATTGTCACTGGTGAAGCTGAGGCTTCTGCTTGTGTAACAAGGTTCACAGTACCTTGTTATGTGAGAGGCAAACTGTCAAACTGCTCATGTGGTTGTAATTGAATATGTGATTTGACCCAATGGCTTTCTGACTTAAGACTGAAAAGATTGTTAGAAGGATTATAGTAAACATTATAAAACTATTCATAACATCTGGCAACCTGATTCTCCATTGCATGCTATGCTCAGCTAGCCTCTGTGACTGAACCCACACAGGTGAGATGCACATGCTGCTGGTACACATGATTTCATATTGTTGGAGGCACTGTGTTTCAGAGCTTGAGCCTAGCAAGTGATGTAAACTGGGCATGCCTATATTAACTTGTTGGTACCTTACTTTCCCAATTCAGTGTGGGCTCAATGTGCTATTGCTGAGTAGGAAACATGCTCCCATCTGTAGTGAGTCTTCTAATTGCATTTGTCTATTAGTGGGAAGCAGGCATGGTAACAGCTGCTAGGCAGGGAGACCAGGGACCTAAGGTCTTGTCATTGCTGAACACTTGGTGGTACTTTTAAAGTAGTAGAGGGAGTCCTAGCATCTGCTACACAGAGTCAATGAAGGGGAGATACCATTTTGATGTCTAAGAGAGTTACAAATTTATAGTGGGGAAGATGAGAAGAGGTTTTAGAAGGATAACTTTCAGCACCTCAAGGTTGTATACAGAGCATGGAGATAAACATGAGGTTGTCCCTCTCCTAGGGAACATGTCAGGCTCATCCTTCTTAGTCTAGTAAGACCTGTACAAGCTTATACCAATAGGAGATCTCACACAATACAATTGTGTGACCCCATTTTCACCCAATCTTCTGCAATTTACTTTGCAATTTCTGGGGATCTATCTGGAAATCCTGCATATGTAATTCCATGACAAAAGAAGGGGGAAATATCCAATGTTGCTATCAAGAATTAATCACAGAATCATAAGCCACGCAGTCCAACTCTTTTAGTTTTTATTCTAAAGGAAAGTTTATACATTCTGAGCTTTATTGTCCCTACAGACATTTTTTTGCAGGTGTTTGAAATAGCCTGTCTACAAATAAAAGTTGAATGTAAGCTATGTTTGGACAACTGCAATCGTGTGAAATATAATGGCTTCCTGGACTTGCTAATACAAGTTAAAATTAGGGATAGGCAATTTGTAGCCCTTCAAATGTTGCTGGACTGCAACTCCCACCAACTTCAGCTTGGCAAATGGTGAGGGGTGATGGAAATTCAAATTTAACAACATATGGAGGGCTACAACTTGTTCAAGACTAACTTAGATGCTGGCTAGTATGTAAGTTGGGACACAGTGTCTTAGCAGTTAGGACACCGATTCTACATCAAGGTCAGCAGATCAGCAAGACCCAAGCACCATGTGACAGAGTGAGCTCCCATCACTACTCTCAGCTTCTGCCAACCTAGCAGTTTGAAAGCATGTAAAAGTGCAAACAGATAAAAAGATATCATTTTGATGAGAAGGTAACAGCATTCCATGTGCCTTGGCATTTAATCATGCTGACCACATGACCATGGAGTTGTCTTTGACAACACTGGCTCCCTTCATTTAGTAATGGAGATGAGCACTGTCCCCTACCATCGTATGTGAGTAGACAATCAGATCAAAAGGGAAACATTTACCTTTACCTTTAATATGTAAATTCAAATCTCAGGGTTTATATTTCTTCTCAGACGAAATCACCTGTGTTGTATAAATATGTGAATAATTAGTTTACAAGTTTACACACTTCTCTCTTGTGGTGTAGTGATGAGAATATTAGACTAGGACCCATGGATGCTGCATCCACACTGCCAAAATAATCCAGTTTGACACCACTTTAAGTGTCATGGCTCCATACTATGGAATTCTGGGAATTGTAGTTGGTTGTGGCATAACCAACTACAGCTCCTAGAATTCCATAGCATGGAGTCATGGCAGTTAAAATGGTGTCAAATCAGATTATTTATGCAGTGCAGATCCAGCCATTTTCTGTCCATTTCTCCACATTAATAACAACCAGAATTAACTTTATGTCACTTTCTTCCACCATTTGGGAAGGAAAACAGAAGAAAAAAAGAAGTATTTCTGGTCTATAGTATATTCGTGTGGGGGCTGTTGGGTTTAGAGGGCCTTTTGTAAATTTACATACATCTGGAGGCTTTCAGTGTAATTTTCATGAACCACACTGATTTTCCCCCTTTAAATTGCAGATATGGAATGCTTTGAGGGACTGATGGGGGACTTTAGCCATTGCAAAAGTTTGGTATGGGTGCCATATGTGGCTCATGGGCCATACTGTCCCCATCTTGGAGAAAAGCATCCAATAGGTTGTATCATGACTATTCTTCTTTGAGCAGAATGGTTCCTTCCCTCACCAGATAGAATTTGATACAATGTAGCATTTCTGATGATGGAAATGGATAGGAGGCAATGTTTGTCAATCCCCTCCAGGATTTTGGGGGATTTTCTGGTACAAGGTGTGAACTGATCAAGATGACCCTCTTTTTTTAACCAGTCTATTTGTGCCTCTGGTTTGAGAAAAGGAATGCTTCATCCTACTACTGTGGACTGAACCTCCTTCCTCAGCTTAGACTGTGGGCTATCACTGCATCATTGGGAGTTATCTGATTGGAATTCCACTCAGATGACATTCTTGCCCAAAGAAAACCAAGGAAGCCCATGAATCATTACTGAAAGTAAGGTGGAACAAGCATTATTCTTTACACATTTCTTCCTTCTCTTTCCTCCACAACACTTTAGTCAGAATGGAATTTCTTCTTGGTTTGATATATCTCTTGGCCTCACATAACTTTTCCATTTTTTGGAGGGTTGTTATATCCCTTTTTCTGGCACCACAATTTCTATGCTGGATACATCCCTTCACTACCAAAGTAGTCAATTGCAGAGTTGCATACTGAACTCAGTTGTTATTTGAATAGAGTATTCAGTAGCAGGGGCTCTCAGTCAAGATGGATGTGTATTCATATGCATGTTAAAACTCATAGCATTGGTCTACTCAATGACACAAATAGGAAACAAACGAAAGAGAATGTGACAATAATTATGCAATAGGTAGCACACCAAGGGCAACAACATTGATCTACCACACTAAAGGGAAAGAAAAGAAAAATATCCTGAAGTGTTGTGTTGCTGTGGCAAAGAGGTTATGTTATCTCTTGGTATATATAAACATACAGTCCAGCAATCGTGCTATAAAACAATTCACTTATCTTTTTCCTGGTAAACCTTGGTCTGTTTCTGGTCTCTGTGGTGAGAAGGGAAGAAATTGGCATTATTATTCTTTGTTCCATCATGATTAATAATCAAGCACAGACCACTTCATTTGCCTTTAGAGGAGGGGGGGGGAAGCTAAGGAAATATGTCACAACTCATTAAAAGAAATCTGAATGTGCTTCAGAAAATGCAACCATTTGTTACCTAACAAAAGAACTAGCAAAGGAACTCTTTGATGTTAAGGGAGGACGATTTATCCTCATGGGCCAATGAGCATCCAAATATTTACAAGCTGTTCTCAGCAGCCTGATTGCAGCAAAGGCCTGATGCTATTGTGTAGTATGGGGAGGGGTGAGGAGAGGAAAGAAAGAAAAAAATGAGAGTCAGTGCAGAGAGGTACTTCAAACCCAGCACAGGGTCTGTTCATTAGCACAGATTATTTCAGTGGAATCTTTTTTTTCCCCTCTCCTCTTTAGTCGCTTGTTTTCTCTTATGATAATTTTGTGCCAGCTTAAAGTTGAAATCCTTGATCTGCAACATCTTTAGCTTTAATTTCTCTCTCTCTCTCTCTCTCTTTCTTAGCAGGGAAATGAATTCAAATCATTTGCATTTATTGCCAAGAATATATTGCCTCGTCTGTAGCCTTTAGTCTGACTGAATTGCTTTTCTGCTTCATGAGACACATAGCACGGGGGCAGAGCATGGCCCTTCTGCCTCTGTGCTTTGGTGGGAAATAATGTATTTTTGCCATGCAAGTTTTTTTTAAAAAAAGAAGAATATTTGTCAAATTAATTACATTAAAAAGACAGGGCATACAAGCACAGTTATTTTACAGCGTATAATATGGATCAGATCAATCACATGGCAGGCAGCATTGGAAAAAAGATCTTTTTTCCCAATGATTTCCAAAGTTGATTTTCTTTGCAAATAGAATACTCATCAATTGAAGCACCGTGGAGAGCAAGCTTGTACTCTCTGGAATCTTTTTCTCTTCCCCAACCTGTTCTGTAGGCAGATATCTATTTTTATAAAATGCAATATCTGAACACTTATTTTCATACTTATGATTAAGTATGATTAAGTATATTGCAAATTTGTGAAATAGAAGTGCACAGGATGCATCAAAGCTCTTGACTTCAGAGGTTCTAACACCAAAGAATTCCATGACATTCTACAGCAGGGGTAGGCAACCTTTTTGAGCCGGGGGCCGGGTTGCTGTCCCTCAGACAATTGACGGGCCGAAGCACCAAAAATAAATAAATAAATAAATAAAAATTAAAATTAAAAAAGAATTTTAAAAATTTTAAAAAATGCATGCACACTCTCTCAGCCCCAGAAAAGCCATGGCAAAACCCCTGTGAAGATTTTGCCAAGAAAACCCCAAGAACAAGTAATAACAACAATGATCAATATCATCATGGGGGGGCGGCGGCGGTGGGGGGGGCGGCGGCGGCAGGACCGGTTTGGGGCCGGTCCAAAGGCCTTGCTGGGCCGCATCCGGCCCCCGGGCCTTAGGTTGCCTACCCCTGTTCTACAGCATGGTGTATTACTACTGGATTCCTACTTAGTCAATGAATAGTTACTGGCTATGTGGATAACTTACCTAAACTTAAATACTCTGAATGCATTAGATCTTTTTGACCATGGAAACTAAGTAGGATTTGCCCTCCTTAGTACCTGAATTGGGTATAGGGGTCATGAACAAATATAGCCTTGGAAAAGGCTATATTTCCAAGAAAAGCAATGACAAATCACCTTTGAGTATCCCTTGCCTATGAAATTCAAGCTGGCAACTTGAAGGTACACACACACACACACACACACACACACACACACACACAAATGCAATCATGAGGTTAACTTATACTAGAGTTAAAATTTGTTTCTGGTAGAGATATCCACCAACATGATGATCTCTCATATTCCTTTTACAACTTTGCTAACTGTTCCCTCTCTTGAGGTACATATAGAATATTCTTGAGCTGAAGATTCTCTCTATCCAGTAAACATCCTTACAAAGAAAGTGCAGCTAATTTAAACAGCTCAGTGTTGAGTTATTGTACTTATTCCATTATATTTTCTTCTATCCCCAAATAAAAGTCCAAATGGAAGAACATGCCACAATGCATAGTTTGAGGTACTTGGAGGATGCATTTTTAGCTGAGCCGTAAAAGATTAAAATGGAAATGAAGAGTTTGTGTAAAGTTTTTTTGTACAAGCCAAACACACACACATAAACATGAAAAAGCAAGACATTTGGTTTCTCCCACACATGCTATGTCATTGTGCTGCCAAAGGAACATGGTGACATATTGCTATGTGCTCCATTTCCACCTAGCAACTGTATCCAAGATAGAAATCAATGCAAGTTTATAAGCACCAATAATGACCAGGTCATAATACATTTTTTAGATATTATTTTTAAGTAGTTGCACAGTTTAGACACAATTATAAAGTAGGCTGAGAAAGAAGGGGAGAAGAGAAAGCAGCAATTTCCTGTTGGATTATTCAGTTGAATTCAAATGGACACTTTAGCTTTTCTGCACAAGGTGCTAGTGAAAACTCATGAGGAGTCACATCAGATTTAATTGAATTGTTCTGTTCAAATGATCTGATTAAGATTAAATAATCACTAATTATTTACAGAATCAAGGCAAGAATCTTTACTGACATATTAATCCTTCTTACAAATATTACCAAAGTACCTTATTATGAACTAGCCCATGCTCTGAGATCTGCTGGGGAGGGCTTTCTCTCTGTCCCACTATCCTCACAGCTACATGGGAGAGGGCCTTCTTAGTGGCTGCCCCCAGGCTCTGGAACTCCCTTCTCAGATAATTTAGATTTGTACTACTTTCTTTTCACAGACAAGCAAAGACTTTTTAAAAATTTTGACAGGCATTTGATGAGTGATGATATAAGGCCTATCTTACACAATGTACTGGATATTGATAATAGCTACTCATGTGTGTGTCTGTATATATATTTTTATATATGTTGTAACCTGATCTTAATTTTTTATGATTGTTTAATAGTTTTTAAATTTTTACATTTTATGGATTTTAATAATGTTTTTAAATTGTTGCAAGCCACTTTGAGTTCCAGTCTTGGAAAAGATGGAATAGAAGAAATAACAACAACAAATGATGATGATGATGATGATGATGATGGTGATGATGGTGATTTATGGTTAATAAGAACTGTAAAGTTAAAAGCCATGCATTTAGAACAAACAGATTTAGAGTTTTTTTTAGAAATTAATCTAAAGAGAAATTTAAAAGAAGGATGAAATAGTTGAGGAAGAAGAAAAGAGTGTGAAGAGAAAGAAGGGAAGAGATCAAAGGAGAAAGACAAAGAAGACAAAAATAATCAGAATAATTATTTTAACTGATAGAGATATTTCTACACAAGAAGCTTACTAAGCTTAATCAAAATGGTCAAGACAAACTACTTTTGACTATTTTACCTATTGGTTTCTTAAGGGAAAGGGAGAATAATTTGCTTTCAGGATTTCTAATGGCAATACAAACCTCTGCCACATATGTACATCATCAGATAAATGTCTCATCAAAGTGAGATCTTCTTTACTGATGAATGATCATCAACCTTCTAGCTTTGTGTCTATAGAACAGTTGCATCTGTTGTCTGGAATAAAATGACCCTGTAGAGTGCTTGATAAGATCTAAGCCTTGAATTGTACATTATGTTATTCAAGCTCTGTGTGTATGATTCTAAGCTGTGTGATAGCCTGTTTGACCTGAGTTCCCCAATTAGATTTGCATGTTTCTTTCACTGCAATTATCATATGAAGAGAGACAACCATGGTTTAGTGATTGATTCTGTAATTGAAATGAAATATGCTGTAATTGCTGGACTGTAATCTGTCATGTAGAGAGACAGCATGATATAGTGGTTTGGACTAGTGTTGGACTGAGACTCTGGAGAACAGGATTCAAATCACTGCTCAGCCAAGAAAATCCACTGGGTGACAAGTCACACTCTCTCAGCCTCAGAGGAAGGCAAGGCCAAGCCTCCTCTGAAGAAATCTTGCTAAACCTCTGTGATAGGTTTGTCTTAGAGTCACTATAAATTGGAAATGACTAGAAGGCATACCACAACAATCTGTAATGCACTACATAAGAGAGCCAACCTTATCTAGAACATGATGAGATCTGCTACTTCCTTGGGACAACTTAAACTTATTAAGTGGAAAGCTGAGAACTAAATGAATGGTGAACTCCTCTCTTTCTGAACCATAACTGGTTTGAAACAGTACCAATTATTATGATAAAGATGATGATATCATTTTCAGAAAGATATCATTATCATCATCACCACTATCATCACCAATCATCATAATCTATAGTGGTTTAGAAGTGTGTGTGTGTGTGTGTGTGTGTGTGTGTGTGTTGTGTACCTTCAGGTCCTCTCTATCTTAATGGCGACCCTAAGGTGAACCTATGACAGGGTTTCCTGGCATGTTTCTTCAGAAGGGATTTGTCATTGCCATCCTCTGAGACTGAGAGAATGTGATTTGGTCAAGGTCACCCAGTGGGTTTTTGTGGCCAAGCAGGGATTCGAACCCTTGTCTGAGTCCTAGTTCAGTGCTCAAACCACTACAACATGCTGGGTATCACTGGTCCATGTTCAAAATCCCTTTAAAATCACACAGTTATAGCATTATATTCCACTTTAACTGGCTTGGCAACATCCAAAGAAGTTCTGGTATTTGCAGTTTAAGGAGGAGTATTTAGTATTCTCAGCCACAAAACTCTGGTGCCTCACCACACTACAAACCCCAGGATTCAACTAGATCTTGGCATGGCAACTATAATTCTGTAGTGTGAAAGAACATAGGTCCACAATGATTTCATCCTCCTTCCTCCTACCCTGCATATAAATAAAGCAAGACACATGAGAATCTCCCTGATAGTCTCCAGGGAAACCTACCAATACACAAGTGGATGCAACATTGTGGAGTAACATGGCAGTATGGATCCTTGCTTTGCTTTCTCTCTCTCTCTCTCTTTCAAACATAATATGTGACATTCCCCAAATGACTCAATTGCTCAGGAACCAAACCTAAAGTGACTTCTGTGAATACATTAAAGTGCCTTGTGAGAACACATGTGAGATGGTAGTCACTTTGTATGAATTCGAAATCCAGATCTGAAGGGAACCTCTTTGAACATTTAGCAGTAATCTGAACCAAAGGATCTAAAATAAATTTGAGTCCTTCTGAAACTTTGTGAATGATTTCAACATTCAGAGGTAAATGGAGTTCAACACTTCTTTTTTCATAGAAAGAGCACACTAGGATGGGAAGAAGGTAGGAAGTGGATATGTGTAATTTTGTAACTTGTGTAATTTTGTAGCTGGCTGCTCTAGCTTCCAACCAGAGAATAACATTACCAGTACTCTTTAATTACAGTGTTTTGTGTGAGATATAGAAGGACTGGAGAAAGGGCTTCTTCAATGTGAATGTCCCAATATTTTCTCAATACTATGTCATCTATACATTCACTTTTCAAGATTTCTGTGATGCTGTCAATAGAAAAAGACCCTTCTTCAATTTGTTTTTATTTATCCCAACTCCCTAATCCTTGAACTTACAGATTCTTCTGAAATTTTTGCAAGTTTCTCTTCTAGGGAGAATTTTGTGTTATGTAAATGAAAATTACAATTAGAAACAGAATTAGAAACAGAAAAAAAAAGAGTTAAGATAGGAGGAAGCAACATTAATAACCTAAGATATGTGGACAACACCATAATATTAGCAGAAGACATTTAGGAATTGGAACAGTTAAAGGTCAAAGATGAAAGTGCAAAGGCAGGTCTGATGGTCTGATGCTGAACATAAAGAAAACAAAAATAATGACCAGAGAAGAAATACACAAATTCAATCTAGACAACGAGGATATTGGAATAGTTAAATAATTCCCATATCTAGGATCAAACATTGACCAGAATGG
>CM034706.1:220370027-220385355 GCA_020142125.1 Phrynosoma platyrhinos
TTCTTGAACAGATCAGACCAGGGCTCTCCTTGGAAGCAAAGATGATAAGATGAGACTATGGTACTTTGGCCACATAATGAAAAGGCACGGATCACTAGAAAAAAACAATAATGCTAGGAAAGGTAGAGGGTAGAAGAAAGAGAGAAAGATCACATACCAGATGGATAGACTCGATCAGGGGGGTTATGGTCAAGGGCTTGCAGGATTTGGGCAAGGAAGTGGAAGATAGGGATTCTTGGAGATGTCTCATCCACAGAGTCACCATGAGTCAGAACCAACTCAAGGGCAGCTAACAACAACAACAAATGAAAATTACCCATGGGACTGAGATCGGGTGAAGATGGAGGAAGGAAATCTCCAGGAATGCCCCTGCAATTTTCTTGTTGTGCAAATCACCAGTAACATTTCTTCTGAATTTTTGCTATGTTATTTAAATAGAGCAATGGGATATAATTCTTCACTAAAGGGCGAAACAGACCACCCCAAAGGAGTGGTGTCTGGCCATCCCTTTGAGTGCCAGATTGGGGCCATGGCAACTGCACACCATGGCCCCAACCTGACATTTTTCCAGCCCAAAAAGAAGTGGCAAAACACTGTTCCTTTTTGAAGCAGAAAAAAGCTACCTTTTTTGCCTCCATGGCAGCTCTTCTGCACTTCTGTAGCATGCAGGCCTAATTGACGCACTAAAGGAGTGTTACAATGCTATCTGCTGTCTGGTCAGGTGGGTGGCATGACACTAGCTTGGGGGCAACATCAGGGCATGCATCCTCCAAATGCCACACCTCCATGCCGCCTCCAAGCCAGTCTGTTCAGGCCCTAAGTTTCTTCTTGAAGGAAACGATAAGTAAGTTTATTATTTTTCTTCTTGTTGAAAAAAAAATCTTCAAAGACTACACAGTTTCCAAGTCAGTTTGCAATTCAGCACTTACTCTACACAAAATTTGCACATTTGTTTTGCACAGAAAACAGTATCTTCTGTGCTGGAAACGGCATTTATGTGCAGAAAATAATATTTTGCTGTGCAGCAATGTAATTTCCCAGACACAAACTGCTACATCCCATGCAGAAACATGCATACAATGTTGCTGTCTATGTAAATCAAATACATATACATTTTGCACATAAACAAATCTCCTATTACAATATTTTCTGCACAGGAAACTGCACTCACTGCCTATGCAGAAAATGCTGGATTTTTGCACAAAACAGCCATGTGCAAATTTTGTGCAGAATAAGTCCAAACTTCAAAGCTTCTTGTCTGTTCAGGAGTCTTTTCATCTGGGGGCATTATCAGATGGGGAAAAAACCAGGAGTAAAAGGCATACTCCTTGCATAATCACATAATCACACTGAAGATATTCAAACACATCTCGTTCATCCATGTCTTATCCCATGAAGATCCAGGAATGCCCCTGCAACTAAATCATTCCCAGGATTTCTCTATGAATAGTTTGTTGCTGGAGTGTTCCTGGATCTTCACAGGATAAGTCCTGGATGAGCGCAACTTTCTTGGAAAATCTTCAGCGCAACCATGTGATTATGTTGTGAGGATGCCTTTTACTCCTGGCTTTTCCCCCCATCTGATAATCTCCTGGGTTTCTCATCAATCAAAAACATGTTCTTTTTTTATTATTGATAGAAACCTAGATGAGAAGAATCCTGTTCTTCTCATCCAGTTGAAAAGAAACATATTTTTCAACCATTTTGCAAATATTTTTGAACATTCTTTCCATTCCTACTTAGGGCTACATATATAATGTAATGTCAGTTTTATACACCCCCTTCCTCCAACACAGAATACTTGTAAGGTGAACCTGTCTTTGAAAGCCCACAGATTTTAAAATCTCATTTTACATCCCTTCATGTGCAGTATTATAGTTTAATGTTAGACCTAACTTTTAAACATGTGCTAACAATGTTTTAGAGGCATGGTCCAATGCATGCCAACTATAGAGGAGAATAGATAGAATCACAGAATCATAGAGTTGGAAGAGACCACAAGGACCATCCAGTCTAATCCTCTGCCATGCAGGAACTCACAGTCAAAGCACCACTGATAGATTGCCATCCAGCCTCTGTTTAAAGACCTCCAAAGAAGTTCTTACTGTCAGAAGTTCCTCCTATTGTTTAGGTGGAATCTTTTTTCCTATACTTGCATCCATTGTTCTGTGTTCTAGTCTTTGGAGTAGCAGAAAACAAGCTTGCTCGATCTTCAATGTAACATCCTTTCAAATACTTAAACAGGGCTATCATATCACCTTTTAATTGTCTCTTCTCCAGGCTAGACATACCCAGTTTCCTAAGTTTCTCCTCATGAGGCATGGTTTCCAGATCTTTCACCATTTTAGTTGCCCTCCTCTGGACATGCTCTAGCTCAGGGGTAAGCAATCTTTCCCCTTTAAGGGTCGAAGGAATTCAGCTCCCAGAATCCCAGGAGCTATTGGCCAACATGGGACTATTGGCCAACACGGCTGAGACTTCTGGAAGCTGAAGTCCCTCAGCCCTTAAAGGGGAAAGGTTGCTTACCCTTGCTCTAGCTTGTGAACTTCCTTTTTGAATTGTGGTGCTCAGAATTGGACACAATATTCCAGGTGAGGTTTGACCAAAGCAGAATAGAATGGGATGATAAGCTTTGGCATAGACACTGATTTTTAGTTACAAAGAGAGCAAAAATTGATGGGTATTCTAAAGTAGTATCATGCATTACAAAGGTTTGTCCTGCAAGTCTATTATTTTTGAACTTTAGTAGCAGCATCAGCTCCACTTGTCTTTGGATAAACACTATAGAAAGACTTCTGCTTTTGTTTTGTTTTGTTTTCATTTTTCTTGACTTATTAAACCTCAGTCTTGTACTGATACTATTTTGGAACTATCTTCACTATGCTTTGTTCAACATGTCTGCTGTCTTGAACATTCTGTACATTTGTGTGAAATTCTAGTGAAATTCTGCATGTGAATGTGAAATTCTAGTGAAATTCTGCATCAAAGAAAACTTATACTAGAAAGTTGTTCTGAACCTCCTCCAAATTGCTCCATGCCTTTAAGACCAATCCTGCTTTTAGGAGATAAAGAAATAAAAGGGGGTGGAGAGTTAATTCAGAATGTGCTTCTTCGTCTAAACGGTATGATCTAAAACACCAAATGGCTCAGCCCATCAAGAGGGCAATGCACAGATTAAAACTGTCCTTCCACAACTAATTCTGGCTGTAGTTCTGTCATTGTTGACAGATGCTGCTGTAGTCAAGTGGAAATAACCCAGGTAACATTCCACCTGGTGTCTAGCCAAAGAGGAAAATGAGGCAGTCAGCTAGAGACAGTCCAGTTGTGCTGAAAGAAAGGGAATACACACACACACACACACACACACACGGAGATAAGTGTTCCAGAACTGCTTAGGTCTTCCTTAGCACTTTTCAGTCATGGATATTGAAGTAGCACACAAAATTTATAGCATAATCTTTCTGTGATATAGTAATTTCTGAGATGAGCAGAAGCTTTGAATAGGTGTTATATGACATAGACTGGAATCCTGTTTGTTTCATGCATGCCACTCACAGAAGATCTGGGAGAACAATGTTAGTTTTTTTATCGTAGCTCCAGAAGTGCTGCTAGGTACTGACTGGGTGACTGCTGTCCTCCTTTCTTTCCTCCCTCCCTCCTAGCAGCACAACCCAAGAATGCCTACCACTATCCATCAATCCTAGCTAGTCAATGGCTATAGCAGTGTATCCCAAGAATGAAAGGGATGCAAAACTGCACAGGTGGAGCTTTATGTTCCACCTGCACAATACAGCATCTTAGCCACTGAGATATTGGACTAAATGTAGTTACAAAACTTTGATAGAGATAAGGGGAAAAGCAAATAGTTTTTTTTTAAAAAAAAAAAAAATCTGGCCCTATGTATTGGCCATTGTGTATTTCTGCAATGGCAAGATGGTTCTTCCTCAGGATGGGGACAGGCCAATATTGTTTTTATGAAGATGTCCTAAACAGCTGAAGCATAGCTTTCATACTTTAAGAAACAAAAGTAGAGGAGGCTGAACACAGTTGCTCTGTCAGTCAATGGCCTCCCATATGGAAATTCTTAACTTCTTTCCATGCAGAATTCTACATCTGTCACTCAATCATACTTGCTATTTATTATCATGGCAGTAATATTAAATTAATCCAATGGTATGTGAGAGAAATCCGGGGGGGGGGGGGGAGAGAGAGAGAGAATGAGAGAATGGAGGCTGATCCATCTCCTAACTTTTTTCAGGTATAAAAAAAATTCACAAATATTTCTTTTGCTTGCTGCTGTGGAACTCAGTGGAACTCTAAGAAGGTGGAAACAAACACTTGAGGACCTAAAACTACCATGATAGCATTTATTTCAAATAGCAACTGCTGCCTTTCAAAGTCAGTTTTGTATTCACAGGACCATTTAGTTGTATACATACTAGAGCTTGGTTATTTTTCACACTAAAGGGAAGGTAAAGTTTTCTCTTGATAAGATTGTCTGGTTGTGACCAACTATAAAGAGCAGTACTCCTCTCCATTACTAAGCCCAAGAGCCAGTGTTGTGATCATGTGGCCAGCATGCTCTTATAATTCCACAGCCAGCTTGGCCATTGGCCATGCCAACTGGAAGATTTTGGGAGCTGCTCTTTTTTAAAAAAGTTACTTTTCCATGTATTAAATATTGTGGTATCTCTCAGACAACCTATGACATTTGGAGTCTCTTATTTATAATAAGAACAGATTCTTTGCCAGTAAATATAACCTGCTTCTATTTAGTGAAAGTTAATTGAGAGAAAAGTCAACATTCTCCAAATGCTATATTATGAAGAATAAGGAATACAGAATTCATTTCGCTAGCATTTTAAACAGCTTTTTACAAAATGATTTGATATGACTCAGTTTGTCAACATGTGCATTTTTCCACTATGAAGAAGTATTCATATGACACTCCTGAGACTGATATTTCCTTAATGAAATGCACACCACTGATCTTACAAAGTCTAATTGCTTAAAGAATGAGTGTCAGATTTCTTTATTCTACTTGTGGCACTGAAAGCATTCCAACTCACATGACAAGCAAAAAGGTTAATGGGACTGTTATTTAAAAAAGGTTTCTGTAGCCAAGTTACATTAAGAAACAGAAGCAAGAGCAAGCACTTCTGACTTGAAAAAGTGTCTGAAATTACTGGAGGGGGATTGTTAATGGAGAGGCAAGTTATTGTGAGCTCTCTAGATGATGCTTGTACCACTAGTTATTGATTCTCTCTTCACTGTGCCCACTGGAAGAAAAGAGGGGAGGAAGATAAGGGAGGACAAAATTGACAAAAACTCAGAGTCGTTACAGAAATGTGAATCCTCTCAATATACATCCTTAGGTTTTGCTGGGTTTTGCCAGTTTCTGTTGCCTCCATATTGACTCATTCCATGTGAGAGAGAGGATGTGTGGAGTGGTTTGCAGAGATTTCTTGGATTGGCAGTAGGGTTCTTCCAAAATGTGCTTTGCTAAGGTGGTCCTGTGATCTGAAGGTTAATTTTTGTCCTCTCTGAATTGTACCCCCTCTGTCTTTAGAGTTACACTGCTATAGTGCAAACATGCCATCTCAGAGCTGCACTGATGCAATATAATTCTTTTTAAAAAGGAGAGAAAGAAGAAGAGAAGGTGACTGTTTTGCTCCAATATGTTTCAGAATGAAAAAGAAACATTACTTGAGGCATGGAATAAAATGTTGCAAGTTATGTTGGGAATTTCCAGGAAACAGTGTAGGATAATAGAAACAGTAACTGTTGTCCTGTTCAGTATTTATAAGGTCACAATCCAGACTTATAATCTTATAACTGTTGAGATTCCCATTTACAACCATTTGTCACCCAATGTGACTCCAAAAAGGACCTCTTCAGCCAGGCAGCATCCCATCCTAAGGCTATCCAAGGTTTTGCACACCAGAATGTGGGAAATGATGACTCTCCCAGTCATGAGGCACACTGAGAGAAGCAGCTGTGGCAGGAGATAAAGGAGTCTCTCCAGCTACTCATTTCAATGTACTCTGTGACTGAGGGAGTATTGCAGTTGTCATTTCCCAGTACTCCAATCTGCAGCACCTCAAAAAACCTTTGGTTACATTGCCGCCTGACTTAAGAGGTTGGGCTTTTTTGGATGGCATTGCCAGAAGTGGCTACAATAATTGAGCTTTGTTATTGTAGCTATATCTGTGTCAGAGCTGCACACTTCACTCCCATGGTCTATCTTTGCTGGGCTCTGCAGTGATGCCAGCATCGACTACTGCACAATGTGCTAAAGAAATGCTCAAAGTCTCCAAGTTCTATTTACAGAACTTTACTACTGTAGTACAGCACTATATACACAATAACCAACCATCCACTGCTCAATAATAATCCACTACTCAATAATCCATACTGTCCATAGGCCATGCCCATATATATGCACACTGTCCATGGTATGATCTTCCTTCACAGGTGCCTACAATTGTCCCTTGCATTAGTCTGTTGAGTCTTCCTGGGCATGTCCTCCAAATGGTGTGACAATGACACTCCACCATGGTGCAACCTTGCCAGACATTGCATCATCCAGTTGCTTCCTCAGCTGCCATATTCTGTCCTGTAAAATTGCTAATTCACTGGTTTATATACATACATACATTGACAATCTGCCAATGCAGGATTTCAGCCTTCAGTTGGATATTGTTTTTAAAAATGGGGGGACGGACCCAGAGAACTATAATAGCAAAATACCAGAACCTCCCAACACATTTGCCCCTGCTGGGAAAACCTATTGGCTTCCTTCTACATCAGGGATGGGAACCCGTTGCTGGTCAATGAGCTGAATTGCCTGGTCACGGCCAAGCTTTAGGATGACACGAGGGGTAATCAGCTGATCAAATGTTTGCATCTCAGGTAACCATTTGATTGCATCACTGAATTTCTACCCCTTGTCACTGGGGGATGCTGATCTGGTGTTGCCCTGTAAAGGAAATGCCACAATACCCTCAGCATCCCTGGGTCTCCTATGGACTCCAAAACCAGTGTTCCACAACACCGGAAGCCATGCCCACAAGATCTGAGACTTATGATACTGCTTAGTGCCTCTTAGAAATTGTGAAAGTGCATCACTATCTCAAATAGAGGGAGGGAGAGTGGGGAGAGCCAAATGAAACTGGCACCTTCCACTTGCACTGCACAGCCTTAAGTCCCTACCCCTTCCAGCCTTCCTGACCAATTCTGCCATTGCCCTGGGCATCATTTCCACTCCCACTGAACTCTGTTCCACCTGTTTCTAGCCCCAGGAAGCCAATCTGGGCCTCCAAGCCCACTCCAGGGGCCTCTGGGATACCACCAGGGCTGGCAGACCTTGCAGCATGACAGCTCCCACTCACAGCAACCAGGCCAGCTCAGTGAGTCCTGTGGCCTCATTTACTTCAGTACCCACAACAAAGCATGGGTTAGCACTTGAACTATGTGACATTCCTTCACTATAAAATTAACTTTAAAAATCACAGTTTCACTGTAAATGGCCTGAAGTTTTCTTTAATTAAGTTACAATCACAAAAAAAAATATAAATATATCTTTCTTATATCAGAGAAAGGAATTAGTTTCTAGATATTTGGACCTAATTACTTTCAAACTCAAAGAACAGGAGGAGATCCCACAGAGATGTAAGCTGGTTTTTGAAATGGCAGTTAATCCTTTGCTTCCTATTTCTGAAAATTTGTTATCTGCGGAAGCCATATCCCCTCACTTCTATTGCCCATGTTACATGTTTTGGCAGATTTCCTGACTTAAATGTATGCAAACTGTCTGTAGCAGACTGAGAAAGTAACCAGATGATTACTGAAAGAAGTTGAGAGTGGGGGGAAGCAGTCATTTCTATTAGTGGAAACAGCTAAGCATCTTCTATATTACAATCCAGTACTATGTTTACTCATCGATATCAGTTGGACTTACTTCTAAGTAGTTATGTTTAGGATACTTATATAACACAGAATTATGTAAGAACCATAAACATAATGTTGATGTGCAGAGTTAAATGTGTTCTTAGATTTTGTTCTCAAAAGAGGAGTGACACACCTTATTAGGTTTCATGTTTAGTGAGGTTGTCCTGCTATAGAACCTGAATTACTGATAACTCTACCTTTACTTCCCTTCTGACTGAAAGGCAGATTTAGGATACTATGACAAGTAATGCTTTTGGGGCCAAGATCTATGACCCCTCAAGCAAAAGGAGCATCCCAAATGCAAGCTGGGTTATTCAGTTTTGTAGCATGTGTACTAATACATATGGCCATCTCACTAATTATGTCCAGAATCTAAAATTACCTGACTGCATCACTGCCAGTTTGCTTAAAATTCATGACCTGATGGTGTTTCTAGAGTAGTACATAGCAGAACTCTGAAAATGAGATATATTTGTGGCTGGAACAAAGTGATTTTCACAATTCTTCTCCCCTCACCATGTTCCTGAAAATTTTCTGTGAAATTGAGGGACATGATATTTGGTGACTCAGGGTGTTGCAAGGGGAAGAATGATAATGGAAGCCTTTTCCTCCATTGTAGAGGGTATTACAGCCAAAGGAAGAAGCCTTTTTAGTCACAGATAATCACCTTTGGGCCTACATTTATCTCCACCTGGCCACTACATTCCCCCCCCCCCGACATGTATGAATGGGGTGTACATATATATGATAATGGCACTTCACAATGGAAAGGGCTATATTCTATAAAATCTAAAATGATAATAAATGTATTAGTCTTTAAGGTGCCACAGGACTTCATTACTTTTGCTGCAACAGAATAAAATGACTACTTCTCTGGAAATTAACATAATTTCAGTTATTCTTCAGCGTTTATAGCTAGTGTTAATACCCAAGATATTGGCCACTGCTTGAAAAAGTTAACACCTAAAGCCAGTCATTAGAGAAAGACAAATGAAGGAAGAAACACAGAATTCAAGCATCTTGCACAATCTTTTAGTTTATTTTAGGGAATGCAAGAGGTCATTAGAGATCCTTGGAAATTATTAGAGAGATGCAACAGGAAACATTTCAGATGTGAATACAGTTAGAAATCTGAGACAAAAAGACAGGGCAAAAAAGGACTTGACTATAAGGACAAGATGTTTCTATTGAATGTGAAAGGTTGAAGATAGCCCATGGAGATAACTGCAGAGACAAGATGAATAATCCTAGCAGGGGACCTTTAAACAAAGGTAAGCATGAATATGTAATAAAAGACAATAATGTCTAAATAGGTCAATACTCAGACACTATGTCTTTACAAAAGCCAAAGATGACTTTTTTCTTCATCATGTTTGTGGCTAAAGAGCTCAAACAGTTAGACGATTGGCAAACATTTTCATTATAACTGTGAAAAATTTAAATGAATGCTTTAAAAAAAGCTTGTTTTACAAAGCTTCTTGTGCAGAATCACAAGTGCCTGTACAACCCTATGTTGTATGCACAAACATGGTCCATGTATTACTATGCAAATGACTGCATGTGTTGTGCATATTGAAGATGCACATGACTAATGTATTTATTATATATTAATTTAGAGCAAGAGTTCTCCGAGCAGATTTGTGATACTAATTGTATTAATAACATGTACAATAGTGTCTTAACAAGAATCATTTTTGAATAGGCATTCCTTCCAGTGTGAAAGTATAGTACACCATCTTTTCTCAGTTGTCATATTTTAAAATAACATTGTGGATTTTTTTAAAAAAAATGTGTGTTGACTGGTGAATTCTAGTCAATAGTATAAGCAATCTATTCTTTTTAAATTAATGACCTGAACCAAGTAATCAAAGAAAGGCTGCAATCCTAACCTTAACCAAGTATGCACAGTTGTGATCCTAGGTCATTTTCAGATGCACTCTTCCTGGGACCCCTGTGTATGTGAACATAAGAACATTAGAAAAGACATTAGAAAAGTCATGTTAGATCAAAGCAAAGGCTGATGTAATATAATATAACATTCTGTTCACAGTGTCTAACAAGTTGCCAACTGGAAATGCCACAAGCAAAACATGAATGCGACAATATCTTCCCACTTTTGTTTCCTTAAAAGTGGTCTTTGGAAGCATACAACTTTTAGTATATTGTTGTATGCCTTCAAGTCATTTCTGATTTAGAGTGGCCCTAAGATGAACCTATCATGAGGTTTTTTTTAGCAAGTTTTGTTTGGGTGGAGGTTCATTTCCTCTGAGGCTGAGAAAATATGACTTGCCCAAAGTCACCCAGTGGGTTTCTGTGGCTGAGCAGAGATTTGAACCTTGGTCCCCAGAGTCATAGTACAACACTCAAACCATTATACCACTTTGGCTTGTTTAGTTCATGGGAGGATGCATATCTGTCATGAATTTGTGTAGTCTCCTTTAAGAAATATCCGTGTTAGTGGCTATCTCTACATCTTTGCCACCTTCCTTACCCTTTTGCCTGGAGATCAGACCAGCCGCAGCACAATTACTGGGCTTGCCTTCCCTCCCTGTTGCCAGCACAGGGAGAAGACATGGAAGTGCATGGAAGGAGCATTACATTCTGCCTGTTCATATGAGATTTCAGGTACTTTCTGCTAACAGTGTTCTTCAGGTGGAGTGGGAAAACTAAGGCATGCAGAAATTGTCTTTTACTGGGTGCAGAGACAAGCCATGCTCACTGTTAGAAGCGATGGATGGTAAGAGATTATTATTGGAATGAAAGGTCTGCTGCAGCCCTTACTCTCATCACAGAGGAAGTGCCACCATTGAAATGAATCAAATTGTAGGTGGAAAAATAAGTTAGAATCTTCAGTAGGAGGAACATTTATTTTAAAAAAATGCATTCTTGGATAGAAATAGCCTGTTCTTTTCTAAACTAATTTAAAAGAGAAAAACATGGGAGGGAAAAATTTTGTGGCATAACTTCCCATACCATAGAGCAGACAGGAAGGGAGCAGGGGGTTCAGTCTGAGCCAGTTCTTTTTGTTTTACAACAGAGCACAGTCACTTAATTAACCCTGACTGAACCAGACAATGTTATCTGCCCATAACACTTTGGGGACAGGTGACTGACAGAGGAAGCAAAAGCAAACAGGAAAGGAAGACAAAAGATCCTAATCACATTCTGTCTAAACCTGATGGACAAGAGTGCAGGAAGAACAAGTATAGAAGTTGACGTGTGTCTTCACATCAGAACCACTGCATCTCACAACATCTGAAACCAATCTTTGGATAGTGACTCAGTCAGCAAGTCTGCAAACATCTATTCCATGACTCAGCTTGGCAAGCATATGCTCTAATGTTTAGATGATTTCTTGCAGGTTTGTTTCCTACTCTCTGGAAGCAGAGAAAAAAAGCTTACACTATCATATACATAATATCCCTTCAGATATTTAAAGATGACTATCCTGTCACTTCCCAGTATTCTCTAAGCTAAATATAATCAGCTTCCTAAGCTGTCTCTCCAGGGCTTGGTTTTCAGAACCTTCCCATCTTACTCATCCTCCTCTGGACACATTCCATCTTGTCAATATCCTTTCTGAATAGTGGCTCCCAGAACTGAATGCAACATTCCAAGTGAGGCAGAATGGAGTAGTAGTATTCCATCCCTCAGTCTGGATACTATACTTCTGTTGATGCAGCCTAGTACTGCATTGAGTTGTTGTAGTTTTTCCATCTCACTCTTGACTCATAGGGATCATTCACACTTACTTTTTGAATGGACAGATTCACATCTCTGCACTAATTTAGAACTGATTCAGAATCATTTAGAATCATTTCAATGTTCCCTCTATGTTTTAACTCTCTGCTGCATTTAACCCCTGTCACCATTCTGATTTGCCACTGTTTCAGATCAAAATTTCTGGAATGGTGGCAGTGTGATGCGAATCAATCCGATAGCTTGTTCTCACTATCAGAAATGTAGATCTTTGGAGTCCTTTAAAATAGAGCCGCTAAGGGATCCGAGATCCGGTGTTTTTTTATGGAACCCCCCTCCCCAAACTGCACCATTGCATTCGGGATGAATGTGACCATCACAGAAATAAACCAGTTCCAAACTGGTTTATTTCCCTAGTGTAAATGAGCCCAAACTTTGCTTGTGGTCAGGCCTAGAGTTTTTTCACATAATTTTTGTTAGTTTTTCCCATCTTACATTTGTGCATTTCATTTTTTCTGGCCTAACTGTAATATCCTATATTTATTCCTGATGAACTACATTTTGTTAATTTTGGCCCACCTCTCCAATCTGTTAAAGTGACTTTGAATCTTGATCCTGATTCTGCCCTCTGCCATATTAGATAAGTCTCTTGTTTGCTAAGCATGCCTTCTATTCTGTCATGTATTCTGTCATGTATAAAGATGTTGGGATTTTAAAGATGTTGGATAAAATCAGATCTATGACAAAACCTGGGACACCTCACTGGTCACTTCTCTCCAGGATGAAAAAGAAAAACACCTATTGGTGAGCACTCCTTGGATTCAGTCTGTCAGCCAGGTACAATTCCATTCAATAATGGCATTGTCTAACTCATATTTTACTGGCTTATCTACAAGAATGTCATGGGGAACTTTGTCAAAAGCCTTACTGAAATCAATATATACTACAGCATTCCTCTGATCTTTCAAGCTTGTAATTTTATCAAAAAAGAAAGAGAGATAAGATTGAATGGTTTGGAAGAAACCCACAATGTGTTTCAATAATCACAACTTTCTGTTCTATAGTTGTTACCCACAATAATGTCACTGTTGTTTTTCTCACCTTTAGTTTTTACTCCAAAGATCTCAACATTCTTTCCTAGTTGGTCAATATCTTTGGAATAGCTTATATCTTTCTATTACTACATTCCAGTCATGAGATTTATCCCACTAGATTTCTGTGATGGATATGAAATAATTTTTGCCTTCATCCATTAAGAGCTCAAATTTTTCTTGTTGTTTATTTCCCATGTTCTTTGCACTGGTGTAGAAACATCTGAGATGAAGATCATTCTCTCCAATTGCTTATTGTTTTTCCCCTGCCCATTAATGGGTTCTTAACAATATGCTATGTGAAGAATTCATTGCCTTTATTTGTTCTGGACAACTCGCAGCTCACTTTTAGTGGATGTACCTAGATCTGATGTTATGAGAGTTTTGGTGGATGTACCTAGATCTGATGTTATCCACTTTGTCATTATCATGTGTAATTTTATATATCTGTCATGTCTCCTTTTACTCCTTTCTTTTCATCTTGGTCCCTAGGTGCCACAGATTTGGAGGTGGTCTAAAAAATTTTTAGTAGGAATCTTTGCCAGTATATAAGTCCTACTAGAAAGTGAAAGCATCTGGATTTTGAATTACTATATTTAATAATAATAATAATAATAATAATAATAGGTTTTATTTCTAACCCGCCCCTCTGCATCGCAATCGGGGCGGCTTACAACAGTTAAAATAGTACAATTAAAACAATCCAATATCCCAATCCCACCTCCCATATCCCACCCACCCCTTAAAACAAAATTAAACTAAGAATATATTAAAACACATAAAATAACGATAAAGTGCACAATACAACAAACAGCACAACAACAAACAACTGAACAGCAGCGAGAGGTTTAAAGGGGGAGAATTAGTGTTCGTCCTCTGGAGGGTTATTCCGGGAAGGCCTGCCGGAAGAGATCCGTCTTAACTGCTTTCTTAAAAGCAGTAACTGTTGTAATAAGACGGATCTCGTCCGACAGGCCATTCCATAATTTAGGGGCGATGGCAGGGAATGCTCTCTGCGAGGTGTGTACAAACCTCGACTTTGGTTGATTTAATAGATTCTTCCCCGCTGACCGAAGGGCACGGGGGGGCTCATATGGGGAGAGGCGGTCCCTAAGATAAGCTGGACCCAAGCCATGTAGGGCTTTAAAGGTCAAAACCAACACCTTGTACTGTGCCCGGAAACTAATTGGCAGCCAGTGGAGGGACTTAAGCACTGATGATAATTAGGGCTTGGCCCAGGTGGTGGCAATCAGGCTGCCACTGACACGTCAAGATGCTGAGTATTGGTAGTCAGTCATATTTGGAAAATGAAGCCTTGCATCTATTGGATAGTGAAACCCTTTTAAAGTGTACTTTTCGTTCAGATGTCTTAATGCCAAACTCTGTCATTTCATATAATTTCCCTTTATTTGTTGTTAACTGCCCTTGAGTCGATCTCAACTCATGGCAACCCTATGGATGAGATATCTCCAAGACCCTCTGTCTTCCACTGCTCTGCTGTGCCACAGTCAGCTGTTAGGAGTGAGGAAGACGTCGGTCTTTGGGACTCCAACATCTTCTCCAGCGTCTCTGCTCGCACATGTGTGAGGGAGACAGCCTGCAGAGGCTATTTAAGAGCATCCTCACTCCCTCCTGGGCAGCTCTGCTGTTAGGAGTGAAGAAGATGTCGGTCTTTGGGACTTTAACATCTTCCCCAGTGTCTCTGCTCGCACGTGTGTGAGGGAGAAAGCCTGCAGAGGCTATTTAAGAGCAGCCTCACCTCCTCCTGCACAGCGCAGCTGTTAAGAGCGAGGAAGATGTCAGTCTTCCTGATGTGCGAGTGTCGAAGAAGTCAGTGGAGTGCTGGGCGGGGGATTTAAAACTCCCTCCTGAGGGACCATCTCTCCACCCGAGCCCATGGTGGCAGTGTCTGGGGCCACAGAGGGGACCGGGCAGCGCCCTGACTACCAATACTCAGCATCTTGACGTGTCAGTGGCAGCCTGATTGCCACCACCTGGGCCAAGCCCTAATTATCATCACCTGGTGGCCTAAACTGCTGAAATTAGTGTTTGAACTGTAAAGGACTTTCTCTGACCTTGGCCCCCAGTCCTCAGTTAACCATCTGAAATGGCCTGAGCCACCTCACTTTGCTAGAAGCTGGGAGGAGTTTAACGGGAGATAAAAAACCTGCATAAATACCACCTCTCCCCCAGCAACTACACAACGTGCGATGGCGTGGGGCCTTAGAGAACTGGGAGGGATTAATACCACCATCACCAGAACTGTCTTTTTTAACATCTCAACCCGTAGAATGTTGATGAGGGGAAATTATTTGTTCTGGGGAAAAGTGACAGTCAGGAGTTCCTTTCAGTTCACTCTTTTCCTGGCTATTTACCTTGGAAGACACTGCCATTTACTGGGGACAGAGACTAGCTGGATTCTTCCTCCCCCCCTTTATATAATGTAGCCGGATATAGCCTGGGAGTGGCCATTGAGGTAGTGTGGGGGCAGGGAAAGTATGATGGCAACAGAGTCAACAAATGTTACAAAAGAAGGAGGTATAGATGCCTAGTACCTATCCCTCCTTCAGTTCACTCTGTTTCCCAGG
>CM034706.1:220394475-220409913 GCA_020142125.1 Phrynosoma platyrhinos
ATTATTATTATTATTATTATTATTATTATTATTATTATTTCAATACAGTCTGTTGAGAAATTACCAGTCTCTGTGAGAGTTCCTGTCTTTGGCATAAGATTGAGACAAGGAACATTTCTTTGATGTGCCAAAGACTGTGGCCCAAACCACATGGGACAAAAAGTGGACCTTCTGGCCATTTCAAGGGTGTGGCATTTCATGCCTTTGATGTGGCCAGAAACTGCTTTGAGGCCACCTAAAGCGGCCTGAAACAGGCCAGAAAAATTGGGGCAAAAAGTCAGTCCTTGCTGGCAGCCCATTTAGGACTGTGGCAGCAGTGTACTTCAGGACCACAGAGTCCAGTCGCTGAAATCCCCAGCTGACTGGAGGCCGATCAGGGCTTGAGCAGCCAGAGGCCACTCTAAGCTACTGGTCTGCTTCATCCCTAAAACAATTAAACCTGTAGATCTGAATTATGAAATAAAAGATTCAACTTGCACATGAAGAAGAACATCCTTTGACTCTCTCAAAAATTGGTGGACTCTCCATATTTGCAGAGCTTTGAAGCAGTTTGTATAGGCATCTTTCAGATGTGCTTTAATAGTATATTTCTTCATGGTAGAGGGTTGTACTAGATGGACTTCACAGCCCTTTCCAACTCTGATTTTATATAACCAATCCATTATTTTCCTGGAAAGTCTTTGCACAAAACTACAAGGGAGTGTTGAAAAGGTCTCTATCCAACCAAGAAGGGAATGATCTAGCACCATGAAACTTACATGGTATTCCACATATTCACCCTGACATTTGATGTACCTGGCACATCATTTCTCAAGTTTCTTTAACCTTTCAATAAATAAATAAATAAAATCTGATATCTGATTAATGAAGTACTTCTCTGGTTTGGCTATTACCTCTTAAACATTTGAAAATTCCCTTTCCTTTATAGTTTGGAGACAGGAAATAGACAGATGGAGCAAGATCTGGTGAGCAGGGTGGATGGTCTAGGCACTCATACCACAAATTATTCAAAACATCCATTGTCTTGCCAGCCCTGTAAGTAGGTACATTGTCCTGAAAAAAAAGAAAACACCTTTTTGCAGCTCCCTTCACCATTTTCCCTTCAATGCCTCCTTTAATCAGCACAGCAAGTTAAAGTAGTATTCTACCTTAACTATTTGGCCATTCTGAAGATAATAAGTCTTCAAAATACCTTCCTTATCACCCCAAAACTGTGGCCATGCCCTTCCCTACTGATCTTTGAGTCTTGAATTGCTTCAGCCTTGGAGAGCCCAAGTGCTAGCTGTGCAAGGACTGTTGTTTGATCTCTGGATCACAGTGATGTAACTTTCATCAACAGTGATGTGTTGTTCCAAAAAAGTATAACCTTTTAAATTGCAGACAACTGACTGGCCTTCCCAGACTGACTTTGATTGCTCATCAATTCTCTCAAAAAATAAGGTATGTTAATTTTTGTATTGATGAAGGGGCTCACACTGCAAATAAAAATATTTTTTTTAACTCAGCCAGTCAATCAATCGATAAAAGGGATAAGGCTGCAATCTCTGTACATTTATTTGAAGGTCAGCTCTCTTAGAGATTTGAGGGGTGTAATTTAAGTTTCCAGGGTTTTAATCTTTTTTAAAGGAAACTTAAATATACAAAGATGAAAGATAAACCTGTTAGAGTCTGCCTTGCATTAGTAGAACAGCAGAAATGTGGCCCTGAATATTTTTATCTAAACTTTCCGAAAAAATGAAGACTGACTCAGAAAGACAACAAATGTGTAGTTTGTAGTTTTTTTAAAAAAACACCAATAATAATGGCTTTAATAAATAATTACATAACAAAAACTAAATCCAAATCTAACTAAAGATGGTTTGGATAAAAAGAGAAAGCATTACCATATTTTATATATCAGGAAGATGGAGAAGAGATATCTTAGACATGTTAGACTAACAGTCAGACTCTCACACACTAACTGTTACACTAACAGTAAGGGAAGTTTAGAATCTTGAGATAGGGACTGTTAGTCTTAAAGAGAGAGGGAGACCTAATAGGAATCCCTATCTATATAACGAAGGGGAAAAGAATGCATAAGTTTCTTCCAACAGATTCATACTGCTACAATAAGGGACATGAGGGAAATAAAATGAAATGTGACATAAGTGCTGTCCTAAACATCTCCAAAAAAAGAACCCTTCCTTAGAGTTAAAGACAGATTATGAAGCACTTTGTACACTACAAATGCAATATAAATGATTAATAAGGAAAGAGGAAAGAAATGATAATTAGATTTTTTTTAAAAAAGTGTTCCAGAGGCTATTTGGCTCAGACAAGAGGATAACTGTCAAATCCTTAATGCTGGGACAGATGCTAGTTACTCTGCCCCTTTGGAATGACTTATATAAACAGGCATGCTATTTTCTGGCTTGCCTGTTTGGCTGCCTGCCACACCCAGACTGAGCTCCTGGGCATAAAGTATGGTTAAAATCACATATTTAGGTACCAGTTTGATTGAGAGGAACAAGCAGGAGGGGAGTTTGGGGGCTGCCATCCCAGCACGCCATCTGCACTCTTCAGTCAGCACAGATTGGAGCTCATTGCTGTATGTAACTTTCATGGCAACCAAATTGTCCCCAAATACTCTGTTGGAATTTTGGTTGCAACATTAATAAACCAATAAATTAAAAAGGATATGAAAACAAAATTATGCCTAGTTTGAATGGTAAACATCACTTGAAGCCTGAACCCAATTGGCTAGTCCCAGAAACAGCAGATTGATTGAATTAAAGGTTGAATGGTGAGTCAACACACAGATAAATCCTGTTAATTCAGTTCTAGATGCTCTACTCAAGCCTGGCCTACTCTCTCACATTAGATTCCAGCACATAACAAGGACATTATTCCTTATCATTTACAGTAGAGAGCAAATAACTTAGGGCTGATGCTGTTAGGTTTAAATGGGATATAGAGTCAATGTT
Source organism: Phrynosoma platyrhinos (assembly GCA_020142125.1). Classification (NCBI taxonomy): domain Eukaryota; kingdom Metazoa; phylum Chordata; class Lepidosauria; order Squamata; family Phrynosomatidae; genus Phrynosoma; species Phrynosoma platyrhinos. Next base: position 220,397,439 of record CM034706.1, read on the forward strand.
AAAATGTTGAAATGTAAAAGATGTGTGTCTGTATTATTTTTCCTTGCTGTGAAAAGTTGTTTTTCTGAAGCCAGATTCACAGCTATCAGTCCAGGTGTGTTCTTAGCCCAAACAAGCAGCTAACAAGCTTCAGTTCTATGAGAAAGAGATTTGTTTACATTGAGGATTTTGTCAACATGGAATTGTTATGGGAAATGTAGTCACATGATTTATTATGGTAATTAAAGCACGTCATGTATCATTAACCAATCAGTCTGTAAAGGCTACACCCAAAAGGGTGAAGAATTGGGGGGCTGAGAGCTGGAAATTAGAAAGCCATTCACTTGCTTTTTAACCTTTGAGCTGTAATGAACTAATTAAAATATTCTCCTGTTGCTGCTACTAATCGATCTTGAATCATGTAGCAGTTAGGCATTGTTCCTGTTTAGCCTTCTAGCTAAAGTGAAGCTATTCTTATTATTATTATTTTACTTTGTTTTTGCTTTTGCTGTTTTTCAATAAAAGAAGCTTAATGGAAGTTCCAGGTTTTGGTGTTTGGTTTTAAAAGGACTGTTTACAACACTTCATCAACATCAATTTCCAACAGATGCAGCCTGCCTGGGGGTGGAGCTGGGGTGGGGTGACTGCATGCCGGCTGCCCCGATTCCACCCCAACTCTGCCATCAGGCCATGTGCCCAACCACACAGCATATGGCATCAAGGCGCCCCATTGGCGCAGTGTGCACACACTCTGTGCCAAAGGGGCACGAAAGAGCTGCACTGCCTTTTTGCCAACTCCAAAAGGAGTGGCATTTGCCAACTCTTTTTGGAGCAGCAAAAAGGAGGATTGAGGCCATGGAGTGTGGTTGCCGTGGGCCCAATCCGGCGCTCCAGGGGCAGCACAGAGCCACCCATTAGGGGCCTTCTGCATCAGCCCTTATATCAAATTAGTTGCTAACACAGGCAGCATCTACAAATACACTGCATCTACACTGCAGTTTGATATGACTTTTAAGTGCTGTAGCTCCATCCTATGGAATCCTGTATTTGTACTTTTACAAGGTCTTTAACCTTCTTTGCCAAGGAGTATTGCTGCCTTATGAAACTACAAATCCTAGATGGAGGCATGGCAGATAAAGTGGTGTCAAACTGCATTATTTCTAGTGTAGATGCACCCACAGAGATTACTGAAATGTGTCCAGAGGACTGCAGCTGGAGGGGAGATGCAACTTAACAAATAACATTTCTTCATATTTGTATTTAGAAGTAATACAAATATTAACCAGAATTTTAGGGTATCTACTAAACCAGTGGTGAGTAAAATTCTCCTCAGAGGTAAGTTCAGGTAACTTTAGTCAAACTCTAGTGATGAAGTTATGTTCAAATTGAATGTGTGTGGGTCAAAAGGCAAATTTTGTCATGTGTTTTCCTTTATAGGGCTTGCTGTTAGCGTTAACAACCTTTTGCATGGCTATACTGACTAACAGCTATTGTGATTTTCTGTATGTTTGTTTTACCACACCTATTTTCCAGTTTGACTCCAAACTGTAGCCATATTCTTCTTCCATCTGTCTCCTTCATAAATTGTGTGTGTGATTATTAATATTTTTTCTTAGTAAAGATACTTTCTATATTTTAACCTTTATGTTTTAACCAAGATGGCTAATTTTGTTTCTTTTGTCTGCTAGACTGAGTTGTTCAGCTTCTGTCTTGCCATTTGCTCCCTCTTCTTGACTGATTCTCCAATATTTCTCAAATCTTCCCCCCCCCCCCCATGGTGCCTTTCTGTTAGTATGCCTTCCTAGTCATGGTGATGGAAACAGGATGTGTGGAGGTGGGGAGCAAATACATTTTCCTTACCTTGCAGCTTCTCTAGGTGCTGACACAAGTATGCATGATGCTTTCAGGCAAACCTGGAAAGTACCTCAGATACTTAGGCTTAAGATGAGATTTCAAAGCCAGCTTTCTCCAACACAAGGTAATTCAGGAAAAGGAAAAGACAGATTTGGAAATGTTAATTTTACATTCCAGAAACACCCCCCATGCCAGTATGGACAGGATTCAGACAACAGTCCTCAATCTAATGAGTGTTGAGGAACCATTTTAGGTTGGAATACTGTCAGCTGACCCATCCAGAGGAGGCTTATTGAAGCAATTATTGAAAGGTGAGCCAATACACAAGTAAATATCATTGAGTCAATGTGTCTACTTTAGTCTGCTTTGTAAGAGAATTGCTAATTTGTCCACACAATAAGTCCTTTGTAGAAAGTTGTTTTGAAATGGAAACAAATGCTCAAGATCCTTAAGTAAAAGGATCCTGCTGAATATTGTCCACATAAAAACCACACTTTCCACCCATAAGCAAGAATGGCAACCACTTTACTTTACCATCATTTCAAAGACAGCAGAAAGTATTAACTCCATCTGCTGGCACAATGCACTTTTCATGTATTGTAAGTGTGTGTGTGTGTAAAGACAAAGGGGGAACACCAAAGGTTGTGGTAATGAGATGTTCATGTTTCTGGTGAAGAAATGAATTACAAATAAATTTATTTATTCCTAATAATAATAAAAAAAGGTTTGGATGTCTTTGACAGATGCATCCAAAAGATAAGTCTAGTAACTCTAGTAATTCTTCAAGTACTAGAGAAGCCACATTTTAATGCAGCTAATAAAGATATAGGACCTGTTCTCACTACACAATTTCAGTAGCTGTTGCATGACAAACAATTTGGTACGATTGACTAGTAATCAGAATTGTTTTGGAAGCTGATTTTATATATCATTGACTAAATTAGCCAAGGGAGATATAATTATTGATTCTATTGTCATTTTGCTTGGATACTTGAGTCAGTCTGCTGAAAGAAAACATCAAGGGCTGTTATAGAGAATGTTGGATGCTGAAAAAATGTTGATGCCAAGGAAATGGCATAACCCTGGGGCCCCTATCCTAAGGGAACAACTAATTAAATTATGGAAAATGCAAGGGATTATGAAATTGATTGGATTTATTCATATTAGAGTGGGAAGAAATACAACTGGAGCTTTTTGCATTAAGTGGTTTCCCTTTATTGAGTTTATGAGGAAAAGGTTCAGTCTAGTTTTGTTAAAACATAGAAGTTTTTCTATTATAAAAGTGCTGAACACTGTTGTAGGCAATATAATTAAAATATCAATGCATAAATTTATTGTTTTTAAATCATGGGTAAAGAAAAAGGGTATTCCCCATTGACAAGGTTGTCAAGTTGTGTCCAACCATAGGGGGTGGTGCTCATCTCCATTACTAAGGTGAAGAGCCAGCATTGTCAGAGACTACTCTGTGATCATGTGGTGAGTATGACTGCACAGAACACTGTTTACCTTCCCACTGAGAAGTGGTACCTATTTATCTAATTGCATTTGCATGCTTTCAAATTGCTAGGTTGGCAGAATCTGGAAATAGTGATGGGAGCTCACCCCATCATGCAGCACCCAGGCCTTGAACTGCCAATCTTGCAGTCAACAGAGTCAGCGTCTTAACCACTTGAGCCACTGCATCCCACACTAATCATAGGTATGCTCTATATTATATTGAGTATTTAAATCATAGATATACTCTATATTAATGTGCCCTGTGACCAAGAGAGCACTAAAGAAAGTGTTCCCTAGCACTCTGGTCTGTAGCAGCTAAGAAAACCTTTGGCTGGGACACTAGAGTGTGAAAAAGCTAAGTTTTGGGAATCACATTTGATCCTACATGATCATAAATGTGAATCCCCTGCATATGCAAGTCTAATTTATAATCTCATAATTATTGAATAGGATGCCAGCCAATATGTATATTTTTGCAGTTAAAAAGGTTAAAATCTCAAAGAATCTTTGTCTTGGAAGATCTTTGAAATCATTATTGCCCAAGAGGAGGGCATTCCATGAGAGATGCCACAGCAGAGAAAACCTTTTTCAATGTCATGAGATAATAAATTGCTACTACTGGTATAATGTTTATCTTGTGACACTGAAAAAGGTATTCTCTGCTGTGGCACCTATCACAGAATGCCCTTCCCTTGAGCAGCCCAGTTGGTGCCAATGTTGACCTTATTTCCAAGCTAAGTTAAAACTTGTCTCTTCACCCAAGCTATTGTGCCTAATGCCTAAATTTTTTGCTCTGACCTATTAAGTTGTGGATTTCTGTCCATTCTACCCTATTTAATTGGTTCACATTGTTTAAAATTGTTAAATATAAACTACTGATTTTTAAAACCAATTATTTAAGTTGCTTTATGGTCTGCACCCTAACCCAAGATCTTTAGTTACAGGGAGGAATATAAATATTTTAGTAAATAAAGAAACAGTTGAACAAATGTAGGTAAAAGTAACTGTGAACAATGACAGATGATTCAAACTACGTCTGTAGCTTTGATGCTCTTTATCTGGCAATCTTGTTCCAACACATAATCAGTAAGAAAATTCTGCAAATTTTAAACAAATAGTAGGATATTTTATGGGGTTTATTAAATTGTAGAATTAAGTGTTTATAATGCAAAAAAGTGAATTAAAGAAAGCAAAATTAGAAAATAAGCAATCACTACCAACCAAAAATATGTATTTAATTATCTTGTATTCTAAGTCTTCTCTGCTTGGTTTCAATATACTTTTCCTCCATGACTTACTTATGCTGACATTTCAAAAAAATTATCTGAGAGTTTTTAAATTTGCATTTACTAAAGTTTTGTGTTCATTCAGTATTTCAGTTATTTCCACTATTCTTCTGACTTGACCTTTGTGGACTCTTGGAAAAATGCAATGGAAGCAGCTTTAGTTTGAAGAGTGGAATTTCCTTTATGAAACATTCCTATTTCCATGGTTCCACTGATCACAGAAGAAAATGAGATTTGCATTCTCACAAGTTTCTCCCTTTCCTCTGTGTTATGTCTTCCCACTGCTTACTAATAAAATTGTGAAAAATACTTTTTGTACTTCAACTCCAAGAATCCCACAGTCAGCAAGGCAGCTGTTCACACTGGACTCCCTATTTTGGTTCCAAGTTCATGGATTGGAGGAGATCATACCTCCTCAACCCCATAATTTAAAGGCTAAAAACATCACAATGAAGTTTCTCTCCTCATTTTTAATAAGCTTAGAAGGGTCAAATCATGTGTTTCTGGAGGTTAAGAGTGTGGTCACATCCTGGTGTCTTCGGGAAACAGTTATTAGAGTACATAATATTAGGACTTGATGATGGGGTCAAGAATGTTGCAGCACCAGGAATTTATATTAATGACCTTGGCTGAATCACTTTATTCTCAAGGTCACAGTAGATATATTTCTTTAAAATCAGCTGGGAAACGCATCATTTTTCTTTCTGTATATGCATAGATGCAAATATATGACTAGAATCTACATTTGAACCAAGCAAAGAGGCCGATCATGGTCATTTTGACAAACTATAATTATGGAAGCGATTTGCCTTCCTCATTAATCTCAGGCAGATATTCAGTTGTGTATCATGCATCACTATTTTTGCAACTCACATTTCTGGCAGATAACAAGATACTTAATCATAAAGAGTAAAAAGAAAAAGTGAGCAAGAGAATTCATTTCTCACTCATGTAATGAGTTAGATTAATCTATTATCTTTTCAGTTCAGGAATCTCAGTTGAAATCTATTCCTGTTCAGCTTGAACAGGAAAATTTCCAACCTGGCCTTTCCTGCAGAAATTAATCTACCCTATGACTATGTTGTTAAGTATTAATTTTATTTCATGGTTTACAAAGCCAAAGGAAGTATATGGAAGTAAGGGAGGTGAAAATCATATACTGTAGATAATATGGCTAATCTAAAAGTGGGGAATAGAAAGAAAACATTATTATTATTATTTATCTGCCTGACTCTGTCTATCTCTTTGAGCAGTTCTAGAGCAGTTGGGGTTCTCAACAGGTTAAGTTCTAGGTATGGATAGAGCACCAATGTGGTATAATGTTTTGAGTGTTGAACTATGACTCTAGAGACAAATCTCTGTTTATCCATGGAAACCCACTGGGTGACCTTGATCAAGTCATACTCTTTCAGCCTCAGAGGAAGAAAACTACAAACCCCCTCTGAACAAATCTTGCCAAAAAATCCTATGATAGGTTTGCCTTAGGGTAGCCATAATTTGGAAACAAGATGGAGGCCAACAACAACAACAACAACAACAACAACAACAACAAGGCAGGGGTGCCAAGGCCAGTAATTTAGCAATTAAAACTGTCCATTCAGTTGATAATTTATTTTCTTCACTGCTGCTGTTGCATCTTCCAAGCAACAGGAATAGAGATATTCCAGTCAGCAAACATTTTGGTATTCCTGGTTAGCTGCAATCAGAAAAATGCTGGCATGTCCTCCATAATGAGTTTTCTATATATATATCACAAATAATGTTAGTTTGCACATCGTGTTGTGTTTTAGACAATTATATTTCTTTAATGGACTCTGCTTCTCCATTTAATATTTTTGCACAATGGTTGTTAAACAGCTTCCTGGCTAGATAATGGATGCTGTTGATCAACTATGGGCCTGTGCAGACTGCCAGAAATAATCCAGTTTGAGACTACTTTAACTGTCTTGGCTCAATGCTAGGGAATCATGGGAGCTGTAGTTTTTTTCTGATACATTGAGCTTTCTCTATTAGAGAGCTCTGGTGCCACAATAAACTACAGTTCCCATGATTCCCTTGCATTGAGCCAGAACAGTTAAAGTGGTCTCAAACTGGATTATTTCTGGCAGTGTGTACAGGCCCTTCGGAAACTTAAATAGTTTCTGTTAGAGAGTTGCTTCTCCATTGGGGTTCTCAATGGGTCAAGAAAAAGTGGTGCTTTTCTGGTACTATGCCTTTTATATAGGATTCAGTTTCTCTTGGGTTTAACATTGTTGTTTTTTTTTACCTATTATTGCTAATGGTATTATTATTATTATTATTATTATTATTATTATTATTATTATTATTAGTTATATCCCGCCCCTCTGAAGAGCAATCAGGGCAGCTTACAACATTAAAATTTCCATACAAATATATTAATACAATCTAAACAGAACATAAAAATCCTGACTCCCACCTGTCCTTTAAGAAGTAAGGGTTCTTCTTCTTATTCTAGGCCCGATGGTGCTGGGCCTGGTGTCTCTCCCCCAGATTACTCAATTTCAAGTGAATTTCTTTCAAAGAAAAGCCATTCACATATGAAATAAATACACAGGGCAGGAGTTATTTTGACAAAAATCTTTATTGTAGTATTGTTTCATGGAGAAGGAGGTGGAAGAAAGGATGGAACTCCTTCCTCTGGTTCCATCTTTTCCCCAATTCCTGCATAATTTATGAAAGCATCTGTGCATATTGAGTAGGGCATGGATGGACAACTGGGAGGTACATTATTCACTCCTGTGCCTCCCTGATGGGCTACACCATCACATTTCAGCATGTCTTCTGATTACCATTTTGGCAGATTTTCAGCCTGTTTTTCCCCTGGATTTTAAGGCAGATGGGTGGGTGAAATAAATGGCAGATTTGTGGTTGATTTTACTGATTTTCAGGTGAAATGCCATCCTAATCAGGACAATTAAAATTAAACAAATTTGGATATGAGTATTTTGGAAGCTTCAGAGCCACATTTCATGCTCTCATGGGTCATATACAGTTCTCAAACTGTACTTCCTCCATCCTTGATGTAGCTGGAGGAAGCAAGGTCACCATGAACATCACCATCCCACTTTCCCAAATATCTGATTGTTGAAAACCTGCATATGACTGATACCCTAATATTTTATTGGGCTGCTGTCACGATAATAGATTCTGCCACATGTGTTAGCATGCTGGATAATGGGATATGGTATAACACTGGTGATTCTGGGTAGAAATATTATTTAGCCTTTGAGGTACCAGGCAATGAGCAGATGTGTGGGGAGGTGGAACCAAGATGGGAGCTGCCAAGGTCAGTCCTGTGGGAAAGCCTGGTACAATGGAGAAGGTGGGGCTGCTCTGGGAAAACAAAATACTTAAGTTTATAGACAAATGGGGCTGCAAGCCTGAAAAAATGGTTGAATCATTATGTGTGTTTACAATACTGTGTGACCCAAAACGCTTCAATCCTGACAACATCATTATGCTGTGATTAACTCAATTTTTTGAATAAATCTTTCTGACTCTGTTGAGGCTTGTGTTCTGAACTGAGGTTAGCCAGGCCAGACAGCTACATTAGTTCTGACTATAGATTGGCTGTGCTACCAATCTGAACACAGACTCTCACATGGAATACACAGTTCTGACATCCAACAGAGGGGCAAAAGGACTGCCCCAATCCTCTGTGATATCAATCTTCTGCCATGCAAAAACAGTGTCTTACACAGCCCAACAATAAGGCTAGCATCATCTCTATTCATTTTGGAAACATGCACACACATACACATGTATTCATCTTTAAACATCATCGCATTAGTGGGGTAGAATGCCTGTTTGTCTTTCTGGCAAAGGTTTGCTATAAGTTTGCTGACTTAAGATGCTGAGTCTTGAGACTGACAAGAGATCCACTGCTAAGAAAGAGACTAAAGAGTTTATCACATGGGGAAAATTGGGAGTTTAAACAATGATTAGACTGTGAGAAATTGTGCAATTGACATTAAAACATGCTTAAAATGAGATTAACGCAAGTGCCATTATCCCATGAAGAACCAGGGAATAACCAGACAAGAAACAGCAAAAAGTCATTCATGGGAAAATTCTGTGAATGAGTTACTGTTGTTTCTTGCCTGATTCTTCACAAGATAGTGGCACTTTAATCACATTTCATCCCAACATCATGTGAAAACAATTTGTGCATTTGTTAATCATGGATTCTGCACAGGATAACAGTGCTTTGTGTGTGAAAACCATTCGTGCAATTGCTAGTTAATCATGGGTTAATCACCATTTATACTTCCAATTTTCCCCCAAGTGATAAACTCCTATGAAGCAAAGATACTGTCTTCTTTAACCCTATGAAGGCTGCAGGATGATACAGTTCTGTTTGGCCCAACAGTGACAGGGGATTTTTATTATTATTAATTGAAATTCCAATTAATAATTTAGACTAAAACACTTTTTCTTCCTTGTACTCCCTTTTACTGATCTTTTTGAAAACACTACTGTATGTATATTTAATTGGTTAGATGTGGAAGAGGTTCCATCTTTCAAGGTGAACAGGCTTGAAAGCACAGAGGTCAAAGAAGTGGAAACTGGAATAGAACTTCACCTCATTCACCAAAGTAAAACAAGCAAATGTCATGGCAAGATAGTGGTAAAATCAATTTAGCCTGTCTAAAATAACAACTGCACCTGAAAGAGGAAAAAGGTTAAGTAAATAAAGCAAAGTTGGTGGAAGCATTTGTAAATGGCAGCTTTTTTGTGAGAGTTCGCATCAGTTTTCATTGTGCACCAGTCTCTACCGTCATTCCTGTTTCAAATGTGACCTTCTGGGTTAAGAGTCTTCTTTGCACAGAAGGCATTCTAGGTAGCAAAAAGCATAAAATCAATGCTTTCATTGCTGGGACAGAGTTGCAGAGGAGGTTATGTATGTGGGTGTGTTTAACCGCACAAATGGATGAATCACACTGAAGTGTCAAACAGGTTGCATAGGCTATATTACTGTTAAGAATGAGAGCCAGAAATAAACATTCAAGGATGTGAAAGACTAAAAGACTGCACTATGATTATATAAATGTGGTGCTTCTAAATGAGACGTGCCATCTACCTGGGCAAAGATTGTTTTAGACTTGGCTTGTATTTTTTCAACTTGTGCTTGTTTTTATGAAAACTGTCATAGGAAAAAAAGAATGCTATTGGACAACAGGATTCCAGATCAGTTTTGGGTGTTCTCTCTCAAAGGTTTGGAAGGTTTTATATTACCTGACTATAGCTAGAAGTGATCTAGTAACAGGATACATCAAACTGAATATTTCAGTCATGGCATGGAGAGAGGAGAAGCTCTTCTCAGCTAGCATGATACCTCTAGAGATCTTCCTTCAATTCTAATACATTCAGGCCTTACCAAACATGCAGATTTGGCAGCTAATGATAATGCCCATTTTTCTCTATGGAATTTTAAAAATTAATGTCATAAGTCTGAATGTTTATTTCTAAAACTCATTCTTAACCACCATATAAACTCAGGGATCTCTTTGGCACTGATGTATTATTTAGATAGCTAACATTTCTGGAATCTTCTTTCAGAAGTACTTGGTAAGATATTTTAAATCAGGAAACTTTTTTTGTATTAATGTGGATGCCATCTTCCTAACAACCACTTGAATGGTAGTGAAGTGGCACACAGGTAGCACAGAATTGTTCTTGCATGATAGGATTGAGAGAAAGAGTATTCTTGCCCCTTCAACTTTCTGGTGTCCTTGTTTTATGAGCGGTCCTTCAAGTTTTGATTCCATTCCCCCCCCCCTTTTATTTAAATTTAAATTGATTTCATACAATAACATCATCTATAGCAACCTTCTCCAAGAAACAGTAGTAGGCAAAGTTATATTGCATATTAAAGTACAGCCAAAATCGATACATTAAAAATATCAAGAGTTTCCTCATGGTCAACCAAAACAACCTGAACACCTTTGGAAGACTAGCATTCTCTCTCCTCCTCTCAATTTTCCACCATAGTAAACTTATGTTTATATTTCTTTCCTTTAGTCGTTTGGAGTTTACACTTGGCCTTTCATAGCCACTGATTTTTTTATCCACAAATTCAAGTATCAATGGTTTGAAAATATGTTTTAAATATATACATTACATAAAGCAAGCCTTGATTTTCCCATTTTACTATGCCATTGTATTTAATGGGACTTGAGCACCCATGGATTTGGGTAGCCACAGGGGTTATGAACCAAACCTCAGCGGATACTAAGAACCCACTGTATTAGGTTTTTGTAAGTTTATTAGTTAATTTATTATCACTTCCTTGCTATAACCTTATAGCTGTCACAGTTATCCTGCTTAAATCTTTCCAAAACTGAACAATGATCACCCCAGCTAATCACTGCTAATAAGTAACTAATTAATTGTTTATTCTTTCCTTTGCATTACTCCTTGGAAAACAAAACAGGAAGGCCAGTTCTGGAGTCTTGATAAGATACTGGCCAGTAATATTATTTATTTCAAAGGAAAATGCATTCCATATTTTCACTGTGTACTCATTTGTTGTTCTTAAGTAAGAATTCCCTCCCCCCCCCCAACCTGATCTTACATGTACTGTCTTACAAGCCAGTTTGTAAAATTTACTGGTATAAGGTATAGAAACAGTTTGAGAACTTTTAAAAAGTTTTATATAAGTGTCTTTTATAATATCTACATGCATTGTCATGCCAAAATCTCAACACTGGTAGCCCTTACTTACAATAAAACATTGAAACTCAGGGCTTGTTCCCACTTACATTTAAACCGGTTTGCAAATTGTATTGACACCGGGTTGCAGATTTGGTTGAAGCCGATACCTCGTTCCCACTATGGAAATGAATAGTTTCCAAAATCCCTTGCATTCATGTCTATTTTGACACTCTTGCCATTTACACTAGCTGGTGTGTGTGTGTGTGTGTGTGTGTGCATCATATGACACGCATGTATGCATCATCAGTGCCACCCTGGGCTACTTTCTGACTCAGGGTGGCAGACAGTCCAGGGGCTCCACAATTGGGGGTAAGCAATGGCCAACATCCTTGGTGGAGAGGAATCCCAGAGAGTTTTATTGGCCAGTTTCTTCAGAGGAGGCTTTGCCATTGCTATCCTCTGAGGCTGAGGTAATGTGACTTGCCCAAGGTCACCCAGTGGTTTGCATGACTCAGTGGGGATTCAACTCCTTCCACCTCCCACCTTTCTCCTCCTCCCTGGGTATCCTCCTTTTCCAGAGGGATTATGCTGCCCCACCACCATCCCTGCTGCTTCCAAGAGATTTTGGGGCTCCCCACTCCCACCTACCCATCATAAGGAAGGCTGGATGGGAGACCACCCCTCCTCCTCCTCCTCCTCCTCCTCCTCCTCCTGTGGTGCCTTCAGGAGTGCCTCTCCGGCTGAGGGAGATTCAGCCATTGTGGTGGCAGAGGCACAGTGGGCAGCAGTCTGGGGCTCCAGGATCGGGTAGGGGGCTATCCTGAGGGAGTTTTCTTGGCCAGTTTCTTCAGAGGAGGCATTGCCATTGCAGTTCTCTGAGGCTGAGAGACCAGAAGCCTTGGGGAGGAAGTGGCCAGGATCCCTAAAGGGAAGGGGGATCAGTCACCAGGCAGCCTCAGCAGGCCTCCCCTGGCAAAAGTCCATCCACTGGGTTTCCATGGCTCAGTGGGGATTCAAACCCTCTCAGAATAGAGGACGTTATGGAATTCCTCCTGGGCTGAAGGTTGGAATGTAGGATGAGTCCTGGGAAAGGAAAAAATGGTGGATTTCCCCCAAAACTGGTGAGGGCTGGGAGCGTTGGGCCAGGAGGCCCTGAGGAGGAGGAGAAAGAAGCGGCGGCTCCC
>CM034706.1:220435320-220454901 GCA_020142125.1 Phrynosoma platyrhinos
CCCCCCCCCCCACCACTCCAAAGGAATGCAGTCATAGGGCTTTTTTTGCCATCCCAAAAACAAAACCATATTGGATCTTATCTATTTTCATTTGTTCATGCATTTCTTTTCATATCCCACTTTTCTAGGAATAGAGGAAATAGTGATACTATGAGACCATGAGTTTTAGTATAATATGGGAATGTAAATGTTCATAATATTTGCCTTTGCATGCAAGACTGCAGTTTTCATAGTATTCTCCTTGCTGCAGAAGAATATATAGATCTCTGTGTTCTACACAGGAAGCATTTTGTGTGGGTGTGTACAAAAATGTTTGTTTCTTTTTTATAACCAGAGAGGCCATGTATATTTTTGCACATAACAGCTCACTGATAGATTTCTTAACTGTGGAGAATCTTCACCTCTGCTATATTATTCTCACAGAAGTTTCATAAGCCTTGGGAAGCCAAATTCTACAGGGAAAGAAATAATAACAAATATTTGTTTCATCCTTAGTATAACATTTTAAGGCACAGGAAAGCTTTGGTGTGCATGTACATACACATGTATACTGTTCTGCCCAAAAGCTGGAGTTTTCTGGATAGTTCACAAAATAATAGATTTTGTAAGTCAATTTATATGAAAAACATTACATTGTATTGAAATACTCACATGGATCTCTGCTCTGTTCATTTCTGTGTAATCAGTAATAAATTTTTAATATTCATCTTTAAATTCCTAAGCGTATTTTTCAAGCAGAGATTATTTTATTTGAGAGATAAAGAGAAAGAGAAAGATGAGAAAGAAGGGAAAAGATAACTGTAGCCCAGAGAATTTGGAAGGGAAGGGGAGAACAAAGGGGATGAAATAGACGATGTTAAGCATGGAGTTTGGAGAGGGGGAGGAGAAGAACAAACACAGAAAGAGAGTGGAAGAAATGAAGAAGATTGTACAAAGCATAGAGTCCAAAAGTGTGAGAAGGAGAAAGAGGACAAAAGACAAAAGCAAAAAGAGGAGAGGGAAAGGAGGAGACATAATGCTATAATGGAAGGAACTGCAGGAGAAGGGAGATAAAGAGCAAGAGAAAGAAAGAAAAATTAAATTAAGACTTAAAAAATAAATAAAGAAATCAGTGCTGAAAAAGACAGACTTTCCAAACATACTTTTTTACTAATGACAGTGCAGCCTATGTGTATTTCAGACCTAGCATGTAAAATTGTAATGTGGCTTCCACCATTTAGGAATTGGGTGGAAGAAGATGGGAACAGGTGTGAAAAGTCACAGCTAGCTACAGTACCATATTCAGTGATTCCTGAGGGAATGAGGAAACTTGATATTTTCCCCATGCTGAGCACCCTATCCCATCTAGCCCTGAGGCTGGCTGTGGTTTGAGAACTTCTGAGAGAGGAAGGAAGGGGAGGAGGGATCCAAGTGTATTTCCTGGAAAGTCAACATCAGGTGCTCACAAATTGTTTGCAGCAGTAAGGGCCAGAAATTCTCAGTAATTTATATAAATTCTTTTCAAGACAGCCCTCTTGCTCTAAGATTTCTCCCTTCAGCCTGAAGACTGCAGGAGATGTGATTGCAGAAGATAGGACCTGGGTAACTACTAGGATCCCCTAATGTTAGGATTGCTCCAGCTGCAGCCTTGCCCTTTTATTCATGCAATGACTTTCCATGTAGCACGGCTATAATGGAAGAAAGCCAGAGGTTGGCAAAGTTTTTTGTATTACAGCTCCTAGAATCTGTTCCATCTAGCATGATCATTGGGAGCTGAAGACCAAAAAACATTTTCCCTATGGTCTTGCAAGATCTCAGCTGGGGATTAATTCCCACTCCATTACAGTCACTGTCAATGCCTGTATTTGAGCATAAAGATGGCACAGGTAGGTTTGTTCTGCAGTAGTGATCCTGCAATTGGTCAGGAATCGCCTGGTTCTCATTATAGCACCACTTACAATGAGGACATGTGTGCATAAAGGAGTGTTCCACAGGAAGCGGGCAGGAGGGCATCAGACTAGCATTACTCATGATGGGCATATCCATAAACCAGTTGTTTGGAGTCCACTGATGCCAAGCCTGCTCGTCACTCAAAGATGACAGAATTTCCAAGATATATTGGGTGAAACTGTTAGTAACATTAACTTTCCTTTTCCTTTTCTTTTTTTTCTTTTAACAAATGGAGCTACCGAGGCTGTATTTAAACAGATGATCAATACAGCCAGAAGGAAACTTTTGAACCTTTTCTACTCATGTTGTTCCCCTCCCCTTGCTAGAAATAATTACTGGAAATGTTGAATTATTGAATTATTGATATGCACTATCCTCAGTCTCATGTGTTGTTGGGCCATTATCTACAATAGCAAATAGGAAACTGTACACTTAATATTGGTAGGTTTTCTGAATTATTTAGCAAGTTAATCTTTGATCCTAGCATTATTGTGCATTGCTTTCCATAAATGGTTTTGGGTTTCAGTATTCTGGTTATTTGTTTGTTTTTTAAATATAGCTGTGTATATAGATGTGCTTGTGTGGTGGGTGGGTGAATGTTTGTGTACAGAGAGACTTGGAAGGTATCAGACAATTTTACAGCTTCATCCCCAATTCAAATTACTAATGGATTAGCAAAATATTATGCTCTAGCACAAGGGTGGTCTGGTGGCTCAGGGATGGGTGATGGTTGGCCGGAAGCAAAGCAGCAATTTTGTGTGTGATAGAACCCCATTAATCTCCTTAGAGAAGGTCTATTTGAAATGGAATGAGGAATTAGTCATAACCAACTTCAGACCTGTTGATTCCAGTGTGTCTCCTCTATGTATGATTAAATCTGTGTCCAACCCATATGAGAAAAAAGAGAGGGAATTCAAGAATAGGTCATAGCAACTATTCAGCCAATAAAGCTCATGCATAACTTGAATTATGTTTTTGTTGGAGCATGGAAAATGGACAGGTGTATAGACAGAAACATGTAGATAAAATGTAGTGTGGCAGGAGACCAAAAAATGGAGGATCCATTGTTTCCAAAGCCCTGCTGGTCATGTACTGTTGGAGAGGAGGGCAGAGGACCCCTCCCTCTCTCCTACTTTCTGTCCTTGTTAAAAACATTTATGATGGAAATGTAAGTTTTAAAATAATTTAAAATATTAATATGAAAGACAGAGATAGAAAACAAGTTTCTTTTTATAGTAAGCATGTTACAGCACCAAATGCATTTAGTTAATCTGATTAAGTGTTCAGTTTTAATTATTTACAGTAGCACTTGGTACAATGTTAGTAAATGTTCTACAATGTTTTTATATAAAAAGAATGATATCTATGCTAAAGCTTGTGATTCACAAACTAGAGGTGTATCTACACTGTAGAAAATAATGCAGTTTGACACCACTTTCAATGTTGTAGCTCTACCCTATGGAATCCTGGGATTTGTAATTTTACAAAGCCTTTACTCTTTTCTGCCAAAGAGTCCTGGTGCCTCACAAAACTACAAATAACTGGATTCTGTAGGATGGAGCCACAGCAGTTAAATTGGTGGCAAAACTGTGTTATTTCTACAGTATAGATTATGATAGGTTACCTTTTGGACTAAAATTTCCATAATCCCCCAGTGGGATTATGGGAATTATAGATAAGATAGTTTTTCTGAACTCTAACTGTTGTTGACCAGGATGTATTGTCCTCTGTTTGAGTTCATTATTACCATACAATACCATATTATAGACAACTACTGAAGAATAGACGTGTCTATTGCACAACCAATGTGGTCAACTGACCTCTAGTTTTGACAAATCATTAGTATGCCTAGGTAGGACCTTCTTAAAACTTCAGATGATTGTTTTAACCTTAATCTGGAAGTGTAGGAAACTATACCTAAAAAAAAAAAAATGAAGGTGCTATATTGTGCAAAGTTTAATGAAATATCCCACAATAGGATTTTTGGTCCACATATTTCCTAATCTAACATGGATTATCTGGAACATTTCATGGATCAGTTTAACATATCTATATGGATTTAACACATCTGGCTGACTATTAGAAACAATAATGTCTCAACTGAAGCTAAAGTATGAAGTCAGCCAGATGTGCTAAGGCCAAATAGATTTGTTAAAGTGATACATCTTTATGTTTTTTCAGGCAATATTATTGTTTGAATGTACTCTTAGAGCTGCATGTGGCTGCTTCAGAGTACATTCCATCAGATGTATACCAATGCATAACTTTCTGACAGATTACACACAATACAAGATAATGAAATTTTGACTCCTATGGTTAAACCATAAACAACGAAGAAGATTTACATTGTGATAGTTTAAAAATACAGCATTATAGCCATCTGCTAACCTAAAAAGTTGTGTAATGTCATGCCACAGCTCTTTTTTCAAGATCTATGATGTAGTTATCATAAACCAGTGATGTCATGTATTTTTTTTATCTGAATATGGTCTAAAATGTCAGATGGACACAAGCATTCTTAAGCTTCTCCACCTGCATATTTATTTAATATAAGTGGGAGAGAAGCAGAGAAAAGACGGGAAGGAATGGAACAGGAAGAACTGAGCATGTCTCTTTTGTCAGGGAATGGATACGTTTGGATTTCTAGATAAATTCCAAAGGGATCAGCTTGTTTCCTTTGAGAAGCAGCTAGCTTTCTGAACCTCATCCAGTGCAATGCATTCAGGCCTGTACCCCCTTTTTCTGTTCTCCCACCATACCTTTTCAACTTCCTCCATTAAATTTGCAAGCTGATTTCATGATGGAGCAGAACTGCCAATCAATTGTACAACCATCAGCAGGAGAGCATCACCAATCTGCATTAGCCAGCTGGGCTGCTTTCCAGAGCATCATCTACAATACATGAATTATTACTGAAACATTACTGCTGTCAGCACATTCCTCTCCATACAACTTCCTATTATTATTTTTTTTGGCGGACAACTCTGAAATTTTAAACAGCTCAATCTTGCTAAGCTAATGCAACTGCTATGTGCCTTCAGGATGAACTTTCCATAAAACCAACAACCATCCTATTGGAGGAGAGTAAACATATACATACAAACACACACACACACAATTTTCTGGTTGTTCTTTATCCTTTGCTTTTGCTTGTAGTCTATTTAGTGATCCCACATTCTATAATATGTCATAATAGCACTTCCTTTTTCTTTTGTCTTTTTTTTTTTCTAAAAAAGTCTTCTTAATCTCAAGCGACAAGAGTGTATGATGTAGTATATAAATCAGACTTGTGAAAGCTAGCCTGTGCAGCTTAGCTCATAAAAGATAATGTGCACTGGTTGTTCTCATGTAAAACCAGCTCCTGCTATTCTGTCCAATGCACTGCAAACATCGGAGATGTGAGGATAATGTAGGCAAAGGCTTTGTTCAAATGCTACTTCAGATTACTTTATATCATTGTAAATGCTGACTTGGAAGGGAGATAGTATAGATTAAAAAGAGAAGCCTGAAGGAGAAGGCTGAAATCTTATAGACATTTAACTGAGAGTAAGTCCTAATGAAACCCATGGTATGTTGCATGCCATGAAACCAAAAAAAGACATGAAGCATTACACAAATATTATTCATTTTATGTCTGATTTACTGTAATGAGCTGGGCTTCTGTCAGTAGGCAGATGGGTTTTAGAGTGTTTGTTGTTAACATGGCCAAATGTACCAGTTTTACTAGAAAGGATATTTGTATTAGTGACTTTGTTTGCTACTTTTTAAATTAACTTAGCAGTTTGAGCCTGGGAAAAAAAAAGGCAGAGAAAAGATTGGGGGAACAAATTTTGCTCTGTTATTAACCTGTTTACACAAATCTCTTAGCTATGGGGAGTGGGTAGATGCATCATACTTACACACTTTGACTTTCTCTACACATTTCTGCTCTACATAACCATTGGCCTTATGCAGTGGAAAATGGCACACCAGCCCAGGAGCCCCATATAGCCAGCTATAGGGAACTGTATTACCAGACAGAAAGTAGAAGTAATTGTTTGGGGCCCAGTTCTACCACTGACTGTGCAGGGATGCTGATCTCTTAAGTGAAGGGGCTGGAATACTTCTCTGCTGTATACAATCTGCTGTATTACTAATCACCAATAAAGCTTACTTTATAAAGAGAATATATGCTAGTATTCATCAATGAACAAAGTCTTGGAGATGCCTGGAACTACACCCAGTTCCTAAACAGAAGGGTGACTATAGTGAGTATAGAAAAATGACATCAGCTTATAGGAATTCTAGAGGAGCCTTGGGAGGCCATAAAATCATACAAGCACAGAACTGGAAGAGACCTCAAGTGCCATCTGGTTCAACCCTCTGTCATGCAGGAATACACAATCCAAGCACCCCTGACAGATGGCCATTCAGCCTCTGTTGAAAACCCCCTAAAGAAGGAGACTCCACCACACTCTGAGGGAGTGTGTTCCACTGTCAAACAGGTCTTACCATCAGGAAGTTCTTCCTAAGGTTGAAATAGAATCTCCTTTCTGGTAGCAATCCATTGCTCCCAGTCCTGTTCTCTGGAGCTGCAGAAAACAAGCTTGCTTCATCCTCATGCTTCAAATGTTTAAACAGGGTGATCATATTATCTCTTAACCTTCTCTTCCTCAGGTTAAACATACCCAGCTCCCTAAGTTGCTTCTTTTGAGGATCAGCATGGTTTCCAGACCCTTCACCATTCTGGCCACCCTTCTCTGGACACACTCCAGCTTGTCAGCATCATTTTTGAATTGTGGTGTAGAGAACTAGAAGCAGTATTCCAGGTGAGGCCTGGCCAAAGCAGAATTTCTGTTCAATTTTTCCTTCCATCATTCCCAAAAAGTAAAATTTAGGTCTTTTCTGGAACTTTATTTTTAAAATGTCCCCCAAAATTACATGGATCTGAGACCAAAATATATGAACATTTTTGCTTGACTACCACATGTGATAAAATTCCCCAACCTTTTGATTACACTTCCAACAATTGTTAATCAGACTTAAGTTAGTTGTGACTCCTTTGTCACACCAATTTTTGCTCTATCCTAAGCATTACTCAGTCTGGATGTAAGCTATTCAATGCAGTTAAAAAAGAAATACAGTTCACTATGATCAACAGGCCTTTGGGCCGCAGCCCTATGCACTATTTCATAAATTTTAGCACCATTGAATCATCTGGAATTTACTTCCAAGTAACCAGGCATAGATGGATTTTAGAGTCTGAAGTCTTTTGAGTTGTAGTTGATATTACAAAGGCCATTCTGACTTCATTTACTTTGAGGAGAGACAGCATAGATGAAAATAAGTAATTTGGGACAGAAAATTAAAATTGGATTATAAATAAGCTTTTAATTAAAGCAATAATAATTTTGATAGAGTGCTCTATTTAAAATTACTTGCTTTTAAATGAAACTTGGATTCAAAGCAAAGCAAAAAGCAAAGCAGCTTATTTATATACCGCTTCATATCACACTATGGGATGTCTAAGCGGTTTACAACTGTGAGCTGATTGCCCCCCAACAATCTGGGTACTCATTTTAACGACCTCGGAAGGATGCAGGCCTGAGTCGAGCCTCAGCCCTGGCTGGTATTGAACTCGCAACCTTGTGGTCTATGAGTGAGTGGCTGCAGTACAGGCATTTAACCACTGCATTAAACTTCACTTTTAAAATATTGTGAAACTGAATCTATGATCTCTTGTTGCACATATTAAATAGTCATGTGTCCCCTAGGGCAGCATCCAAAGGGGACACAGTTTTGTGAAGATCCCTCCCATTACATGCAGAAAGAGAGATACAGTATGTGAAATGTCAATGTTAAAACCTAAGACTAAAGGATGACCCCTTTTGATATCACAAGTGGAATAAGGTCTGACAAGCATGCTAGATTTAAGCATCAACCAAGCTGTACAAGAGTGCCATTCAACAACAACCTGTAATAATAAACAAACAAACAAACAAACAAATATATTTCATACCCAATTAAAATAACCCAGTTAACCCAGTGATGGAGAAGCAGGAATAGTGGATGAGTGCCCTTCCTGGCTACCCTATTGCTGTCCTGCCCCCCTAAAGAAGCCCAGCAATGGAGGAGCAGGAGGCATGAATGCACCCCTTCTGCCCTGTCCTGCTGCCTCACTTGCCCAACCAGGGAGACACAGTGACTAGGGAAGGAAGGCAATAGAGTCTGCCATCACCTGACATGTTCCCAGATCTGATCAGATGGCAGGCAATAGGGTGGCCTGGGAGGTAAGCATTAGAAGATTATCGTACAGCCAAATCTGCTGAGCTGATGCTGGGCTGAGCTGAGCGTTGGCTGAAATGTTTGAAACTCCCACGGCCAGCAGCCCTCCACACCAGGTGACACCATAGCACCAGGTTATAAGCATACCACTGCCTGATGCTATTTTAAAGGCATGGAGAAATGTATTTGGGTGTCATCAGTATACTCATAGCACCCTGACCCATGCCTCTGGATGATCTCTCTCAGTCATTTCATGTAGCTGTTAAACAACAGTGGGGATAAAATGGTACCTTGTGGTATGCTTATAACATCTTCTTTTTTGAGGATCAGCTATCCCCAAGCACCACGATCTTAAACTTACTCAAGAGATAGGACCAGAACTACTGAAGCACAGTGCCCCAATTTCCAAACCTCTAAGATGTTCCAGAGGTATACTATGATCAATGGTATTGAACAGTGTTGAGAAGTCCAAGAGCACCAGCATGGAGACATTCCCCTTGTGAATGCTTAGGAGAAGATCATTCACTAAGCCAGCCAGAAATAATCCAACTTGAGACCACTTTAACTGTCCTGGCTCAGTGCTAGGGAATCATGAGAACTGTAGTTTATTGTGGCACCAGAGTTCTCTGACAGAGAAGGCTCAATGTCTCAGAAAAAAATACAGTTCTCATGATTCTCTAGCAATGAGCCAGGACAGTTAAAGTGGTCTCAAGCTGCATTATTTCTGGCAGTCTGTACAGGCCCTAAGGCAACCATAGTGGTCTCAATTCCATCTCCTGGTCTGAATCCAGTTTGAAACAGGTCTAGAAAAGCTGCATCATCCAAGAATGCCTGGAGTTAGAAGGCAAATGCCCTCCTAGTCACCTTGACCCAAAAAGGATGATTTAATACTAATCTATAATTGTTAAAGACCATAGGGTCCAGGGAGAGTAGTGATGTACATTATGCACACAATGTGCATACTGTAGTATTGTGCATCACACAAAGATACACATTGTGCTGATGAGCATCAGACCCAATGCACATTGGGTGCTGTTGCTGGCATCCCATTACACATCTTCACAATTCAGTAAAGGGCTTTCTGACAGGTCATATAGGTTTCTGGCAAACACTTCCACCTCCCCCTGGATAGCCAATGACCTAGCTAGTAACTAGTTTTGCTTCTGGAACTAACACTTGTTTCTTCTGGAAAAGTCAGGGAAATTGCAATTAAATGGACATGGTATGTAGTTCTGATCTCTTTCATCTAAATTGGTAGTGTTTTCTGTACACTACTGGGAGAAGAGTATTTTTTCTTTATTTGGTATTTTTTTCAAAGTCTAAAGCATATTTCTTGATCTCTTTTAGCAAATGCTGGTGAATATTTAATAAATGATCTTTAAAAACAGCTGCTTAATACAGAATTGCAAAGCTTTTTTTTACCTCAATGAATGGTGCTGCCTCTCCCTGCCAGCCTCAAAGGTTTCATATCACATTTTTGACATACGATGCTACAGCAAGTTGCTGTGTTGAAAAAGTTTTCTTTGTATGAGAGAAATGTTATTAGCAACACATGGTCTATTGTTTTTTGATGCAGTGCCAAAAAGCGCTCCAGTTACCATTCAGACTAATTAAATTTGCACAGGAAAAAAAAAAAAAACAGACTTGTCTATTGAAAGTTATATTTGTTCTTGAAGAGAGATTAGTGACCAGAGGAATATCCCCCTTTACATAGTAGCTAGATGGGGATTCTGGAAGTTGTAGTCCAGCAAAGTAATGTTTCTAAGCTCTGGGTAGTTGAACCAGCATATTATAAATTTGCCCTGGCTGTTTAAGCACAAAATACAAAATACATCATAAATATAGAATTCAGAGACATAATGTGTTAGTACAGAAAATCAGTGTGCAAAGGGATACATACTGGAAAGCTCATGCTACCAGCTTTTCTTTCAGTTAATCTCAAAAGTGCTATTAGATCCCTTTGCATAAAAAGCATCAAAAAGTGTGCAGCTACATGTTTAACTATGCCATTGCCCCACTCTCTCACATTTGTGTGCTTTTCCTGAACTATAAAACTATGTAACTAACCTAACAGAAGAAAAAACAGGCAGAACAGCTACAGCTCTTTAACAGAGTAAGAACGGAGCATATACCAAGGCTGAGCGAAGTATCTGTTATAAGAGTTGACATGTTTTTCTCTCATGAGACTGTAACATATAACTGTAACAAATGTAATTTGGTCATAAAATGACAGCATCAAAAATTAGAACTTGACAAAACCCCTGTTTAATAATCTTTTTAGCCACAAAGAGAAGAAAGTAATGCAGCACTGCCTGTCCTGAATGATTTCACTGATGGTACTTGTCACATAATTCAATATTATATAAGACTGAATAGTTGAATTATCATATTTTTGAAGCATATGAAGAATTCCCTCCACTGAAAAATGATGGAACAAATAGGATGTTGAACCTGGGTCTTTCTATCTTAGTCTTCTCTAGCCTAATGTTCCCAAGACCACAGCTTCCATCACATTCAGCTCACACAGTCAAAGAACCATCTTGGCTAGGAAGAATGGTAGATGACACATCTCAGTCACTGGGCTGAGGATGTGATTAAGTTGCTCATCATATGTTGGACAGGAGCATCTTCCTTCTCTATTGGTTATCCCCATCATCTGCCAGTTAGAGAGAAGCTTCCAGGAGTACATGAACTCATGGTACTAAGTCTTCCTACCATTTTAACATAATTATTTTCTTTATTGTTCCCAGTCACTGTCTTCTTTCCCTGATGCCATTTTCTCTCAGCCCGATAATGGAAGTGAACCTAACTGTGAAAAAGAAGTTTTAGGCAGAGGCTGTGGGAAGCATTCACACATACTGGACCTCCACCCACCCAACAATCAATCCCTACTGCTCTTAAAACTGGTTCCTTCCCTTTACATTATATAGGCAGGTCTATATTTAATGAATTCCATTTGCCATGACCATCTACCATTGTTACATCTACCTTGCTTCTTCTTTTTCTTCTTTGGAGGTCTTTGTTAAAGGTTTTTAAATGGAGTCTGGATGGCCATCTCTTGGGGATGCTTTGATTTTGAGTTCCTGCATGGCAGGGAGTTGGACTGGATGGCCCTTGTGGCCTCTTCCAACTCTGTGATTCTATGATTCTATGATTGCTCCTCAGCTATTATGTTTTAGGTGAGTAACAGTATGATCATGCAGCCAATTTTCACCCCATGCCCCCCTACAGGACACAGCACCCCATTGCAATATGTTGGAAGTGATTTCACATCACTCCAGTAACATTTTTAGTCACATCTTGGCAAAAACAAACAAATTGGGAGGCATATAAAGGAGCAGGTGGGGTGGGGAAAACCAAACCATTGTGTCTATAAGTTATTTCCTTACATTTTGTTTCATTATTGGGGTGGAGGAAGTCATCTGAAAATCCTACCCCACTAAAGACTAGGAGAAATCCAAGGAGGTTCAGGGTCTGGAAATGTGAGTTTTGAGGCTGCATGCAGCCTGTTGGACATACTTTCCTCATTTCTGCTTTGGATGAACCAAGCTCCCCACTTCACACTTTATAATTATAACACTTTATAATTATAGCAGTGTGATTCCACTTTGACCCAATATATTATCACTGTTCTGTGGATTTTTGATTCAATTTTAACTCCCAAGGCTTCATCCTATGAACTCCTGGGATTTGTACTTTGGTGAGGCACCAGATTACTCTGGCTGATAATTCTAAATGTCCCTGCCTAGACTACAAATCCCAGGATTCCATAGGCTGGAACCATGGTATAATGTTATACTTGTGTAGTGTGAAAGGGCCCATGATCTCTTCACCTAAGTTACTACACAGGATTGTTGTAGTAAGCTATCATGACCAGTACTTAGAAAGTTACTTTTAAAATTCAACTCATTCCTTTTATGCATTACAGTGTTTGAAAAATAATGACTGCCAGGACTTATTACAATGTTGAAAATGTAGCTCATTATACTGTGTGTTGCACTGCTTCTTGCTTTTACATTACTTTGTATTGTTATTAAAGACAAAAACCATAGGACTGGTTGTGGTTAGTTGTGCCCATGTCAGTGGGACAGTGAAGCCACTCTGAATTTTAAAGGGGTGATCCACAGAGCTGAACCCTATCCCCCAAATAGGTTCATCAACTTGAATAGCCCTGTTAAAAGTTTAGATGAGCAGATAAACGAACCTAATACTCTGAAGTGATAACAGGATGGTATAATACTTGAAAAGGTCTGATCCAAAAAAATCTCAATATTCACTTTAAAATACATTTTCAATGAGACATATAGTCTTTACTTTACATGAGTACTTTACATGAGGTGTGTTTTCCATTAATAAGTATCTTCACATTTCCTCTTGTTTCTGCAATGTGACTTCATTATGCCTTGTTACCAAAAAGTAATTATATAACATACTTTCAAACTCTGTATATGAGGTAACAAAAGAAGAAGAAGAAGAAGAAGATCTGGAATCAAGATCTATTTAATTCAGTAGGACCTACCTTCCAAATAAATGTGCAAAAGATGAGGATATGTCAGGAAGCTAAATATCTCAGTAGCATATGTGTGTGTGTGGGGGGGGGGGGGGGGGGAAGAATCTACTGTGACTGCTCTCTTGTGTACAACCATCTCTGGGACTCAATATTTTATTAATGCATTAGAATGAAGTGCCTGAAGCTAAAAAACAAACATAAAAGTTTTGCTGAGTTTGGAAGACAGAATAAAGGTCATACTTCTAAATTACATGAAACCAACAAAGATTGCAGTTAGAGCTAAAAAGACAATTATGCTGATTACACATCTCCCAGCCATTAAATACAGATTTGTTTAGCTTTCATAAAATTATAGTGGAGAATTGTCTATTTAACATATTACTAGAACATGATCAATGTACACCTTTTAAAATGAGGATATAATTGTACACCTATATGACCAAAGCAATTTTATTATTTATTAAGCAGAAATTATTCTTCAAAGCTTTTCTAATTTTGTAACATAGGAATACTTCCATTAATATAAAATATTTAATTTCTTTGCTACTAAGGCTTGATAAATGTTCCTTCAATTAATTTTAAATTAAAAATATATGAAGTAGGAAACTCCTAATTGTTTGTAAAGATACAAAGTTTTCTGCTGGGTTTTTTGGGTGTCTGTCTGTATGTGTTACACATTAATGTTACACCTTTTGCTTTAAATTTTCAGCACAGCATAAAAACAAATATTCTGACCATTTTATTAATAGATAACAGAAAGTGTGATGTAATGGCTATAGAACTGGATAGGAAACTCAACCAGATCCCCTTCAGTTCTGACATAAACCAACTAGTGGTTTGAGACAAGTTACTATTTCTCAGGCATGTAGTTGGTCCCTGTAGGAAAAATGGATGTTGATATAAATAAACACTGGGCTGGCACAGAAGAATGCACATTAAATTCTTATTATTCAATTTCATGTAATTTACTAGCAGTTATCAATGCATTTTTCATGTAGTAACTCTGAGAAAATGAATGCACAAGTTCTTTGTGTGAATGTCTAGTTATGATGGCTAAATGTTAACTTCAGTACTAGAGGAGGTACACCTCTGAATGCCAGTTCTCAGGGAGTATCACCAACAGCTTGTACTCATGTTCTGCTAGTGAGCTTCCTGTAGGCCTCTAGTTGGTAACTGTGAGAAACACGACATTGGACTAGATAGAACTTTGATGTGATACAGCAGTATGCTTCTCAAGTTCTCCATTCTTTGTTGTTGCTGTTTCTGTTGTTTTCCTTTAAGTTGAGTCTGACTTACAACAACACTATCCTAAGGTTTCCTTGGCAGGATTTATTCAGAGGAGGTTTGACATTGGTATCTAAGGTTTAAAGAATGTGACTTGCACATTTGGTTTTCCTTGGCTAAACAAAGATTTCAAACTTGGTCTCCTTGAGTCCTAGTTCAACACTGTAACCATTATATTATGATGTATCTCATCCCCAGTCTTGGAGGTATTCCTTTGTCTATAGGTGATGATGGTAATAGTGATGATGATGATTTTAAGAGAAGAAAACCTTGAGAGGTATAATAAAAAAGCTTGCAAAGCTGATAATGCCTCCTACATGCTGTGATACTGATCATGTTTAATGTGAAATCAAAGGCTTTTACAGCTGGCATCTATAGTTTTTTGTGGGTTTTTTGGGCTGTGACCCAAAGAGAAAGATGCCAGCCATGGATGTTGGTGAAACGTCAAGAATGAACTTTTCCAAAACATGGCCACACAGCCCCCAAACCCCACAAAAACTACTGATCATGTTTAACAGAATTACTTCACCATCCTCCCTTGTCTGTAATGACACTTCACTGGCATGAAACAGCTATCCTCAAGCTGGTAAGAAGTTAATTTTTGTTGAGCCAACTGTGGAATCCCCTAAAGTTTACTGGTGTGTTCAGAATTTATAGGATTTCTCTTCTTCTTCCTCTCTCTCCACCCCCTGCTTTCTCCTTCCCTCTCCTAATTTTTTTTTAATCCCTACTATCCAGCTGGCATAACTTTGATGGCTGAATCCATCTGTCTGTCTGTTATGAAAGGGACCAACTGGCATGTGATGTTGAAGTCATCAGAAGCTGATTTTGGATATGGCCATTAGTAGTTTAAGGCTTTACAGATAGAATTCCACATCTCTCAGTGCTTAGGATGCATGGAGCAATGACATTCCAGGGATGGTTTGTCTTCCAGACAGTCACACCAGGTGAAGCCACAGTCCCGCCTGGCAATCAGATATTTGAGAAGGTCCACACACTGCATTGTACTGCTTTCACTGCCAAATGAGGCCCTTTGTTCTTGTTGCATCAGCTTCTGATCTTTACATCCACATGACCCTCCAACCATCAATGAAAACCCACTATGAAGCATAGGAATGTATGCCAAGCATAAATCTAATTTCCATGGAAGAATGAAAAATATATTATCAAATACTGTTACTAAATAGTATATATGGGGGAGGGGCAGAGAAATCTTGCCATAGAGATCTCCATAATTAATTTTCCATAAAACTGAAATCTGGGAAAACAAAATCATTTTTTTTACACTGTGAATGCTGGTGTGCGGTTGAATTTTCATGTCAGTTCCATAATGGCACAATTATTGTCCCTCCATTAGGGTTTCCTAGAATTCACAAGTGAAGAAAAGCAAGCTGTGTACAGATGCAACATTTTCAGAGTACTGAAGTCGATGAGATAGTGTAACCATTGCTCTCAATATGTTAGATCACTTTCCCATTTCATTGTGGCCTATGGAATTTTGTAGGTTTGAGGCATTCCTCATGTTGAACATAATCCATCATCCCAGAAAAATGATAAAGGGAAGTAAGGCCACACAGGGATGTTTATGAACGTTGGTGGAAATTCTTAGTTATTACCCATGACTTAGGTCTTGTCTGCACTGGCTTGGATACTTCAGCTGCTGATCTGCCCCTGTTTCTTCAGCTTCCCCCCACCTCCATAGCTATCTGCATGGACATCCCACTGGATCACCTGGTGCATCTGCAGCCATCACAGGTGACTTGCTTCTGAGGTCAGAATGAGACTCTCAGCAATGATCACATGCTGGGCATCTAGTTATGACTCAGAACAAGTGAAGGGCAGCAGCAGGACACTTGTGCAGACAGCCATTGTGACACAGAAACAGAGCGCTCCAGATCTTCTGGTAAGATCTGGAGCAATATGTAGGTAAGTCATTTTAATTTGTTTTAACCTTAATTTGTTCCAGTTCTGATGTGAGATGTTTCAGATGTTGTCTAGAGTGAAGTCGTAGGCTTTCATGGCCGGCATCCATAGTTTTTTTTGTGTGGGTTTTTTCATTTTTCTCTGAAGATGCTAGCCACAGATCCTGGCGAAACTTCAGAAAGAAACTCTTTCAGAACATGGCCACACAGCCCGAAAAAACCCACAAAAAAACTATGTTGTCCAGAGTGTTCACACCAAAACTGGGATTAGGGATGTGCATTGTTTGAACAGGACAATGTAAGAATGTGGGAGGGGATGGGCAGCAAGGCTTCTGTGGAACTAAGGACACGCTTACTCAAGAACAACTACAACTGTTTTAAACAATAAGCCCCCATTTTCTTTTAGTAAAATAAGGATTAGCACATGGGCATGTATACATTATTTTTTGTAAAGCCATATAAATCACTCTTTAAAAAATCAGGTCATAGCTACTTCATATGAAATTACCACTATCCACAATTTTTTAATCTACTTTCCATTTACTATCTCTGACAAATATGAATTTGTATTGAGATCCAACATCTTGTTCTGCATATATTAACTGTATATTGATTGTTCTCTACCTCCACTCCATGTGCCACCTATTACCTTTTAGTGCATAGAAAGGACATTTGCTCCAGTACTGAATTTTTTCTTCTCTTTTAACACTGATTTTCTGATATGTTACTGAATATTGCATCCACTAGCCAATACACATCATACTGAATATTGCATCCACTAGCCAATACGTTTCTGTCAGGCAAACAACTTGGATGATTCATCTTGCAACAAGGGTCTCTGAATTATAATATCCTTTATTTATCACCAGAGTTTTTATAGAAATGATGGTAAGGCTCTTATCCTTTATCTTTCCTTTCTTTTGGTTTTGTTTGTTATGAATGTCACATTTTATTTATCAAGATTGGCCTCTGATTCCTCTGTAGACACAGCAAAGAATGGCTTTATGATTTCCAATCTGCTAAGATGGAGTCTCTGTAGCATGCCATTCCCTTCACATATTCAAGAGAGAGAGCATTCATACCAAATTTCCATTTTGCTCAAAGAATAAAAAAGTCAGTTAAGCTCAGAGTGACTTTTTTCTGATAGTTAAACTATCACATCCTCATACTAAAAATATTTAAGCACTGAGTTTGAGGGGAAAAAGAACAAAGAAACTACAAACCATTTGTTAAACATGCTGAGGCAACAGCGGTTCAGGGTCTGGGGTATCTGCACTTAGTGGTGGCATGTTGATTGCAATCTGATTCCTCATCTGTGGCAATCTATGATAAACTTCTATACTGGTTTATTATATATATAGCTGATCTCTCACAATTGAAGTATGTGTCTGCTTCTCCTATATGAAGATAGGAGTAACAGTAGATCACAAAGCACAACACTGTGACCTTATGCAAATGTATTACTTGAGGAGGAGGAACATATGAAGAAGGAAATGTGTCTTAATTGGCCCCTTGGTGATCCTAGGGCACATTCACACTCATTTTTTTTTGCCCTGAGGAGATTCAAATCACTGCACTGATACAATACTGGATCATTGTTCCCATTAGACTTTGGATTTGCAAATCTCAACAAGGCATTTTAACCTTGTGTGTTATTCACACATTCCTGGACTTTAGACTGGCATGCTGTTGGTTGTCCTCTAAATTTCTGGGATTTGTAGTTTGTTGTGGTACCAGAGCTCTCTGATAGAGAAAGCTAAATTTCTCACAAAACTACTAAAAAAGGGAACTTTTCAAACATAAATAAAGAAATGAGATAACTCATTCACCATAGCCAACAATGAAGTTTAATATAACTTCAATTCAAAAAGGGTCTCTGATGAAAGGTGACATCTGAATAACCAAGGATTGCTCCAAAACAGGCCAGACCAGTCAAAGCCAGCCAGAGAGTGATCTGGATGCACATCACAATAGGTCACCCAGAGACATCAGCATTATCCCTTTGATCAACAAAGGAGTTGATGGGGAGTTGGGCAAGAGGAGATGATGGCATTTGTAAAGACAAGAATCTTTCTTACCAAGGTGTGAATTTGCCATTTGTTTCAGGAAATAATACCTATTCTGGAAATTCACTACTCTCAGCTCTTCATTTGAGAATATTTGCTGAAGCCTTCAATCTTTTGTCCAAACAGTTATGGACATATCTAACTGCAATTCCCATCTAACATTCCTTCCTGGAAAACCATTTGGTTTAGTTAATTATTCCAAGAGGTCAGGAGGGGGAGGTGCACCCCAGCCATCGTCACCAGGAGGAAAAAGCTCCGTCACCAATTAAATGGGATGCATTGGTATCATGGCTCTGGATTTACCCCAGAATGGAGGCAGCCTCTAATATATTCCATGTTTTTTCTGAAGGTTTTCATTTCCCTTATTCAGGTTCTAGGGTATACCGGTATGCGCCCAATGCTCGTTCCATGAATGATTTGTCGGCTATTGTAAGGGACAAGCTGCCAAAAGAGGCTGCTGCTGGAAGAATTTCAGGATCTCATGATCAATTACCAATAACCACCCTTCATTTATCTCCTTTGGGTGTTGTCCCCACGAAAGCTCCTGCGGAATTTAGGTTAATTCATAATTTATCTTATCCGAAGGGTGATTCTGTTAATGATGCCATAGATCCTAAACTTACATGGGTTAAGTATGAATCCTTTGACTCAGCAGTCAAAATGGTTAGGGCTTTAAGTAAGGGAGCATTATTAGCGAAGTGTGACATAAAATCAGCCTTCAGGTTGCTCCCTGTACACCCAGATGATTTTGACCTTTTGGGTTTTCAGTTTGAAGGGAAATATTATTTTGATAAAGCCATGCCAATGAGGTGCTCAATCTCACATTCCACTTTTGAGATGTTTAGCACCTTTCTTCATTGATGTGCAGTCAAGAGGTCAGGTAATATGGCAATCACCCACTATCTAGATGATTTCTTGATTGCTGGAAATCCCAATTCCTCTGAATGTAAGGACACCCTAGCTAGCTTCCAGGAATTAATGTCTGAGTTGGGAGTTCCATTAGCTGAGGAAAAAACAGAGGGTCATGGCACACAGCTTACTTTTGTTTTTAATCGAGATGGACAAAATTGCTGGAATTTCTTGTTTACTAAATAAAAAGCTTGTGGATATGAGAGAACAGGTTAGTTTGATGCTGGGAAAACAAAAGGCTACACTTCATGATTTTCAATCCCTTACAGGCTTGTTAAATTTTGCTTGTAAGGTGATAGTTCTGGGACAAGCATTCTGTGCACGATTGTATAGGGCCACCAAAGGGGTAACCACTCCACATCATCATATAAGGATCACCAAGGGGATTCGGGAGGACTTGAAGGTCTGGGAGTCCTTTTTCAAACAATTTAATGATATTTGATTTTGGAGATCTGAAATACTGCTTCGGGCAGATTTTCAGGTACACTCCGATGCTGTTGGCGCCCACAGCTTTAGAGTCTTTTGGAATGGTCAGTGGGCTGTGGAGACTTGGACTCCTGCATGGACAGAATGAGGTCTAACACATGACTTGATGTTTTTAGAGTTCTTTCCTATAGTTGTGGCAGTGCACCTTTGGGCAAACAAATTCGCAAATAAGACTATCTGGTTTTGGTGTGACAACCAGGCAGTTGTTCAG
>CM034706.1:220459173-220488617 GCA_020142125.1 Phrynosoma platyrhinos
TATTTCACTTTATTATCACTTTGTGGCCCGCGTGTGATAAGGTCCATAAAGGTTTGGATCAAGATTTAGATAACATAGATCTTGTATCTCTAAAAAATTATGAGCGTATCAGAAAAATTACTCAGAAATTACTGAGCTCAGAATGAAAACCTTTACTGGATGGTCTTTCCTTTTTATCTGAACACTAACCCACAATGTTTGGTTTACAGACTTTTAAATACCATATGTAAGTTAAATAAAATATGCTAACTTTTCTTGGCTGCTGAAGAAACCCATCATTATCCTCACTTTTCTATATATTTTTTCTAGTTTCACACAAAGCA
Organism: Phrynosoma platyrhinos; assembly: GCA_020142125.1. Lineage (NCBI taxonomy): Eukaryota > Metazoa > Chordata > Lepidosauria > Squamata > Phrynosomatidae > Phrynosoma > Phrynosoma platyrhinos. Next base: position 220,459,497 of record CM034706.1, read on the forward strand.
TTCCCTCTGACTAAGTGAATTTCATAGAATTTGCATCCATAGGAAGGAATATAGATGCATCAGATCCATCTAAACATGGATGCTTTGGGTAAAAAGGATCAAGACTTTTTCATGGCCTTTTCATATGGTGGTATGTGTGCAGGTATTATAATTGTTTTGCAGTCCACTGTGATCCTATACTGAGGAATAAGCCTCATTGAATTCAGTAGGACTTACTACTGAGAGGAAATGTAGAAGTTTGCACAGCCTATCTCCAAATTATATATTTAGACTTTTTGGTCAAAATACATGCTATCTAATGGAATATTTCTATTAGGTTAGGTTAAATTCTTAAAGAAAGAGGATTTCTTCTAAAAGAAAAAAAACCCACAAAAATATTTTCCTATATTTGTCTCATAGATTTTGTAATTAGAATTGATGGCCACCAAGAAAATGCTAACCTATAAAATAATGCTGAGGGTATCCTTACAAGGCCTCGGGGGGTGGGGGGGGGGAGTCAACCATTCAGGTGGTCAAGATCTCCTATATATTTAGTAATTAAATAAGTCCTCTTGTTCAGCATCTTCCAACAATTTGTCTTTAATGGGGTTACTATTGCAGAGCTAAAGCATTTTATATGGAACCAGGTTTACATTAGCCTTGCTATTGGAGATCTAGCTTGCAAGGCTGTTCAAATCCTTTAATCCATAAATAGGATTGGAGCCAAAGCTGGGCTGCCTTCCAAAACTGTAATCTCCAATATATGAATTATTACAAAAAGATTAGGGTATTTCAAGTAATAACATTTCAAATAAATCAGCTTTCATGGAGAAACAGCAAAATATTTGAAATAACAATATGAAGATATATATAGCCCCTGCTTGTTAGTACATCTCACCTAACTGGGAAAGATCCCCCTTTCCTCTGCATCCAGGCTTCCTTATTGCATGATTGTTAGTGCCACATAGTTCTCCCCTTCCCATTTTTCCTTATTCTTATAAATGGGCCTAACTATGGAGATTATCGGTGTGTGTGTGTGGTGGGAGGGAGCCAGAAATAAAAGGCATACTCTCGGCAAAGTCACACGATCATGCCAAAGATTTTCAGACACATCACACTTATTCAGGACTTAACCCATGAAGATCCAGGAATGCTCCAGCAACAAACCACTCATGGGGAAGTCTGTTGCAAGAGCATTCCTGGATTTTCATGGGTTAAGTCCTGGATAAGCACAATATTATCTAAAAATCTTCAGCACAATCACATGACTTTGGCAGGAGTATGCCTTTTTCTTCCCCAGTTTTCACCCATCTTATAATCTCCTATGAATCTGTTAGAAATATTCTCTATTAGCCCAACAGTTATGTGCTTATTGTGAAGAGTCAGTGGAAAGCTGCCCCTCTTTCTTTGCAAGGGGTAGTATAATTGTGTTGGTGCTTTTATTTATTTTAGTTTTATTTACATTACTACATTTTCTTGCTATAGCTCAGAAACATGGCATAGGTAATAAAATGCAACTTAAAATTGCAACATGGCAAAAAAATAAACACACATGCACTACATTCAATGCTTAGATAAATGGCAGACAAAAAGAGAAAAAGAGAAAGAAAGGAAGAAAAATATCTGTGCTGGTGCACTCTGTCTGTCCCCCTAACCACTGGAATTTTTGAGCATCCCTGTAGAACATTTGAGAAATGTATATTTAAATGTCAGCTCCTTCCTCCTCATTTAGAGGATAGGAGTATTTTGGGGGTTATCACAAAGGCTCCAGCATTTTGCAGATGAAAACAGGGACACATGTGGCCAAGCAACATCAGAGTGTGGTCAAGATGGCAAAATGAGGACGGTTAGACAAGCTAAGGGAGGCTATAGCAGTTTATGAAGCACAAGATGCTGTCTTTTCCTTTCTTCTTTCCACTGCTGAGTTGAGTGCAAACTACTTTTGGACTTTGAATTCAGTTTGCACTAACTGAAGTAAGCTGATAATGAATGGGGGAAGTGGAAAAAAGAGAGAGAGACTGGATCATTTAAAAAGCATTTGAAAAAGTGAGTTGGCAGAAGATTAGTTGGGATTGTCCCTGCCAACTAAGGACAGTTTTATGGTACTGTATGTTATTGTATGTAGATGGTGCTCTTCTGTCACATCTAGAGAGGAATATAATGCTCTTGAGGGCTTTATAGTTGAATTAAGCCAAAACTGGTATTTTAGCTTTCGGAAAAGGGAGGAAGAAATACTGGTAGCAGCTGGATAATCAGTTGGTAGAATAAATTAATACATATAGATATTTGCATGTGATATCCAAAAGCACAGGAAGTTGGCCCATACAAAAGCTTTAGTTTCTTAGGACCGATGCAGATGGCCCCTAAGGGGTGGCTCTGTGCCACTCTTGGGAGCGCCGGATTGGGGCATTGGCAACCACAAGCCGTAGCCCCAATCCTCCTTTTTGCTGCTCCAAAAAGAGAGGGCAAATGCCATTCCTTTTTGGGGTGGCAAAAAGCCACTCTTAGGGGGGAAGCAGACCAGAGCATCGGAGACGCCCTGGGATGGTGCGCTGTGGGACCACGGGAGCCGCACCGAGACGCACCATCGGAGCCTCTGAAAGGAGCGCTAAATCAGCGCTCGTTTCATAAGTCAGGGAAAGTGTGCCCTAAACGCATAGGGCACAATTTCCCTGACTTATCCGCCGCAGCGTGTCCGGACGCTGCGGCGGGAGGTTGCCCCCGGAGCACCGGCCGTGCGGAGGGCCGGCATCTCCAAGGGCAACCTCGGGAAGAGAAAGGGGCGCCGCACGTGTGGCTGCCACTCCTCTTCCTGGCCTCCAAGACGACTCTATTAGTCGTCTGCCGAGGCCCTTAGAGCCACCACCATGGCTCTTTTGTGCCCCTTTGGTGCAGTGTGTGTGTGCACACTGTGCCAATGGGGCACCCTGACACTGTGCACCATACGGTCAAGTGTGTGTCATGACGGTGTCATTGGGGCAGACAGTGTGCGGTTGCCCTGCTCCAACTCCACCCCCAAGCCAGCCCTTTAGGCCTCTCTGCATTGGCCCTTAGATGATATAACTAGTAGTGCTAATCTTTGTTTCTTGGCTGGAGCATGTGAGAAGGGACACACCTTCACTACAGGTTTACAAGGATTAATTGCTTTTCCAGTTGTTATGTGAAGCACTGGTATGGGTGCACAAAGTGCATGAGTACAGTACAAATTTATGTTCAGAGCACTGTGGAACTTTGATCTACCTCCATGACTATTCTCTGGTTAGAGACAGCTAGTCATTCTGGCCTCACCTTTGGTTTTACAGGAGTTTGGGACATAGAGAGTAGCTGCTGAGCAGATTGAAATGTGTTCACTTATGGCCATGTTGAACTTTTCTGAAGCCCATTTGCCCTTGAAAGGCTATAATGGTGCCTAAGATGAGATTTCTAGACAATTATATATCAAGTTTTCAGACTACAATGGCATGTGTAGTTGGTATTTTGCCAGGTATGCACACACATTCCTATTTGGTGTATGCCCATGTGGAGAAGGGGATAACATCTGAATAGTTTTCTGCCAGAAATAGTGCAAATTGAGTCCACTTTAACTGCCCTGGCTCAGTGCTAGGGAATCATGGGAATTGTATTTTTTTCTGAGACATTGAGACTTCTCTGTCAGAGAGCTCTGGTGCCACAATAAACTACAGTTCCCATGATTCCCTAGCACTGAGTCAGGGCAGTTAAAGTGGACTCAATTTGCACTCTTTCTGGCAGTCTGAAAAGGCTCTAAGTCAAGGGTAGGCAACCTTTCCCCTTTAACGGCCGAGGGACTTCAGCTCCCAGAATCCCAGGAGCTATTGGCCAACATGGGACTATTGGCCAACATGGCTGAGGCTTCTGAGAGCTGAAGTCCCTCAGCCCTTAAAGGGGAAAGGTTGCCTACCCTTGCTCTAAGTGACCTTGGACAGGCTTCTTTTAGCTTGACTTATACTTAAGGATTAAAAGACAAAAAGATCATCATGTATGATACATTGAATACTTGCATGAGGGCTGGAATAAAAGTTGTTATGGAAAAAACTCTCAGTTCCCATTCAGCAATGTACTGTCATGCAAACGTTACATGAGGGGTATGTGGTATGCATTTGGCACACACACACTGCTATCAATCCTTACCAGAAAGTAGTCATGAATTTGTGAACTATTGGACAGTGTGTCCCAAAGATACATTTATATTTCTGTGTGAGGAACAATCCCACTTGACCAGAGAAAACACTGTTACATTTTGACAGTTACTTAGAGCAAGAACCAAGGGCAGTGCCATACTACAGACTGGCCTGAAGTGAATACAAATGTGGATACATAATAGTTGCTTTCATTTATTTCTTTGTTTCTAGTTGTAATCTCCATTTTACCATCTTGGTTTAATTTTGCTCAGGAAGAACATTTAGCTTAGGAAGCAGGGACAATGACTTTATGACCACTGAGCTTTCACCAGTTGTAAAGAAGACTATGGCCCTCTGCAGACCAGGGCGTTTGGGACGCCCTGGTCCGGAGCGCCGCGGGGCTATGGCAGCCCCACCGCGGCGCTCCTAGAGCGGCCCTGAAAGGAGCGCCAAAAAGGCACTCCTTTCATAAGTCGCAAAAAGGGCGCCCTAAAAGCGGCGGGCGCCCTTTTTGCGACTCATCCTCCACAGCGCGTCCGGACGCTGTGGAGGGAGGTCGCCCTGAACGCGTCCGGCGTGCGGTGACCCGGAAGCGTTCAGGGCGACCTCAGGAAGAGGAAGGGCCGCCGCGCGTGCGGTGGCCCCTCCTCTTCCAGGCCTCGGAGACGGCTCAATTGAGCTGTCTGCCGAGGCAGTATGTCTAGGTCTATTATAATCTTAAACTGTCTCTTTTGACAAACACTAATGTAACAGTGGCAAGAGCCAGTTCCTTATTTATCTATTTGTGGTGTTTAATGGGCAGTTGAAATTATCATTAGTGATTTTTTATAGAGAAGGGCATGCTGACCACTCCATTTATCCATACATCAAGAGAGAGTTGTGACTATTTTAGCAGGGCAGAAGCCATTTTCTATATGACTCATATTAATAATATGTTTGTTTAAAACAACACAGGGAATAAAACAGCATGGGTTTAAGGTTAGATACTTCAAACCTGGATCAAGGACAGTAAATCTGAACACTGCAACATATTCTATTTCATTTTATTATTTTTTTCACATCCTTATCATGACTCCCTTTGTTGTCTCTTTATTCTCCTAATCTGAAAAAATAATAACCAAACAAGACAGGCATCAGCAGATGTCATTCTTGGGCAGCTGTTGAGGGGCCACAAGTGTCGCTACTGAATCCTTTCTTTCCATGTTCCAATGAAAATTGTATGCCTGCTGTTATCACTGCCTTTCATTCCTTGAAGGAACAGTGTGCCACTGCAGTGCATTGTGGGTAATTACAATTGTAGCTACTGGCAGTGAGCTGCTAGTGCCCTCTGACTGGTGGTAAGCCTATCCACCTGTTCCTTTGACTGGTAAGATTAGGAAAGGGGTGTCAGCTGCCACAGGCAATAGATTTTTCAGAGATATGAAAGAGCAACCAACAGTTATTGTTTAATCTATCCTTACTGTAATCTCAGTCTACCAGCTGTTACTAACTGGATTTTTGGACCATCATGATTTAGATTCTGTCCAAGAATCTAGGAATGAATGAGGCATCTTCAAAATAATGCCACTTTTTGTAACTGTGCTGCTGTGATCCTATTCATGGTGGTTTCATTCAGATGTTTATCAGTCCATTTGAAATTACTCACAGTGCACCTGTCATCACTGTAACCACAGGTTTTTTTTTTTTAAAAAAAAATTGAAGACAAAGAAATGAAATATCAAGACCTACAAATTGAGATTTACCACCTCTGGGAATTAAAAAAAAAAAAGAAACTTTTGCTGCTGCTGTTATTATTATATATTACAATGCAATATTGTATTTCCAAATTCTATCACTGATGACAATCTATTTTTTTTCAATATGCATTTTGGATGATGATAGTCTCACATATTTTAACAAGAAATTAACAAATATGCTAATGAAAACAATGATAGAGCCCTGTGGGCCCAAATACTTCTTTTTCCTAATAGAGAGGAATGCAAACAGGCTTTAATCACATGAACTGCAGCTTTCCTTCCTGACCTATAATTACAATGGTGGCTAGCTAAGGTGGAGAACAACATGCTAGTTAAAGCCTCTGTCAGCATGTCCATTGCCCAGCTGGGGTTATTTTACCCCTGGAATTCATCTCTCAGCCATTTCAAATCAAGCTGAAACTTTGAGCTGCCAGCTGTCAGTTCACAGAGGAATAATTGTGGTACTTACAGAATCTAATAAAACAAGTGTATGTTTACAACATTCCTGAAAAATAAAATGCAGGGATTCCTCCCTCTTCTGGCTTATATTTACTTGAAAACAAGAGCAACAATGATTTACATTTTGAAAATGGACATAGTAATTGGAATAACTGTAGACACAGTAGTTTGACAAGGCAGCATTTATGACAGTAAATCTAATTGATAATTAAGATTAGCCACTAATTTGTGGCAGCCATGATGTTGATTAGAAGAACATTATGAGCAATAGGTCCATATACCATTGTATTAATACTTGGGATTAAATATTAGCCATGTAATAATTATTAAATGTGATAATAATAGAGGGGGGAGGGGAACAGGAGTGTGCCTTCTCTGATCTTCAAACATTATTGTTCTCTTTTTCAGTGCTTACTTGTATCTAAGCTTTATATACATTTCAGAGTGGTCATATGTCCAACTTTAAAAAGGACAGCTCTTGTCTTGCAAGTATCTTTTGTTCCAAGGGCTACCTATTCCAAATCCAGTTTAAAGATAAAATACTGGAAGAAGGATCTTGGTATTTTTCTTTAAGTGTTAGTCTCCCTACCATCAGACATCCTTCTTACATCTTCACTACACCCCAGAGTGCCTATTGTTTTAATTCTTATGTTTTAATTTATGGTATATCTGTATTTAATACATTTTTAATGGGGGTTATCATTATTTGTCAATATTGTTTTATTGTTTATTTGGGGTAGTTTTATTTAATTTAATTTTAGATGTAAGCCACTTTGATTGCCATGGCAAAAGGTGGGGTATAAAAATAAAATTATTATTATTATTATTATTATTATTATTATTATTATTATTATTATTATTATTATTATTATTATTATTGGGGCCATGAGAAGTCATACAAATGTCCTGGTGTCCTTTTATGCTACACAGTTATAGCACTAGGATTCCACTTTAATAGCAATTCTGACATCTTATGGATTCTTGGGATTGGTTGTATAGGAAGGGACACTTAGAATTCTCATCTAGAGAGCTCTTGCATCTTGCCAAACTATAAATGCCAGAATCCCATAGCATACTGCCATGGTAGTTAAAATGGAATCACAATGCTATAAATGTATGACATGAAAGGACATGTTAAACCAAACACTCCTCAGCCTTTCCATTACCCGTCTTCACGGTGCAAGGCCAAAACTCGAATTTGACTGGAGACTTTCATGAGGAAAAGCCAGTTCCACATTGAATCTGGGCCATTTCCCATTTAAACCAGTTTAAAATAGCTGACCCTTTGCTCTGGATCTTCCATGAAATTCCAACTCACTTTGCAGTGATTCTGAGCAGTTGTTTACATAGTGTCCCACTGTGTAAATTGGGGCTACAACAACTGGTGCATGTTGCTTCCTCTGATGTCACAATGAGGTGTCCAGCCATGTGATTGATGCTGGGTGCCTTTTTTTAACCTCAAAGGGAGTGACATGCACCAACTGACAGAGTGGGATGCATGTGTAGACAACTGCCTGGCTTGCCTATGTGCTGCCCAGGTAATGTGGGGAATTTGGAGCAGCTTAAGAACCAGAATACTCTGGAAGCGGCCTGGAGTATTCTAGCCAGTATAGATCTGCCCCTGGTCACAGTCATCCTTACTATAATGCAGGGGTAGGCAACCTTTCCCCTTTAAGGGCCGAGGGACTTCAGCTCCCAGAATCCCAGGAGCTATTGGCCAACATGGGACTATTGGCCAACATGGCTGAGGCTTCTGGGAGCTGAAGTCCCTCGGCCCTTAAAGGGGAAAGGTTGCCTACCCCTGCTATAATGAGTCATACAACATTTTCATTTTATTTGTAGCAATTAAGTTTTTTTCAATTGATGCATGGAGGGCAAGTGTGGTGTAGTGGTTTGAGCATTGGACTATGATTCTAGAGACCAGGATTTGAATCCTGGCTCAGCTATGGAAATCTACTGGGGGGCCTTGGGGAAGTCACACTCTCTCAGGCTCAAAGGATGGCAGTGGCAATCCCTCTTTGAATAAACTTCCCAAGAAACCTCCCAAGAAAACTCCATGATAGGTTCACAAGTCAGAAATGATTTGAAGACACACCACCACAACAGTTTATACATATAAATTAATATATGCTATTCTGGATATAATATGAATGAAGAGATGTGCTTATTTGGAAGGAGGTTTGATACTAGTGTTGGACAGGTTGCGCTCATCCAATACCAGATGAGCATTTCCTCTCATTTATCCACCTTTTTGGAGCCATAAAAGACATGTAGTGATATTGGTAAAATGCCTTTATTTGGAAGGAAAACTGCCCCTGCCTATAGTTATTGAGTTGCTTGTCATGGTGAGGGGAGTGAGGAAAGTTCAACAAAATCAAAACCATCAATTTGGAGTCTGGATGCATTTTTCTACACTATTCTCTCCAGTCTTCTTTCTTCTGACTTTGTGTTCTCCTTCTCTGCTATAGTCATCTACATTTTCCACTTGCCTCCTTGATTGTGTTAGGTCCTCTTCTGGGGTAAAGACAAAGTAGCCATGTGGCTGTGGCCACTCTGTCTTTAAATGCTCCAAGAGTAGACCAGACAGGAGATGGCCTGTGTCATGACTTATTCTGCTAGAAGGCTAGCCCTTGGTCTAGTTCAGGGGTAGGCAACCTTTCCCCTTTAAGGGCTGAGGGACTTCAGCTCCCAGAATCCCAGGAGCTATTGGCCAACATGGGATTATTGGCCAACATGGCTGAGGCTTCTGGGAGCTGAAGTCCCTCGGCCCTTAAAGGGGAAAGGTTGCCTATCCCTGGTCTAGTTGGTTCCCCCTAATAGCAAGCAACTCCCTGACTTCTGCATGGCTGGCAGAACTGCAGCAGAGTAGTTTTACTCATAATCTAATGTGTAAAATTTTCTTTGCTATTGCCTTATGTGTGAAAATGAAACATCAGGTTAGTAGTTAGGGAGACTAGATTTCTTATTTCAGAGAGGGGAGTTAGTGCAGAATAAAGCCACTCCCTTGCTTCTCGAGCTAGATAATCAGAATATTTAATACCAATCTGCATACCAATAGCTGCACTGGTTTCTAGAGAATTTTCAAGCCCAGTTTAAGGGTATGACCACTTTTAAATTGCTTTGGGCCAGGTTATTTATAGGACCACTTGCATGCTCAATAGCCATTAAGATTGGCCATAGGATACTTGTCTGCATACCTGCTGGTAAAATCTATCAGGGTGTTGCCTTGAAAGATGGAGTCTTTTCTCTGGTTTAATTTCCATACTTTGGATCAAACATTGATCAGAATGGAGACTGCAGTCATGAAATCAGAAAAAAAACATCATGGGAAGGGCAACTATGAAAGAACTAGACAAAATCCTAAAGTGTAAAATATACAGCTAAACACTAAAGTTAAAATTGTCCAAACCATTGTATTCCCTGTTACCACATACAGCTATGAGAGCTGAAAAGTGATGAAAGTAGACAGGAATAAAATTAATTCATTTGAGATGTGGTGCTGGATAACAATGCTAAGGATACCAGGAACAACTAAAAAGACAAACAAATGGGACCTAGAACAGATCAAGACAGAACTCTCCCTGGAAGCCAAGATGACTAAACTTAGGCTATCATACTTTGACCATAAAATAAGAAGGCATGACTCATTAGAAAAGACAATGATGCTGGGGAAAGTGGAGAGAAGTAGAAAGAGAGGAAGGATGCACCCCAGATGGATAGATTCAATTAGGGAGACTATGGGCCTGAGCCTGCAGGACTTGAGTAAGGAGTTAGAGGAAGGAGGGGCTTAGAGATGATTCATTCACAGGGTCACAATGAGTCAATATTGACTTGAAAGCAGCTAACAACATTAACAAATCCATTCTTATGAAACCCCACCACAGAATACGTATATGGTAACTTTTCTGACTGATATGGCCATAAACATCTGGATGTTCCAGTCAGCCTTTAAATAAATGTATGCTAACCTTTTATAAATTAAAGTTGTAATGCTTGATATAGCTATAATCATATAATCTTCTGAGCTCTTTGGGGAATACATTTCTTTCTTTTTTGTAATATATAAAGTGCTAACTTGATACATATGATGGAGTAAATCAAGACAATAACAAGAATAACAGCCATATGATGTGATCTGATCTGCTTCTACAAACAAATGCATAAGTTACATGTGAACTTTATTCTGAACAAAATGCAGGAAAGGGATGCAGTGGTGAGTGTCTAAATGTACAGTCTGTACATTTCATGTCTCAATACAGAGAAATAAATCATTTTTGGGTTCCTGTTCTTATGTTCATACACTGATAAACCTCATATATGAACAGAGAAATTCAGTTGTCTTGTTAAACTTGACAGCAGCTGTATGGCAAGTGAGAAATCTCCAAGACCTTCTATCCTCATCCACTCTGCTCATCTCCTGGAGGCTAAGAGCCATGACCTCCCTGGTATGCAATCTTCCTCTCTTTCTACTCCCTTCAACCTTTCCTAGCATTATTGTGTTTTCTAATCAGTCATGCCTTCTCATGATGTGGCCAAAGTATGACAGTCTCAATTTAAGTCATCTTGTTGGTTTCCAGGGAGCGTTCAGGCTTGATCTGTTCTAAGACTCATTTGTTTGTCTTCTTGGCCATCTATGGCATCCTCAACATTCTTCTGTGGCACTGCATTCCAACTGAGTAGATTTTCTTTTTATCCACTTTCTTCACTGTTTAGCTCTCCCACATTTGTATGTGGTGATTGGGAATATTATGGCTTGAATGAGCCTAACTTTGGTGCATAATATCATATTTTGCATTTTAGAATCTTGTCTAGTTCCTTCATACTACTCTTCCCATTCCTAGTCTTCTACTGATTCCTTAACTGCAGTCTCCACTCTAATCAAGGTTGGATCCAAGGTATAGGAAATTTTTGATGATTTCAGTTTCCTGATGTAGATTTTCTGTGGTCATTAGATTTGTTTTCTTAATGTTCAGTGTTAAGCCCACTTTAGCACTTCTTTGACTCTCTTTAGTAATTGTTTTTGTTTTGTTTTGTTTTCTGCTAGTAGCATGGTGTTTTCTGCATATCTTAAGTTGTTGATGTTCCTTCCTCAAATCTTCACTTCTTCCTCCAAGTCTTAGCTTGCTCAGTGTACAATATTTTCGGCATATAAGTTGAACAATTAAGATGATAGAATGTGCCTTGACTGACCTATTTGGTGATTCTAAGGATTTAAATAGGGAAAGAAAAAAAGGTAATTCTCCCATCAACACATTTCACACTTAAATTCATTAAAAATTCAAATTAGCTAACTGTAATTGTAAAGCCAATGTGGTGTGTATAGTTGACTGGTTGAGCTTGGGCATATCACACACCCTCAGCCTCAAAGGAAGGCAAAGGCAACCCCCCTCTGAACAAATTTTGCCAAGAAAATCCTGTAATAGGTTCAACTTATATTAAGTCAGAAATGTCCTGAAGTGACACAACAACAACAAATTATGAGATGACAGAAGTAATTTTTCAAAACTGCATTGAATTATTATGTCATTTCAAAATAGATAGTAAGTGCTTCAATGAAGGCAAACGTTTCACTTCACCATTTTTCCCTCTTGAAGTACAGAATTTTTATCTACAATAAAAAAAGAGAATAAAATTGGAAGTGGAAAAAAACCAGCATTTTAAAAAAGTAATTTTTGAAAAGCAGTTGTGCTGAGGAGGCAGCAAACTAATTTCTTCATGTTCCTAAAGCATCACAGCTTTATGGAAACTGAGAATATTGTACTTTGGTCCCCTCATAGAAGTCTGTTGTCCTTGGTCTTTATTGGGTAGTGGACAAAGAGAGGAGATAGTAGAAATCTGAACAGATTAGCCTCAGCATGCATTGGCACACAGCCTGGTAGAGGAATAATCAAGGAATATGAGAATGATGGAATTCTAAGGTTTGTTTATTGGTTATTAAAGAATTTCCTCACTCTTCACCAAGCAGAAAAGTTTCACATGGCCTGTCTTCAGGAGGTGTTGCATGGGAAAGGAGCAAAAAGCATAATGGTTTTCAGAGATTTGTTGATTGGTTGGAAATATATCTTGTTATCATAGAATCATAGAGATGGAAAAGACCTCAAGAGTCATCCAATCCAACCCCTTGCCATGCAGGAACACAAAATCAAAGCACTCTCAACAGATGCCAATTCAGTGTCTGCTTAAATACCTCCAATACAGGAGGTAGCATCACACTCTGAGTCAGTGTTTTCCATTCTCAAAGACCTCTTAATGTTAGGAAGTTTTTCCTAATGTTTAGGTGAAATCTCTTTTCCTGCAGTTTGAAGATTTAATCTGCTTCTTCTTTTTCAAGATAAGATGCTTCCTTCAAAACCCTTCTAATGGCAGGATTGGGAGGGAGGATCTATCAGGGAAATCTGGATGGCAGCAACCTGTTTTGTCTGCTTCTTTTCCCAAACTTTCAGGACAAGATCATTGCTCAGAATTTCTGGTAACAATGTGAGATGGGAGGAATCACCATGAAGAACTGGATGAAGGCAACATCTTGTTAAATTCTGTTTTATCCTTTGCTCATCCCCTCAGGGCAAGAGTTAATGATCTTTTTGTATTCAGAACTGTGGGGAGAGCCTCCACCAATACAGTAAGCTCTACTGTTCAGAAAGTCACTTTCTGTGTGTGGAGTGTTGGAAATGACTAAGGAAGAAGCTTCTCTTCCTCATTTGTTTACAGTACACACAACCAGTACACAACATTTAATATGTTCCTTGTAAATCCTGCAGCCTCACTGAACAACTATTCTTTCCTGCTCAGGAAGAGAATGAACAAACTTTGGCCTGTGTACAGTCTATTTAGCCCCATTGTACCTTGCTAAGCATTGTTACTTCAGGGGCAACTATAGCTTATTCATTATTTGTGTGCACCAGCTGAATGCTGCAGGCAACATTTCATCCATTGTGCACTGTACATAAAGAAGAAGAAGAAAAAAACAGCTGCTCTTGAACAGAACCATCAGTCAAAACAGAACAGTGCCTGCATGTTAACAGCATTGTAATGGAAGCATCTCTCCAATCCATGTATAAGGCAAGCACCCTCTTCACAGCTCTTGCTCCCATGACATGGTGTCCTTGTCAGGATTTGTAAGTGGGTAATTCAAAATTAGCAAAGTACATTGGTAAGTGCTCTTTATCATTGTTGCTATTCTCTAGAAATATAAAGAAAATTCACAAGTTTTCTCATCCTGAACAAGTAAGGGTATCTCGACATGTCGAGACAACCTGTCAAAAAAGAAAAAGAAAAAAACCAACTACTATAAGATGTTTTACTCTTGCACAAGAGCAAACATACTGACATTTCTTATCTGGCAGCAGCAATAGAAAATAGGAAACTGTATTTCATGTGTCAATGTAAAGCTTTGCTTATTTATCCCTACATACAAGGACTGCAGCATCTTCTGCCCTGCTCTGTCAGAATATGCAATTTTCAAGTAAAATTCATACTTTGGGAAATCACTGAGGAAAATTTGCACAAAAATGCACATGGTTTTCATGTGCAGAAAATGTTGTTTGGGCATGTATTTTGTACTGATTTCTACACAAAAAGTGAAGGGGCTTGAAGAGAAAACATATGGAGGAAAACTACAAAGAGTTTTTCTTTGCAGGAATATGTGTATTAGCACAAGTCGTATAAAATTACACAAACTGAATACATTTTGCAGAGTTTGTACAAATTCAGACTTCTACACTGAAAAAGTACATGCAGTTTCCCTGCATATATTTTCTGTGCAACCTGTGTCTCCCCCATTTTTGTATAGTAGTCAATGAATTTTGTATAAATAGACATATTCTGCACCAAAACATTTTTCTTACAAAGGAAAGCCATGTTTGCTTTTGTGCTAATAAATTTACTTCAATAATGCCCCCAAGTGTAAAGAATCTTGTTGTAGGTTTCATTTTCCTCTGTGGGGTAGGTCTCAAGGGACATATTTTTTTCCTCCCACCAGTTGTGCTGAACAAAGATACAATTGACAATGGACTTTGGCTTCTGTACACAGAAAAGTCCACTTTGTCCTTTGCTTCACACAGGCTGAGTACACACAGTATTCTGGCCCTAAAGCTGCCCCAATGTCCCACCATTACCTTGGACTCTTCATTGTGATGCTGGGAGACTGGTCACATGTGTGTCCTGCCATGCCAGCTGGCATTGGCACCACTGGTATGAGCCACTTGCTCTGAGGTCATGGATGAGCAGCTTGTTCTGATCTCACAGTGAGTGACCTGTTTCAGCTGTGCCAAAGTTGCCTGTAAACAGCCATCTGGTGTAATGGAGGGATCCAGATTTTTCAGGAAAATTTGGAGCAAAAGGTAATTTATTTTAAACTGTTGTAGGGGGAGGAATTCTTCAGTTCAGTGCTGAACTGGTAGTATGTCCTCTGGACAGTTTGCACCAAAATCATGGATTAGGCCTTGCATTATCCAGCCTGCCCGCTCTGATGACAAGGGAAGGACCTTATATTTGGCTCATTTTAATAAATCCACAGAAAAATGTGAATAGCTGTGTTTATATCAGGTCTTCACTCCTTTATAAAATGGTTCCAATTATGGAATTGACAGTGGCTGACAAATAACCACTTTTGCCAAGGGTCTACTTGTTTTGTTGTTATTAACTGCCCTTGAGTTGATCTTTACTCATGGCGATTCTATGGATGAGACATCTCCAAGATGCTCTGTCCTCCACTGCTCTGCTTAATTCCTGCAGCCCCATACCTGTGATCTCCTTAAGAGTCCATCCTCCCTTCCTACTTCTATCCACCTTTCCCAGCATTATTGCTTTTTCCAAAGAGTCCTCCCTTACAAAGTACAACAGCCTCTGTTGGTCATCTTGACTTCCAGGGGGATTTCCAGCTTAATCTGCTCTAAGACCCATTTGTTTGTCCTTTTGGCTGTCCATGAGATCCTCAGCCTTCTTCTCCAGCACCACATCTCAAATGCATTGATTTTCTTCCTATCTTGTTTCTTAACTGTCCATTCTCACATTCATACATGGGAATAGTGAATACAATGGCTTGTATGATTCTAACTTTTGTGCTGAATTGTATATCTTTGCATTTTAGAATCTTTTCTAGTTCTTTTATAGCCACCCTCCACATTCTTAGTCTTCTTCTGATTTCCTGAATGAAGTCCTCATTTCTATCAATGTTTGATCTCAGATATGGCAATCATTTTACCGGTATTATTTCTATTTCTTCATTGTTTATGTTAAACTTGTGAAAGTCTTCGGTGGTCATTATTTTTGTTTCCTAATGTTCAGCATTAAGCCTGCCTTAGCACATTCTTCTTTGATCTTCCTTAGTAGGGGTTCCATGTCTGTGAGATTTTTTGCTAGTGCTATGGTGTCATCTGCCTATCTTAGATTGTTGATATTCCTTCCTCCTATTTTTACTCCTCTTTCTTCTGTGTCCAAACTTGCTTTTCTTATAATATGTTCTGCATACAAGCTGAACAGATAGGGTGAAAGGATACAGCCTTGTTTGACCCCTTTGCCAATTAGGAACCATTCTGTTTTTCTGTGTTCTGTTCTGACAGTAGCCTCTTGTCTTGAGTACAGATTTCTCATCAGGACTATCAAATCTGTTGGCACTCCCGTGTCTTTAAGGGCATTCCATAGCCTATCATGATCTATGCAGTAAAAGGCTTTGCTGTAGTCTTTAAGCACATTATGATTTTCTTTTGGAATTCCCTGGTGTGCTCCATTAGGCATCATATGTTTGCAATGTAGTACCTCATGCCTCTTCCTTTCCTGAACCCCACTTGGACCTCTGAGATTTCTCTCTCCATGTATGGTTGGAGTCTATGCTGCAGAATTTAGAGCATGATTTTGCTTGCATGGGAGATCAGGTTCTATAGTTGCTGCAGTCTCTTGTGTCTCCCTTTTTATGGATGGAGATGTATATTGATCATCTCCAATCTGTTGGCCATTTGTTTTCCATATCTGTTGACATATGTTGGTTAGCACTAGAGGTGACTCTGTCAGTGTGGATTGCAGCAGTTCAATTGGAATGTCATATGCTCCTGTTGATTTGTTTTTCGCTATTTCTTTTATTGCAGTTTCCAACTCACTTTTTAGAATTGGAGTTCATCTTCATATGGCTCTTCGTTCCATGTGTCCTTCATCTTGTCATCTCTTTTGTATAATTCTTCTGTGTATTGTTTGTACAATACACTTGTACTTGTCTACTTGTACAAGAGTGTAATAGGGGAGTGACTGTCTTACACAAGTGTATTCCTCCTTTTCCACTACCAGATAAGGAATGTTTGGGCTGAAGCACTGTTTTAGTGTCAGACAAGATCTTCAAAACAGATCTTCTTGTGTGCAACCTATTAGAGACAGTAGTTTGATATATACACAGAAGATGATTTTACCTGTAATAGCTCTGCATCTTTATGGCTTTCCAGGAAATGTACTGGGGCCAACTTCATGTTCTTTTAACCTTTAGGAAACCACTTTAGGAAACTAGACTCTATGGTTTGATACATTTTTTGCTGAACCATAACTAAACAATATATTGGTCAATTTAATTGATGAATTATGTTCCATATGGTTTGCTATGTTGATTTTTATTCCTGTAGTTGTTTAAAAACTTGTGTACAATCTAGAGTGCTTAAATGGGAAGAAAAGTGGCATTGAAATTAACTAAAGAAAGTACAATATTCTCTCCACATTCATTGGAGGTAGGGGTGAAGGACCCCCATGAAAAACTGCAAAAACTGCAAATAAAAAACCACTATTCTTTTTACCTAAGATAATACCTCTCTAGGAATCTCCAGGTGCTCCAGTGCAACTCTGTGGTCAACATCTGGTAGAGGTTGATCATAGAATCATGTTGGAGAACCTACAAATGCCTAGAGAAGTGTTTTCTCTAGGAATTTCTTTATTCTCTAGCTCAACTCTATGGTCAATGTCCAGCAGACTTGCACTGGAGGACTTAAAATTCCTAGAAGGACCATATTAATTAAAACTGTGAAAATCAAATCTGCAAAATCAAACCTGCAAATGTGGAGGGCCAACTGCATACAGAGAAATAATATGTCCTCATTTGGGTTATCCAAAATTCATATGGCTGTTTCTTCACTCCCATGAGCAAAACAAGGTAAGGATGGGCAGGAAGTAGTGAAATCATAGACATGATTTTTCACCTTTATTGTGATAAGGATTTTTAGTTCATAGTGTAACATACATTTAAATAGCAAATTACATTCAAAGTAATTAAAATAAATACCTACATTTTTATATATACTTAAATGTAGGTTTTAAAATAAACATAATCTAAGCCTCAAATAGACATCCCAAAAGACTGATCTGGGGGTGGGGTATGCACATGATGCACACCCTAGTTCTCCCTTAGGCTGCTCTAGTTCTCCCTGAGGCTGTGAAAGGATTGGTTTCTTACTCCTCCTTTTCATGGCCTAATCAGGACTGTAGCAATAGGCTCCCTGAGGACCATGACATCTGGTTGCCATGGTCCTGGGAAGACTGGGTCTCTGGCCACTCTAGCCCTGTCTGCTTCAGCCCCTAGTGGAACTTTTTTCTCATTTCTGTATCTCTTTTTTTAAAAATTAAGAATTAAACTGGTAGGCCTGGTTGATCTGAAGTGAAATCAAAATATTTATTCAGGTCAGAAAAAGAAAGCCTGACAGGATATGTACTCCCATCATACAGAAAAACTGTATTCAATGAATGAATATTCTGTGTGTCTACTTCTTCATCTCCTTTTTTGTTGTTGTTTTTTGTTTTGTTTTTAGTGCTATCTTCTGAAAAGTACTTTCTGTGCTGAATTGTTTTGCAGTCATATTATTTCAGAACAATTTCACAAGCAGCATGGGTGCATTATAATATTTCCCCCCATAGATTTCCCAGATATTTGCATCAATTTGTTACCACCTAACTGTGATAATCTAACATTGTGTGAAGATAACGTACCTTTCTTAGATAGCCCCTTAACTTTCTTGAAATGTGGGAGATGTGTCTCCAGGTAGGAGACAGGTGACCAGGTCTGAATCAGTTTCCTCCATTGCTAAAAGCTCCCAATACAATATAAATTCAGTTCTTGGGACAATTGACCATCATTGCTCTTGATTTACATTGTTAATGTAAATAACTATTTTCTAGTGAATACTTTAATAAAAGCTACCTTGCCAAATTTCTTCCTTAGCTCCACTTTGTTTCTAACCTGTTTAAAAAGCTCATAGTATCAAAGGAGATTTTATGCAAATTGTTATATTTTGGTTAGTGCTCATAGCAATAACAACAACAACAAAATCTGAAAAGAATATTGTATTAAATAGAAGGTTGAGAAATCACTTAACCTACTATACTTGGAAGATCTAGCAAACCCACTGATAGCAGAAAAATAGCACTGATCACTGTGAAATTGTAGTTATTCATATGAATGCCATGCGTCATTTTCAACAACAATGACTTAAAAAACTCACATTTACATCAATTCAATTTAATAAGCAAATACTTTCTATAATGCAACCATTCAATTACATTCAAGTTAAAAACCTTGATTTTTAAACTGGAAGAATTTAACCCAGCAGGCTACATACTAAAATTTAGTTTTTGTCCAATAACCTTTAGACCAGGGGTCAGCAACCTATGGCCCGCGGGCCAGCCCTGGCCTGCCGAGGCCTTGGAACTGGCCCATGGCCAATCCTGTTGCCACCCGCTACACGTGAGTGCGGACACCATTTTGGATGCCAAAATGGCACCTGTGCTTTCTCAAGCATGCACACGGCAGCGAGTGCCATTTTGGAATGCCCAATGTGCCGACGTTGTGCGCATGCTTCCCAAGGCCCCACCGCACCTGCGCTGTGCGAATTCGCATGGTGCAGCTGCCGTGGGACCTTCCAAAATGGCGCCCCCACGTGTGCACGCATGCGCACAACGGCAGGTGTCATGCACATGCACACGTGCACGGGGGAAGCCCAGCCCCTACGCGATTTCCCCCCTCCCAGCCTCCCAGCAAGAAAGGTTGCCGACCCCTGCTTTAGACAATTCCCTTAAATTAGGTGCATACAAAACAATACACTTCAGATTTAAATATTGTGCTGAAGGAATCTGTAAGAATTTTAAGTATGTTATAATTAGGGTAGATTTAAAAAGAAGAGTTGGGCTGAATGCCAGAAACCTGAATGTTTATGCAGTTCCTTACACACACACACACATAAACAGAGCAGAGCAAGGGATTTCATGAAAGAACACAATTGAAAGAAATATATCTGAACATTTCAGAATCTTAATGAAATCAAGCCTCACTTGCCAGAATGCAAAGCACTGAAAAAAGTTTCATTCTAAGACATAACAGGGCTAATTTAGTTCTGTTGAAGCTATATTTGAAGCAAAACACCCACTACAAAACAGTGAGAGGGGGAATCCAAATAATCAAAAAGAAAGTGAATATGATGATAAATAATGTTGTGAAAAATATATAGAACACAGGATGAACAGAACCTGAAGGCAATTAAATATGACCCAACCAACTACATAACATAATACAGGTTGAGCTTCCCTTATCCAGAATTCCAAAATCTGAAATACTCCAAACACCTAAACATTTTGTGTGTGTGGCTGAGCTAGTGCCATATTTCCTTTCTGATGATTTAATGTACAGAAATTTGTTTCATGCACAACATTGTTAAAAATACTATATAAAATTACATTCTAGCTATATGTATATGAAACATAGATGAATTTTGTGTTCAGACACGGGTCCTATCTAATTATGTAAATATTCCAAAATCTGAAAAATCCCAAATCCAAAACACTTCTGGTTCCAAGCATTTTGGATAAGGGATATTCAACCTGTATAGAACAATGCAAACACTAACAAACTTCATAATAATACAAAACAGAGTAATACCAAACACTATAACTAAGCACTACAAATGTATATATGAGAAGAATAATCTAACAAACAAAGCACAGACAAACTCAAGCCTATCTATATAGGCAATGAAATATAGCTTACACTCATATAGTATAGCCAGGGCAGCTGCATAGTAAAAAATAGTTTAAATCTAAATGTGGGAGTCCATGACAAATAAAGGAGGCACAAACACATTTCAGTCCACTCCATATTTGTATACAGAAAGGATAAAAGGTGTCAAAAGGAGGGCGACTAAAATGGTGAAGGGTCTGGAGACCATGCCCTATGAGGAATGACTTAAGGAACTGAGTATGTTTAGCCTGGACAAGAGACAGTTAAGAGGTTAAGTAGTGAAGGGATGTCATATGGAGGGAGCAAGAAAACAGGACCTGGAACAATGGATACAAGCTATAGGAAAAGAGATTCCACTTCAACATTAGGAGGAATATCCTGACATTAAGGGCTGTTTGACAGTGGAACACACTCCCTCAGAGAGTGATGGAGTCTTGTTCTTTGGAGGTTTTTAAACAGAGGCTGGATGGTCATCTGTTGTGTGAGCTTTGTTCCTGAATGGCAGGGAGTTGGACTGGATAGCCCTTGTAGTCTCTTCCAACTCTATGATTCTATGATCCTGTATACAGTCCACAAGCCATGCATCATTGGCAAAATGTGATGAAGAATTGCACAGGCTATAATGAAGAGCTGTAGTAAATTACTATTCCTGGAAATGTGGAACCTTTCCAATGAATTTTTATCAGTAATTAGATGAAAATAGCATTTTCCATAATTATCCAATGGACATACATGGAATATTCCAGACTCCAAAAATTACTGAATGGCACAGACATTAACCACAGTGTACAAAGTATAACATAAAATAAATAAATAAATAAAAACAGAGAGGTAGTAAACTTACCACTTCACAGATGAAACAAGCAGTATTTGCACTTGTAAAGTTGCATATACAATTGTAGGATTTACCCATTTTTATACAAATCAACCCAAGTTATTGAGTAAACCTCACAGGTGGCTTGATAACAGAACTGTTGAGCTTTTAGGTGACCAATTAAAGGCACAAGTCAGATTGATGTGCAATGACAAAAAACAAACAAAAAAAAAAACACTAGTGTAGGATTATTTTTCTTAAAAAACAACTGGCAGAAAGTAAAACTAGCCCACAGTAATAGGCTCTATGGACATGGTAAACAGAAGGTTTTGGGAATAAGCTGATAAATTGATCCAAGCAATAATTTAATCATCATGTGAAATAGACTGTATTATAGGTATCCAAAAGGCCTTGTTTTGGAGGAACCTGTTCTTCAAGGAGATCCACTCAAAAGGGTGAGGCTGGACCTGTTTCATACCATAAAAACTTAAGGACTCGAGATAATGTTTATATTTTAAGAAATGTTCAGTGAGTGGATTATCTAAATTATGATTTCTAATGTTACTTTTATATTAAATAATTCTTGATTTAAAATATTTTTATGTTTGGCCTACATAAATTTATGAATTTGGTCATGACATAATGTACACTATATGATCTGAGTTGCAATTGGTAAAAGATTTTCATTTATACCTTTCCTTAGTGACAGGATGTATGAACTGCTTAATCTGTAAACACAGCAAGAACAATGTCCACCCTGTAGCAGACCACTGTGATCGAAGGTTTCTGGTTAAACTGAAGAAAGTCATTGTGTGCTAACATATCCTGCAAATTGGAGGTCTTAGGCCTGAACAGCTGGGCAAGAAAAAGTGGTTCAATGCTGCTTTTTCCCAAAGTGGGTGGAAATCCCACTGCCCACATAGCCTGCTCCTAAGCAGAGCCGAATGTGCATGGCTTGACCACATGGCATCAAACCATGCCATTGGGGTCTTTGGTTGTTGTTGTCTCCCCATCATACATGTGCACCATGGCACAAACACACCACTGGAAACACCAAGTACCTTCCATGTCCACCCAGATGCCATCTTATTGGATGGCCACCCCTTTGATTGACCACACAGTCACACATGTGATGCTTTGTCAGTTCAGGGCATAAGTGCATCAGTGTGCTAATGATATATTGGCAAAGCACAATCATAGAAGCCCCCCCCCCATGCTTCCTTCATCCCCCTTTACACTATGTCTCCCATTGGATTGTTTAGTTCATATATATTGTCATTATATCCATTGGAGTTGTCACACTCTCATTCATTTGCTTTCGTGCAGCCCCACACTTGCATTGGTGCCTTGATATGCAAGGGGGGGGGGGGGAGAGAGAGAGATAAACATCTTCCATGCTAAGCTGTAATATCCCTGGTTCTCTTTGCTCTAATTTTTAGCTTAGAGTGTGGCTTTGGTGTAGTTTCTCCCTGTCTTCAAAGCAGTTGGAAACTGTTTTATTCTACCAATCTGTTCCACCCCTTACATAAACCAATAATATGAAGTTTACCACATCCAAAGATATTTTGAATCAAATATCAGTGTTTGAAAATTATTTATTTTATCATATGAGAAACATGATTAAAAGAAATAGACAAAATAATTTTGTCTTGGGACTTTGAGCATCCCTGTTGAAAATAATATTAGAAAAGTATCTACCTGCCAGTTCTTGTGAAAAATGATTAGCATTAGCCTTGTAATGGATATGCAAGGGGCAATTTCTTTTAGCCAATCCATATATATGGCAGATTTTGAAGCTTCTCATATTCTCAATAACAGATGTAAACCATTTTCTTAATTATTTCAATTTTTATGGACATTACATTGATGATGTTTTCATTATTTTTTGCAAGTTTCTTTAGTAAACCAGTTTTTCATTTGGATCAATTCATTTAATCCTCACATAAAATTCACCTGTCATTTCAACATCAATGAAATTGCATTTCTTGATGTCCTGGTGTACATTCATGATCCCAGAATTTATGTGTGTAACTATTACAAATCTACTGATACAAACTCTATCTTGCGTCATTTTAGTTGCCACCCTTATTATTTAAAGGGGAAAAAAAGACCTATTCTCAATAGCTATTACTTAAAAGACATCAACAGGGTATGAATTCTTTAAAAATAAAATCAATCCACACTTGCAAACAGAGGGAGAAAAGTTTTTTTTAAAAAAACCATGGATATTGTAGGATGGCACACAGATAGATAGGACATTCCTTTCCATCATATGAACCTACCAATCTGTCTTGCACTGTTACCCAGGTGACTGAAGCCTCCCTGGGGAAACTGGGGGACCTTTAGCTCAGCAGCCTTCCCAAAGCTTACACTTCTCTTTCCTACCCCAACCCTAAAGCATGTATGTCAAGAAGCTTCCTCTATTCTTGGTCTTGCCATACCAATTCACAACCAGCCAGAAATTGGTATCTAATATGTTTCTGAGCACCATTAAAATGCAGGTTTTGTCTTTAAATGCCCTGAAAAGCTTGAAACCTGCATTAGCTTGCCTAGGAATATGATTAGCCTCTTAGTTTTTCTAAAAATGTCCTACCACCATTTCAAATGAAATGAGATGAAGCTTCACTACAGAAAAGTCCTTTCAGTGTTGTTGAAGTATGTCACCTTTGGACTTGTTTCCCTGGAAAGGTTTTCATGGTACTTTTCCTATTCTTTTTCTTGGCCAGTGAACATTTCATGTTTCAGCTTAAGCTATATTAATGTAGAGAAGCATCTGATTTACTTTTCATTGTTTTTTTAATTTATTTAGGTGACTTCAGCTCCTTAAAATGTTTATTTCCATAAACTATTCATAGACAATTGGCTAATGAGCAGTTAATAAGCACTTTAATAAAAGAAAAATGAACATAAATTGAGTTTAAAAGTTTTGATTTTCAGCCTCTCTCTCTCTCTGTGTATGTGTGAACTCTGCCACCCATACTGCCTCCAATTCCCTTGGTCTACTAGGGGATCAGATAATGTTTGGGTCAACATAAGTGTCATTTGTCTTGAAAATTACTGCATCTGAGACCAGCAAAACTTCTATAAAAAGATGCCTTAGAAATAAATTCATTCAGCTTCATATCCTTGATTTCTTTACTTTGCAAACTATTTGTACTCAGGAGTTTAGAACAGTTACCTTCAAATATATTTATCTCTAGCTCAGGAGTGCTTAGCACAAATACTTTCAGTTGGAAAACATTGTCCATTATAGCAACATCTGTTGTTTGTGACTTTTTCATGGCAAGATTTCTGGATTCTTCCATTGGAAAAGAACTGCTCTGTCATTGTAACATCTGTGAATGCTCCATTGATTTAGAATGAATTTTTTTCATACTTTTTTCCTAGTGTAGATGATCTTGATGTGATGCATACTTAAGTACTTATGGAAAAATTGGATGTTGCAGCAACCGTCTTTTTTTAAATTGGCTTAATTTCTGTTGAAAATTTGCATCATCATGCATATTTCAGGGGTGATGAAAGATGGCTCATTTTTTTCTAGAAAAAAAAATACCCATTGTATTACTTAAAGAGCCTACTGGTTTTCAATAAATTAACCAGCATTATGAAATTAGCTGAAAACACATGACCATGATATATGAGGCTGCTTTGCAATCGGTTCTCCCCCCACCTTTTTACAAATTGAGATGGAGTGATTTGACTGAAAGTAGAGAAAAATGGGAAAAGAGAGACAGATTGACTTTTTTGCTAAAAATTTTAAATAAAAGACTGAAGGAAAACAGAAGTGGTTATAAAAATGAGAGTATTTCAACCAGTGTATAAAGCAATAATTGCTCATTCTTCAGAGCAGTGTGGATTCCCCTAAACACAGTGAAATGTGACTAAAAGTTAGGATAACATTTTGGTTTTATATCACCTCTTGCTGGAAAAAAAAAGACTGTGAGAGAGGGAAGGAAGGAAGGAAGGAAGGAAAGTATATCTGCTAATTTTACAGTAACATTTGTTGATTTTACATACAGTAGGCATAAAGGGTCTTATACATATAAGCTAGACATTTTTATACTTGAAACTTAGGTGTTATATACACAACTGAGATTATTACCATACAAGGCATTAGAATGCACACTTAAAGGGAACACACACACACACACACACACACACACACACACATATATATATATATATATACACAACAGTTTTTACTTTATACATTCATATAAACAAGACATTGTCATTTCAGTTAAATGAAATACAGGATGAAATCTGGAATGTTTCCATTAACACCAGTGCCCCTGATCCAGATTTACTTGAAGGCATTTTGGAAACAGAATCTTGCTTGCCAACAACACTCTTTGTTTTTCTAGTCTACAAATCCTAGTCATTTGACTGCTAATTCTTCAGACATTTGGCTCTACTTGTGTTTAACTTCTTAACATTTTAACATATTCCTTCACTGCTCATGGACAGTGAGAGTGTCCAGGAGAGAGAAGAGCCCTTTTGCTATATATGGCATGAAAACAAAAGCCAGTGTTAACTCTCTCCCCCAAACAAACAAGGAAAGAGAAGGCATATTTTTGATCTCTACTTTCTCCAGATGTATTGCATAAGAAACAAAGCTGTTCTCAGCTTCTGCTGTTTTATCCCCCTCTACTGGTGATCAAAAACACAAAATCATTATGTCTTTAGCTAGGCAAAAGTCACTACATGTATCATCATTGCCGCTGTCCCTATTACCGTCCCACAAACATTACCTAAATGTATTATAATGAATATACTATACTGAAACTGCTTACATGCTGGTGTATTTATATTCCCTGTCTCAAAGGCAAGTACCCAAGGCACAAAGAATCCAAGAAACTGTCTAACATCATAGAGGAAGTCTTTGAACAGCTATGGAACATTGGATTTATATTTCTAATTTAGCACAAGGTCATTCTGATGCTAGGATTCACAGGTTTATAGATACAAGCACCACTCTGGGATATCTTGCTGCTTGAATGGAATAAAAAGATGGTGCCAGTTCTTGTTCCATGTACAAAGTGAATGGCAGTTGAATGGTTGCCCTTCCCCATATCTGAAGACATCAGAGTAGGCTTCCTGGCACACAGTTATCTCCTTCAACACCTCACCACTACCTCTATGTATCTCTGTGCTTGAGGAAGCTGCCATATCTGGCTGAATGGTAGGCTGACCATGTTATCTAGTAGAGTATAGTCTGCTGTAGCTTCCAGCAATGTCAATTGCCTGGAACAAGCCTGTCACTGAGGTTAGTAGTTACTTTTTTTAGGAGTACAATTCAGAATCATTACACAGCATGACTATTGGCCATACATCCGGTGGGTACTGAAAGTCATACAGTGGGTCCATGGTGTCCACTAAGGTTTGGTTACAGGACTCTCTGTGAATACCAAAATCTGTGAATGCTCAAGTCCCATTAAATACAATGGCATAGTAAAATCCTGTCCCCCAGCTTGGTGTAATGGTTTGAGCATAATATGACTCTGGAGACAAGGGTCTGCATTTTGGCTCAGTCATGTAAACCCACTGGGTGACCTTGGGCAGGTCACACACTCTCAGCCTCAGAGGATGGCAATGGCAACCACCTTCTGGAGAAATTTGCCAATAAAACCCCATGATAGGCTTGCCTTAGGGTCACCACAGGTCAGAAATGACTCGAAGGCACACAATAACAAAATATAAAATGGCAAAATCAAGATTTCCTTTTTGGAATTTACACACACACCCACACACACACACACATATTTTCAAGTTGTGAGTGGCTGACTGTATGTTTGTGGAATCCATGGATATGGAGGGTTGACTGTACTCCCAAACAATAACCTCTCCAAGCTTTGATTTGAAGCTCCATTGAATGAAGCCCTATACCAAGCAAAATCCTTAATTTACTTCTTAACTTGTTCTCTAAGAATGGAGACCATGGCAGGGAAAATAGATTAAGAACTGAAGGTGATATATGTATACTATGGATGGGTAAAAATAACTACTAATATTACTTCTCTTTGTCCTTCCTATTGTTTTATTCATTTGTATTCTGCCCTTTCCCCAATACTGGGATTCCAGGCAACTTCCAGACAATTAAAATTAGAACAGATTAAAAACATACAAAAGCGGCAGTTGTATACACATACAATATTAAAACCTAATAAAAGGAAGTCTGTGTCAGGACAGATTGGGAATCTAGGAAGGGCTTGGGACAATAGAAATGTGATAACATCATAGCATACTTAGTTTTTTGTGGGTTTTTTGGGCTGTATGGCCATGTTCTAGAAGAGTTTCTTTCTGACGTTTCACCAGCATCTGTGGCTGGCATTTCTCTGAAGATGCCAGTCACAGATGCTGGAGAAATGTCAGAAAGAAACTCTTCTAGAACATGGCCACAAAGCCCAAAAAATCCACAAAAAATGATGGATGCCAGCCATGAAAGCCTACGACTTCCCATCATAGTATACTCTTTTAGTCACTTCCATTCTCGTGTGTGCATTATTAAATACTATTCTGTTAATATTTAAGAAACTAAATTGTGTGGGGATAGGGGTGGGCTGGTGGTTCCAACCCTTATCCCACAAAATGTGTGAGCTTCTTCTCTAGGAATCTCTTCTTTGTCACCTACTGTGGAGTTCTTCTTAGGAAAACCAATCACTGTGGCCGAATGGGAATTTCTACACCTTAACTCAGCAAATGTGAAGACTTCCATGGTGTTTACTGCAATTATCAAGAGTGAGGACTTTCCCAGATTGCTATAATACAAGGACTTCCTCCTGTCCACTCCATCAACTCCAACATTACATTCTCTCCCCTCAAACAGCTTCTTGCCATATAACCAATATGTCAAACAACATTTCCCAAGATAAGTCCATGCCATCATGGGAGGGGGATTCTCAAAGTAATGGGACAGGAGGAACCATATTTGCATCTTTTTTAAAAAATGTGTATGGACTAAGGAATGGGATCATTATCTATGAATTTGCAATCATATACATCTGTCCACTCCATATGAATGGCTTCATAATGTTAGACATTCTAAGGAGCTAACAAAACTGGGAAATGGCTAGCTAACAAATTTTAAAAAGAGGAAGGAAAAAATGTAATAGAAAAAACTACAAGACAAAGGAGACATAGTTTGAATGCAAGAAAAAATAAAATACAAATTTACAATGGGGAATGGCCAATGTGGAGAGAAGGCAGAATAGAACATGCCTTAGTAACAGCCAATAGAATGCAAGCTGGTGGCAGCCAATCAAATGGTAGACTGGAGGTACTAAATAAAACCATTGCTGACAGTTGAAGTCACACAGGGCCTGAATGGGTAACAGATAAGAAGAAAGGGATGGTGAGGGCTAAAATTCAGAAGGGACTTAGTTCTAGGACAGAACTCTTAATGAGGGAGATTCTGGGATTTACCGTATTTTCTGGCATATAAAATGACTTTTTATCCAGGAAAATCTGGGGTTAAAGTTGAGGTCATCTTTTACGCCAGGTATAAGGAGGAGGAGGAGGAGGAAGATAGAGGTGCTAGGTAGAAAGGAGCCAGGGAAAGGAGGAGGAGGACTAGGAGGTCCTCCTTCTTCTCTCCCCCACTTTTCCCCGTTCCTCCCACCTTTCCTCCTTGTCCTCCTGGTCCTCCTTCTTCTCTCCCCTGCTTCCCCCCTCCCACCTTTCCTCCTTGTCCTCCTAGTCCTCCTTCTTCTCTCCACTGCTTTCCCCCCTCCTCCCACCTTTTCTCCTCATCCTCCTCATCCTCTTGGTCCAGGAGGACAAGTGTGAGGTGGAGGAAAATGCCAGGGAGAGAAGGAGGGTTTCCTTGGCAAGGTTTCTTCAGAAAGGGTTTGCCATTGCTTTCCCCTGAGGCTGAGAGAGTGTGACTTCCAAGACTGTTGTTGTTGTACACCTTCAAGTCGTTTCCAACTGATGATGGAGTCACACTCTCCGTAAAGGACTATGTTCGCAGTCTGGGGGTACTTCTAGATTCATCATTTCACATGACTAGTCAGGTGAATG